>WBMV01004916.1:898448-995622 GCA_013396655.1 Campylorhamphus procurvoides | reverse complement strand
TTGTCCCAGCCCAGGAGCAGCTCCAGCCCTTGGCCTTGTTAAACCCAAGGAGATTCCCAGGGGACACTCCTGGGGCTTGTCCAGGTGCCTCTGGATGGCCCCGTCCTGCAGGTGTGTCACTGCACCCTCAGCTCGGTGTCACCTGCAGAGCTGCTGAGGTGCCCCCAGTCCCTTCCTCTGGGTCATTAATGAAGATATGAAATCTCACTGGTCCCAGTATGGGCCCCTGGGGGCACCACTGGTCACTGATGTTCACTGGGACTCAGACACTGACTACAACCCCTGGATGGGACCACTTTCTTGTCCCTTTGGTCATACACTCATTGAATTCATCTCTCTTAAACTCAGAGAAAAGGATATTGTGGGGGATTGAAGTCAGAGGAAATAAGTGACTGGAACTAATATGGCTAGAGGAGCAAAGACAGTATCAACAGTACATTTGTGTGAATGGTACCAATTCACTCTAAACAGCCATGCCCGATATTCCAGTAATCTTGGGGAAATTACAGGGCTGCTCAAGACTTGTGTCACAATTCTTTATGAGAGTGTGCAATTAACTTTAGAATGGGGGAATAATGGTCATCTTCAGTAGCAATTCCTATGTAATAAATATCCTTTTAGAGTCAGACTTCAGCAGGGAAAGCATTAGAGAAGCATTGATTTTTTTTCCCAGTGTGACATTCTCATTAATTAAAGAAACTTAGAAACTTTTCCAGAGAATCATTTGAACTTCATTTCATTTCACGTAAACATATTTTCTGTGTAATTTTGGTGATTATGTAATTTTTCATTGCAGATAAAACTATTTAATTTCTTGCTGTTCTCTTTAGTTGCATGTGGCAACCTCTATGGTGAGCAAAGAGTAATCATAAAGAATTTGTAAAAGAAGAGTGCCCAGGTCACGTCTACCTGCTGAAACAGTCTGTGTTACACTGAGTATGTGCTTTCTGTCTTGTAATAGAGGAAATTACAACCACTTTCATAAGGATTCCAGCTGAGAAATATGCTCTCTCTAAACTTTGGAGAACTTACTTGAAAATGGAATAAAAAGGCATAGTAGGACTTTATGCAAAAAAATTCCCGTTGGTAACCACTGTTCTTCAAATCTGCATTTGTGTGGGCCTTTTAAAGCCACAGGAGAGTGTAGAAGAATCTGATTTAAAAGAGAGTATATTTGACACTGTCTGCTGTAAAAGGAATAGTTGATTTAGAAACTCAAAGTTTCCTCCTGAACACTGGAAAAAATATGACTCAGTATAAATGCATGCTAAACCCAGTAGATATGATTGTCAAAATAGAATCTGATGATAAGTGTAACATAAATGAATGTTTTCTTCACACACCTGGTCCACATAATGATCATTAAAACACATATAAATAATAGAAATGGTTAATATATGGGTTAGTGTGGTTACTCCTGGTAGTCTGTTTTTGTTCTACATGTGCAGTTATTGGCATAAAGGCATACTAAAGTCTGATTTTAGTACAAAATCCTGGATGTACAGTGACTTTACAGGTTCCAATTTTATTTAGTAATGCAGTTTCATTCTTGGTGAGAAGGGATTGAACAGACCTTACTGCATGACAACCTCTTTCATTTCAAGCAGGTAAGTAAGATACAGGGGATTGATATCACACAAGTTCAGTATCTGGAAATAGAAGATTTCAAATCTGTGATTCATATTAACAATCCACATTCAAACTGATTTGCCTCACTGAGTTCAGTAGTCACAAGAGAATGTTGTCTCAAGGTGGGATGACTGCCAGCACTGCATCAGATCACCTGGATTTGTCTAATCCAGTCTCAAAAGCCTCCAACCACTGACAATATCAGTAAACTGAAATATAAACATTTCATAGCACATCTTTATCTGGATATTTTTATGAGTATGATGTCAAATTATATTAGTTTATAAAATAGACTAGACAAATGAAAACTTATTTCCTGAAGCAACACTAGATTTAAATATGAGGAGGAAAAGGTATATCCTTAATTTTTTTAACTAGGATGGTCACAGTGAAACAACCAAACGCAACAAACCACTTTGACTTTATTCTGTCTAATAGTGAAATGGTTGTTTGTTTACTTTATGCCCTTGGAATAAAAGCTGAGTCAAGGAACATCTTAATGGCCAGAGTGTAATGAAGTTTTAATTGAGTTCCTAGAAATCAGGGATTTCTGATGGCCACAAACTCACAAATAACTTATGAATATCATAAGTGAATCCTGTTATTCATAACATGCCTGCAAGATGAAGTATATTGATACAGTAAGTCCATATTCTCATTTTTGACTTTTGAATGCTGGAAAGAGCACTCCATACTCACATTAGACACACTTTCTCACGAAACCAGTTGTTGCTCTCACTGATTTAATTCAGAGTGTGGTGTTAGAACACCTTGCTATGCAAATTTCTTACTTCTCTTCAAATTTGCATACACAACCACCTCACTCCATCCCACTCCCCTTACATGTAGTGTAAATGATCTCTAACTACTCACAGGTTCATAAATAAAATGAAATTTCCAGAAACTATAAAGTTTTTTCTTGAAAATTATTTCTGATTGACTTGCAGTTACACATCAGCCACATTTGCTGTTTTCCATAGATATTCAATATAATTATGTTTTACTAAGCACAAATATTCATAAAAGGATTTGTTTTAAACTCTAAGCATTCAGACTGTTAAGACAGATTTCAGGTTTGCAGTTTGCACAATGTTTTGTATAAACTTTTGTATTAATAACCAAATATCAAAAAGGAGTCCATATTCAATTGTGGTGCAACTAAACACACCTGGAAAATTGTGGGCAGACAAGTTACATATTCTTTTTTTCTTGACAAGTTGATTTGATAAATTCTGCTTAAATTGCATATTACATCACTATTTGTTTTAATTTTGTATGTTATTAAATGTTTACTCAGAGAATAAAAAGTATAATAAGGAAAATAAGGAAAATTATGAATTTTCCAGAAAGCGCCATTTGGCTATTTTTACACACTAAAGAAAACCTCAAGTAATAATAGTTTGGACAGCTTGCCCTTGTTTGTGAGTGTTTTGTAATATAAGGCACACAAGAGGAGGCAAAGCCTTTCCTTCTCTGGGGATGCTGATCTCTGATTTGTATTCAGGTGCCCACATCCCTCTTGCTTGGCAGACTCTCATACTGGAATTAGGAACCTACATATCTCTGGGAAGGCAGCTGTCATCCATTTGAAGACAGGGTTGTCATCCACTCAAATAATCCTTTTGAACAGTTCATTTAGGTTTCACCAGGCTATCCCTCCTTTAATTCTAGGGAGCAGTCTTTTCTCCAAATACTCTGAGCTACTGTTCAAAGGTGGCATATAATTGTTAATCAGACAGGATTTTACTGATGCAGGAATAGATCACAGCCAGGGAGCGGTTACAAGGTCCTGATAGTTAAAGTGCTACTTGCACTCAGGACGTAGATGTGTATTTTTAACACCTACCAGACCTGTAATGCTACAACGATCATGTCCCTCCCTCCTAGGACAGACAAAATCTCACAAGAATGTCTTGGAATTCTTGCACTAAAATGCCTCCCAATCCCTCAGACCTACTACTTTGTGTCTGCTGCTGACATTACTATGGGATCCAGAATTAGTTTCCTTATAAGGTTATTATATCTGTTTGTAAAATGCTTAGGAACTTTGAAATTTGTCCAAAATTAAATATAAATGTTTTACCTTTCCACTCACAGTACTATTGACAGAATATTTTAGAGCTGGTCATGATTTCAATTTATATTTTTACTACTAATTCCAGGATTTCAGTGCTGAGATTTAGACCCTTCAGCTTAACTGTCTAAACAGAGATTTAAACTTGTGATTTTAGAATGCTGTGCTTAGAGAATGAATGTCTTGTAGTGGTGATTAAATTATTTTTGAGAAGAAAATAAAAAAAAAAAGCTGAAAACCCCAACCCTAACCTAAAGCACATTATTTACGGCAAGTGATCCTCCCTGCTTATTTATTAACAGTAAATGTATGTGGCATGCTAACAATTTTATTCCTTTACTAGTTGTAAAGATAAGTCTAAGCACAGTAGTGAGACTCAGAGCATGTTAATACCTGGTAGTAAGTGAGATCTAAGGTGAAAGGTGTTTCTGAGGAAGAATAGTAGGGAGCAGCTGACACAAGGTGGGTGAAATGAGGTCACTGGAACTGTGTTCCAGCAAATATCCACCAAACACAGAGTCAGTGGTGCCCCAAAGCTTCAGGAAGATGGAGAGGTCCACAAAGCCTGGGACGTCTTTGAGGTCAAGGAGAAAAAAACCCCATTAGTGACCAAAATGAGGAAGTCATTAATTCTTTGGAGGAGAGCAATCTCCTTGTGAAGGCCACGGAAAAATCCCAATTAAAATCAGTCAAGGGTATTGTTGTGTGCAAAATGATTTCTTTGGTGGTAAAAGGTGACTTCCTCAAGCCCTTCCCCCCCCAGGAATGCAAAAATTAAAGAGGTTTTAAAGAGGTTGGTTGTTTTGTTGGGTTTTTTGTTTGTTTGTTTTTGGGGTTTTTTGTTTGTTTTGTGGTTTTTTTTTTTTTGGGTTTTTTATTCCCTAAAATAGGTCGTACTCAAGGTCAAGTGATGTTTTGCAAAGAAGTGTAATCATGTAACTTATTTCTTTCACTATTTTTACCATGGGCTTGTCATACCTATGGTATTAAAATAGGGAAAATGTAAATACAGATGGAACATGGAATATGCTGAGAAGACACCAGAAGAAAGCAGGCATTAAAACCAGTAGTAATAAAAGGAAAACTTAAAACTAGCACACTGTAAAAAATTTTTGCAGCTTTGTAAAACTGACTCATGGCCAAGCCAAGGGAGCCATGAGAAAGGTGTAAACAAGATGGGACTGATTGCAAAGATCGACTATGGAAATTTTGGGGATAGGTAAAATTTTCTTGTTCTTTTGGTAATAGAATTTGGAGAATGTTTCAACAACTGAGCAGGTCCCACTGGGCTGAAATGTCTTGTGTGTACAAAACAGGAGGGTGAAAAAGGAACTGATGAGGCAGCGTTAGAGGGGAATGTAAAGACTGAGAGAGACAAGGAGCGTTTGGGGAATATGTGCATCCAGGTATTTCTCAAAGGTCAGAGTGACTGCATTTGAGCATGTACTACAGTGTTATTATGTAGGAAGTGATTAAAAGAATAAAGTCTGCAGAGCTGTGAGGTGGTTATATAGGGAGAGGGAGAGATTAGGAGGTGTTACTGAGGGATTATAAATATCTAATAATACTTGAGTTTACTGTAATTAGTACTGTGGAATTAAAATATAAACCAAACCAAAACAAAAGATAGATGACAGAATAAATAAAGACAAACTTCTGATTCTTTGTGTATATAGAACTCATAAAAAATTCCAAAGATAAATGTTTTTACCTATTTTACCTTAATAATATTTCTGTTTGTCTCATATTGAGTGGATCCATGTTCCTCCCAATTTAACTGTGATTTTATTAGGATTGTGAACGTATACTAAAACTGCAAAACCAGGTCATATAATTGGTGCATTATGATAATTGTTGCTCTGTTGTGAAAAACACCCAGATTCTCAGAACTGGAGAATATCATGAGATAACTAAAGTTAGAATTCTGATCAAAACTTTTTCTTCAGTCCAATTTATTTTATAATTTTTTTCACAGGTTTTGTTTTTATGACTGCCTAGTGCCAGGTTCAGTCTGGAGCAGTTTATTTGCCCTACTTTTCTTCAGATGGTGTTACACCATACGAAGCAATAAAAAGTCTTGTACTGCTGGATGCCTTTAATAATGTCAAATAATGACATCCAGAAATACCTGATATTCTCTGTGATACTGCTGGTAACCTTTGTGAGAGGGCTCTTGTTATCTGTGCCATGCAAATAGACTGGTTGTGTAGGAGAGGTCAAAAGTACATGTTAAAAAAAAAGAAACAAGAAAGTTTCTGATTAGAGTATGATACATGATAAGGATTGTAATATGAAATGTTTTGATACATATATGCATATATTTGTACAGAAATATGCTACAAATTTCTTCACCTTATATACTAATATTTTACTTATATAGGTATTTAAATGTATAGAAAAGATTTATTTTTCAATATTTAAAATTATTATATAAGATTTGCTCTTTATGGTAAAAAGGAAAAAAATAATAGAGAAATAAACCTGAGTGAACTGTCAGCAAAGAGAGTTGAATTGTCTTATCTAGTTTTATTGACAGTTTAGAATTAAATACGAGCATGAGAATACCCTAAAAAGGAGTGTATCTATTGTATGGTTCCAAAACAAATGGCAGGAATGATAAAAAATAAGACAAGGTCATTGCTATGGACTGTTAATAACATTCAGGTTAGGACTTTTCACTAAGATGTGAGTTTGCAGAATGTGTGGTGTCCTTCAAGGTGCTATGTTTGGGGTTTTTTCCCTGTATTTTTTGGTTGTTGGTTTGGTTTGGCTTTGGTTTTGTTGTTTTTTGGGGCTTTTTTTTCCCCCATTCTTTTTAAACTGTTCCATTTAGTTGTCTACCTTGAAGACACCAAACTTGAGGAATAGCTTAAGATGCCATTAGATATTTGTACATATATTGAAACAGAAGCAGGAAAGGAACTTAGAATAACATCAGCACAAATATTTTCTGTTGAATATCTTCCTACATGGGGACCAGTATTCTAGAGAATAATACATGTACATGTTAAAAAAATTCTCTTAGCCCTCATAGCCACTCATGACAGAAGACATTATATTTCCCAATATATATTTTTTCCACCTCAATAGCAATTTATTCTATTTTTTACAGAAGATTAAAAATTATTCTATATTATCTGCTTTTTATAGATTTATTATTTTCTTGATACTTCTTCATACTATTGGTACACCACGTGATCTTTGGTCTTTCCAGCACCCTCTAGAACAGTGAGTTGAAAGACCATATAATGATCTTTTCCATATTAACTGAAATAATAAGTGCCAGAACATTCTCAGGATTTCTCTGCTTAAGACAATAAATCATCTTCCCTCTCCTTATTCTTGTTTTCTGTGAACTTTTATGTGGCTTTGCTCCACAAAAAGGACCCACAAATGAATGTACACAGCAGTTAATCAGAAAAATATATAATTCATTACTGGCAGATGTGGTCATCAAAAGTTGTACTTTTGAGATTAGAAATTGGGTTGGGTGTCTTTTAAACATAGAATTCTCTATGTGGATCATGGCATTTCTCTTTTTGCATTTCCCACTCCTTTGCTTGAAATATGGACACCAATTATTGATTTCAGATTTGCACTCAAAACAATCAAATCATTGAAACGAGCTAGTTTGCTTCCCTATGCAGTAAGTATTAATTTTTATTTTATTCCTTTTATTTTATAGTAAAAAGGTAGCTATGAATTACTACGTTGACTTCATAAGACCTAAAAGTCTTGGCCACATTTTTCATAAAACAAGAGCAGTGAAACTGTGTTTATCACACACTTTGGATTGAAAGACTTTTGCATTGTTATTACCATAGTAGAATCAGCAGTATGAATAGTTGTCTTCTAGAAATGAATGGAAATAATGATGAACATGCATATTATAAAGATATTAGAAAGTAAAAGGAAAGAATATTTTTATATTAAAATAGAATTAAAGAATAAGTAAAAAAATCTTCATCAGGTAAAAAATGTCATATTTCCTAGAAATTATTCAGAATGTAATAATATACATTTTAAAAGCTTTTTGGTTACCTGAAAAAATAGAGATATTATTTATATAATTTTAGATGAAATTGATAAGTTTATTTTAATCTTTACAGTGATTTGTTTCAAGGGGTTAGTATCACTTTCAAACCATGTTTACCATTTGCTCTATTTCTGTTCTCTAAAAATTCCAGTACTAAAGTAAACATAATTTCTTTTGGATGTGGCTATGGATAGAAAAAGATTGTAAACTATTCTAAATGTCAGTAACTGGGATAAAATAAGTCACTCCTGGATATTACATGGTAGGACTCCTTTCCTCATGTCCAGTGTCTTCTGTACCAGAGATCCCATGTAGCAGCAAATTCTAGAAGGGCATAACTAAAATAAAACCAGGTGCTACAACTCTTAGTCATGTTACCCAAATGACACCACATCTGATGAAATGCCATTTTTAATTCCTCACATCAGGCCAAGGCTTTTTGTTCAGCACTGCAAAATTCTGCTAAAAAGGAGCAAAAGTATTCAGACACCTCACGCTTGCAGTGTAGACACCTGAAGAAAAGTTTCAGAGAGAGAAAACATTTGAAAAATCATTGCTCCTCAGTGGTTTGTGGTTAACTGAGGCAATTTGTCCAACATGCTACTGATTCCACTGGGCATAAAAAGAAGTTTATGTGTTTGGAGAGAATCTGTGATCCCTAGACCCGTCTCTTCTAGTCAGAGCAGGGCTAAGATTCATCAGTTTCTTTGGGCCTCACCCTGGCAATACTTAAATATTTCCAAGGATGACTTTTCACAGGCTCTCTGTCAAAATACTGTGATATTTAACCACACTCAGAGTGAAAAAGTTTTTGTTTTCATCTATTTGCAGTTTTGAGCATCAACCTGTGCCTGTTTTCCCTGCCACTGAGGTCTGTCTGTCACTGCTTTTTGAAATAATGTAATGTAATTTTGGAATAATGTAATGTAATTTTGAAATAATATGATGGAACTTGTGTTAAATTCATTGCGAGCAAGTTAAATTTCTGCAAGAGTTTGTGCAGAACACTGACTTTCTGCATCTCATGGTTTTCTTTGAAAAGAGCAGGGGGAGATACGAGTGAGAACCTCCTGTCTCCTCCTGCTTGTGTGTTTGAATCCATACATTCAGGTGATTAATATATGCTGAAAAAGGTAAAAGAGAGGTAAAAGTGCCTGAGACAAGAGGAGCAACAGAACAACAAAAAAATGACTACAGCTGATTTACAAACTGGAGAGAAAAAAATGCAGCAAAACTGACTGAATAGACACAGTTTTTTTGCTACCCAATTAAAATTTTGTAGCAGAAATATGTCCTAGTTCTCTTTGGAGCAAATCCTAAATGTTCATTTACTCTCTCAAAAATCTAAAGATCTTAAGGCAGTGTTCTTTTGATGGATAGTTCTCTGATTACCAGGTAACCAGCAGGCATCTTGCAGCTTTCATCCCAGCACCTCTGATTGTCATTTTGAGGAGTCTTGGTTGCTGCTGTCAGATCATTATATCATTTCACAGCTACATTTGCATTAACACTGTCATTTGTAAAACTAGTTTAGAAAATATATTGGATTTTTTTTTCCCCTGGTGTTTTTGGGGTATTTTGTCTTTTTTTTTTCTTGGTTGGTTTTGTTTGCTTGGGTATTTTGTTTTCTCTTTTAATCTTTTTTTTTTTTTATTATTTTTTATTTTGGTGGCCGTTTATAGTTGCCCCATTGTTAGCTGTACCTGTATCAACATGCTCACTGTCGTCTGAAATGTCACAAATGGAATTCTGGTCTTATGCCTACTGTTCAAAACCTCTTACGTCTCCCACATAAATAACTACTTCTTCATTGTGCCTAGCTACAAAGCATTGAATAATTTAATAGCATGCAACTTCACAGGCTGTATTTTTCCTGTCATTAAAGTATTATTATCTTCTACCATCTGCCTGTTGATTTTCCACTCGAACATTTTGGTAGATAAGGAAAATCTCAAATGTTCCTTAGAAAAGTTATGTCAATGGCTTTACTCACAGTATCAGAAGCAGCAGTAAAAGATCCAGTGTTCTTTGAATTGCAGTGGAAACTACAGCAAATGACAGAGGAGATTGACTTTCTGAATGGATTTTTTAAAAAGCATTGTGCACAGGACATTAGGATGATTTCCTGTGATTCTTTCCTGAGCCTCACAGCTTGGCATCACAATGGTTTATAACGAAATGACTAATCCTCTTACAAAGTTCTTGGGAGAAAATTATGCCTCCCATCATTTTACACAGGACTGAGACTGCTGAAAGACTGGGCTCAAGTTTTATTTAAAGAGATGGAAACTGAGAAGATGGATATAAACTTCTTCTCTCCCCATCGCCTAAACTGGGCTATTAACTCAGACCTTTTTAGTTGCCTTTGTAATAAAAATGTTTACATCTGGTTCCAAAAAACCAAAAATATCCACAAAAAGTGCTGTTAATACACTTAATTTTTGTTTCATTTCTGCCTTGATCAGCACAATGCTTCCTGGTGGAAGGAAGTAATATCTTTCCTGTACTGGTTTAGTCTTTGTAAAACCCTGTAGTCACTGAGGAGAAGAGTTGCTGCAAGCCCCTTGTTTCACTCTATTTTCTTTTTCCTTGGCCTCACAAAGCATTTAGTGAGCATGGAGCTGAATTTCCATAGTCACTGGATGACTTTTCAGAAACAGTTATTCTGATCTCACTGACCCTTTTTTGCTTACATATCTCTGCATAATGTTATGTGATACATATGAAAAATAAGAGGGGTGCTAGCATAGTAATGTAATGATTTAGAAAGTAATAAAAATAAATCCTAGATAGATCCACATCCTAAGTGTCCCCTGGATACCCTCAGCATAACCTAAATGTCACTAGTATTTACTACTCATTCTTGGAAGTAAATGTTAAAGACACTACTATTTATGCATCAAAATCTTTAATGTTACAGTCTTCATAGATAAATAGTTTTAAAACTGCCTATAATTTCAGTAAAACCATCTGGGCTTATGTGGATCTTTTTGAGTCTTGAGCTTTGCCTTCCTACTGCATATTTTCTATATGGTTAATGCACTTAATATTGCTCTTTTAATTGCCATTACTCACTGTACTTACTGCTAGTTTTGTAATTACTGTTGCTGTTACTAGTGCTATTGTTATTGACCCAGCATTTATTACATAACTAATATACTATTAATGTGTTAAATAATTTAACAGCATGCAACTGTACAGGCTGCATTTTTGCTGTCACTAAAACATTGCATTTTGTCAAGAGATGGTGCCAAAACTGTGTGTGAGCCTTGTCCAGAGCTACCCCAGTTTCTGCGACCTTGTGGAAACATTTTTTGTTCTAAATGCAAGAATTGAAGATTCCTGTTAAAACCACAGAGTTTTGGCCTCCTAATTTTCACTTACAGTGCAGTTATGGATAAGCACACGAAAAGCAGGTGTTTCTCAGGGCAGTGGTGCCCCGTCCCAGGAGCACAGATTTTCTACAGCAAACATATCCTGAAAATGTGTTGAGCTATGTCAGCACCACTGTGTATGGCTGCTGCTTTAAACCCAGAGGTGCATCAAAGCTTGCTGGAGATAATCCCCCACAAAACCCAGCTGAGCAGTTTTGCCAGATCTGTGCGATGCTTTTCCTTCAGCTGCTATTGAACCAGACAGATAAAGTAGTCATCACACAGTTCAGCTGAAAGGCCTTCCTTAACGTGTTGTATGCTGAGGCTCTATTTAGGAAGAATTAATTATGGAAACTACTCCATGGCCTACAAAGCACTGGAGAACCAACTGTTCCCAGTCCCTGTCTTCCTCTAGGATTATTTATCATGTGACACTTTAGCAGAGCTTACTTTTTCTCTTGATAGTGATAACTTAACAGAATTGCTGCAAAAAATCAACAGAAACTGTTGGACCAAAGTATGCAGTTCATGCTGGTGATGGTAGTTAATGGAACTGCATTCTGCAGTGCTGTCTTATATTATTTGTTTTATATTAGACAGGAATTTTTAACTTCTGGCTATATTAAAGACATTTGTCTGTTAATACCACACCTATGCAAAAAACCATATAGTAAAGTGTTATTGCTTGTTTTATAGGCAAAAAATTTTAATCTTTACAGCTGGCATAGAAATGTGCTCTTTGCATATGCAAAGTATACACAAAATGTCACTAATCCCATCCAGAAAGTCATGTAAGTATATCACATTTAATGGTATAGAACATCACCATTTAATAGACTACATTTTACATGTTGGACTGAAGATTTATGCTGTGATTATCTAGTGTAACTTAACTACCACCACACTGTATTTTGTTACTGAGTGCTTCCACAGTATTGCTCCAAGTATCAGTTTTTTCAGAGAGCTCTGAAAAGGTTCTTGTCTTTTGAGACATGGTTGTGTAAGAAAATAGGCCAAACAGTGCATCCTGGATTAGGTTCATGTGAAGAAAAATAATGACTGTGCTTTCAGATTGTGCTGGGAAGGGTCACTGGCAGGTCATCCCAACTACACTTGGTTCACATGTTCAATTATGACTTTAAGCTAAAGAAGAGGAGGTTTAGGTTGGATATTGGGAAAGAATTGCTGGCTCTGAGGGTGGGCAGGCCCTGGCACACGTTGGGAAGAGAAGATGTGAATGCCCCATCCCTGGCAGTGTCCCAGGCCAGGTTGGATGGGGCTTGGAGCACCCTGGGACAGTGGAAGGTGTCCCTGCCCATGGAAGGAGTGGCACTGGATGGGCTTTAAGGTCCCTTCCAACCCAAACCATTCAGAGATTTTATTAATGCTTGAATTGTTATATACAGGGTGCTTGAACATTTTGAACTGGTGATGGGACAACATGGTGCGTGGTGTTGTACGAAACATAGGAGGTGCCAATTTCTGTTCTGGTGAGTGTAAACCTGAAGGGCCTTCTCTGCCTGTGAGCAAATATTCATGTTTATTGACTTTAATATTATTGCAAGTAGTCTTCCATTTGTAAATCAGTCCAGGCAGGAAAACTCACATTTACATATTGCAATATAAATCTCTCAGCGTCTCTCTCTTTTTTTTTTCCTCAATAATATATGTCTTATTTCACTTATGTTTCCTTAGGAATTTTGAAACACCAGAGATGTCACAAAAACCTGATCTCCTCCTAGGTTCCTGTCGTGGGTTTCTCTAATTAGGTTTTTTCTTTTTTATAAGAGGAAGATTGTTTTCTGTTGGAAGCCTCTGGAAGTTTCCCTCCATCCTATAGAGCAGAGTCAATGAGGGCCAGCTCCGAGGAAAACTTTCTGCTTTTGAACCATAAAGTTACTCCCCTGTGTGCAAACATATTTAAGAAGTTGTGGCGTAGTTAGAAATTGGCAGCCATGGGTTAACAACATCACAACGCAGACATCAAGGTCAGTGCAGGAGGAGAAGAGGAGAAGGAGGGGAAGGGACCCCATGGGTCAGTGAGAGGACTTAAAACTATTATTCCCTGAATATGTGGTTTACACCATACATGGTGATTACGAGCTGTCCCCTCGAAGCCCATGGGATCCATCAGGGTGCAAAGACGACCCTGTCGGAGCAGGGGGAGGCATGAAAGAAGCTGTAATAAATGTAAGAATTATTCTAAATTCTGCTTTGCCCATGGTATTAATCAAAGCTCCTCTTTGGGTTGTTATCTCTAGCCGTAAATTCCTACCTGGTTTTTTTCTCTTCCCTCTGGAAGGCAAAAAGCAGGGGGGAAAGGCCTTGAAAGAGTTTTGCTGGACACCAGGCGTTTATCCAGGGTCAAACCACCACAGTTCTTCAAAAAAAAGGTGTAAGTAACAGTGGAGCTCTAGCAAATACAACTGCAGATTAAGATAAAACCTTTATAATGCTTGTAAGTTAAAAAAACTGAACCTAAACCACCACCACTACCAAACTTGTTAAACCCCTCAAAACTTATTTTCTTAGGTTTATTAACCTCTCTAACATTACTTTTAAAGAGATTAGAACCCTTAATGTTTAGATCCCATTAATGGACTGACCTTGTCAGTATTCTTGTCAGCTTGAAGTTCCTTCCAATTACTGGATATGTGTGGGCAGAGACCTGGGGCACGAGTTTGCAATTGCTTCATGTTATTTGAGGAGCTCAACCATTTCCCGAAGCTTTTCCACAAAATCTAACAAAAACCAAACCAAACCAAATCCCAAACCAAGGAAACAAAATCCATGAGCAGGACAAGGGTATATGATGCCATAAGTCCATATTGCCTTAATTGGAGAAGTGGAGTTTTTCTTTTTCATCTTCAGTGACCTACAAACTTCAGAGCTGCAAGGTAAATAATTTTCTCTTTTTCTTCAGTGTTAGGAGATACCAGAATCCCACATTTCTTCAAAGAAAGTAGGATATTCTGAACTGTAAATGTAATCTTTGTTTTCCTCCACCACAAAAGTGCCCACCAGTCTTGGGAAAATCTAGGCAAAGAAACTGAAAAAATATGGGATAAAGCAAATTAATTTCAAAGAAGTCTATGAATATGAATGGGCTTAAACCATATTTGAACTTTTAATTAGGTACCATATTGAAGAACAATCTCTATTAACAAAAATTTTATGAAAATATTCTTAAAAGCCTATTAAAAATTACTTGCACTTAATAAACAACCCAATTATATAATTACTGTACTTCAGAAGAAAGTGGGCAGTTAATACAGGTAATATTTTGTAAAGTTTCTCAAAGGGGTGTCTTCATCTTCTTAAAATATAAGTTTATCTTTAAAACCTGGTATTTAGCAGCATCTGTTAAGTAATCTCCATCTTTGGCTTTAAACTAATGAATAATAGTCACCTAAAAGTGGTGTTCATCTAAACTGTATTTTAGTGGAATTAGTATTAGCCAAAAGCCAGGTTAGAAATCAAGTAGTGACTACAGAAATAATCATTATTGGCCTGTGTAAACTACTAAAGCCTGAAGGTGTTACAGATTAGTGTTCAGAAAAGCAGACCTGAGGTATCTTTTCCCCATACATTTTTAGAAAATTGAATGAAATATTATATTTCCAGTAATAACTGTGCAAATGAAAGGTTGGTTGGTTTTTAGTTTTCAGAAGGCCATTTCTTGAAAAAGTCAGGCTTATGTTCTTAAGCTGTTCTAGTTATCAGCAGCATTATATTAGAGCTTAAATTTTGAAAAAATAATCCTTCTATTCCCTCCCCTTCACGCTCCACTCAAAAAAAAAAATAGTTGACAGTGAGAAGTTTTGCAAAGAGCTTATTTACGAAGAAATGTTGACCAAGGTTAATACATCATCTAAAATTTTAACTGTAATAAAGTGTTTGGGAAAAGAACCTGTGAGCAATTTGTTTTGGCCATTTGCACAGCAATGTGCTATTGAAAGTGTGAGCCATTGCAAATGCTACCAACAATCATGAAAATAAATATTTTCCTTTTAATACTTCTCATCTAAATGAAAGGGCAGATTAAGGGAGGATCTAGTCCATGCTACTGACCTCAAACTGCTGTTGTAAGATGGATGTGGCCCAGGGTCAGAATCCTACACATTTCCTCTGATGGCAATTTGAGCCCTTCATCCTGCAGTGACTAAACAAGTTCTTGCTGGTAGCCCGTGGAATGAAAGATTAGAGGCTATTTTTCTCTAATCTCCAGTCAATTGCTGAAATAGAGGAGAAAATTATTTTGCTTATGGCTTCTCCAGTCCCTGTGTTTCTGAAACACACAAATGCCCACAGATGCTCATAAGCTTTTCAGCTGTTTACTGCGTATTATTTACACAGAATTCTTTATATAATCTTCTCTCTTTTCCTCATGTGCTTTTCCACAGTGTTTTTTTCATGACTGAACTGTGGGGTTGGAAGAAAACATATTCATGGTGTCAGGAAAGGGGAATCTGAGCAAGTTAAAATTACTAAATCTCGATTAAAGTAAGAATAATTTGTACTTCTCCATTTTCAAGCACAAGTATAGCCAAAAATTCCACACAAATTAGGTGAGAAAAGGTTATCTGGTAGATATTAGCTCTTTGTACATGCTATAATCAAGGCTTTAGTATTACAGTTTATTCTAGGTTTTCCTGATAAAATTTTTTTATTACAGCTTAACAGGCCTGTGGCTCAGTGCTAAAATCCCTGGGAGTAGTTTTCTAAAAAAGCAAGAAAAAAAAAAGAGTATTAACATGATTTCAGCAGTTAATGGGTTTGTGTAGTACTTATTTAACTGCAGTGTTATGCTCAATTCAACTGTAGTTTATAGGTATGCTGCAATCACTGTTTGCTGCTCAGCTAATTATTTAAACATAATCAAAGACTCTGGCATTTAAATTAGTTCAGTAAAATTCTGTTCTTTCCACCTCCTGATTTTAAGTATGTCTTGAAACTGTATGTTAGATACATTAGGTTAAAATTCTCCGGCTGTTGCTGGTTGCAGTAAAATTATTAATTTTAGAGGAAAGGCTTATTTCAGGGTTCCCTTCTGCTGTAGCTCTCTCATGCTGTATGCCCCTTCCTCACACTCTGCTAGCAGTTATCTCTCTTGTGACAACAAAAATGAATGTCAGAGTATGTTTTCACAGGATAAAGACAAGCAATGTTTCCCCTGCTCTTAAACACATTTATTTATAATACATTCAAGGAAGGCAGTGATTGCAATAGTCCTCCCTGCTCTGAGGCTGACACCTCCTCTAGTTTCAGGTCCATGAAGATGGGACTCCACATTCCAACCTGTTGTTGATCCTGTTCAGGAAGGATCTAGACTACAGTTCTTCAAATACTTTTGTGAACAGAACCCACACCCACGCCCCCACACAATAGGCTGCTTCAGAATGAACTGCACATGAAAAACTTAGGAAAAAATAGTATAATTTTTGCCTTCCATTTTTTTTAATAATTTTTAAAATTGTTTTTCAATTATTTTTTCCTTTGTGTATTTCATCACAGGCTCACTGAAGAGGGAATTAGCAGCATTTTTAGTTTCTGTGTTTCCTCCCATGCACAGTTAACCTTCAGTGGAAAACTACAAGGGTAGAAAGAGAAACTCTTTGCTAAACCCCAAAAGAAGCTGAAAGAAGTAAAAAAAAGTCCCAGGTAGCAGAGCTGGAGAGAAAGCTTGTGGCTTTGTCTGAGGTCCTGGCCAGAGTAAAAGTTGCCACCAGCACACCATGAGACAGCTCTTGATGCAGGTTTCTTCCCCCAGGCACGTTTGGGCTGGATGCCCAGAGAATTAAAGAAAGACCAGCCAGGATCTCTGGAAACACCTGCTTTTTACATGAAAGGACCATGGTGATCTGGAGACAGAACAGAGAATATGAGTGGATATTCATCTGAAGGGAGACGTTGGCAAGAGGGCATGGAGAGCACAGTTGTGTCCTTGTGGTCTTGTAGGTTCTTCTGATATGCAAGATTATTTATGTTTGGTTTATTTTTTGATTTTTTGATTGCTATTTAATGAATTTGATTATTTTGTATTGTTTACTGAATTTATGGAACAACTTACCAGACAGAAATATTTTGATTTCTTTGACAGAAACTCTCTTGTTAACTTATTTGGAATTCAGAAAGGCAGTCTTCATCTGTGCTGCTTTATTGCGGTGGTGTATCCTGCCCACTGCTTTAGGATTCCAGAATTTCCCTTAGAGTAATGGGTCAAAGCATCCCTTGACTGTACCAAAAACTCCTGGACTAACGTGGTGACAGCACTGTCTGTACAGGAATTGCTGTTGCCTGACTTAGGAGGGGAATGAGACAAAACCATTCAACCCCTGAAAGCCTTTTGACATTCCTTAACTGAATTGTTGCCCAAGTGCCACAATACCATTTTTGCTGGACTTTTAAAATTAAAAATTCAGCAATTACTGACTTAGAGTATGGCCAGGAGGGAAATAAATACCCTATAGAAGGTATAGTATGAATATTGCCCTCTCAGATCTACAATTAGGTTGGTAATGGGCTTATAGTAAATCCTACTATATAATTGTTAAGGTCTTAAATGAAACAACAATTAAGTGCTGCCAACTATTTCTACATAAACCTTCAACCAGACTTGAGATTAGATTTAGGTGTGGCTGCACATAGACTCCATCAGGAGCTTAAAAGCAAGGGAAGGGGGTCCTCTCTGAACCTTGTGACTCAGCAGGAGGGTCCCCCTTACCCTTTTGCATCTTTTTTTCCACATAAATCACTCTAAATTGAAGCTAATCTAATTTACCTCTATATGCTTCATCTATGTGATAAGTTGTAGGGTCAGTTTTGCCATCAAAAGTTGCTGAGTTGTGTTTTAACAAATTTATTTTAAACCTGCTTTTGTTATTATCCACTTTGATAGTGGTTCTTTAAGGGATCTAAACCACTCACAAGTGAAAATTTCATGGAAAAATTTCTTATATTTACTGAGGGTGAGTGAGTTTACTTGCAGGCAAATCACCCCTGTGCACTCTAGGCTCACAGTTCACTTACTTAGTTCTTGGGGATATATAGTAGCATAAGATAGCATTTTGGGATGACTGAGACCTTATCTGTGATCTCTGTGTGTTGAAATGGTTGTAATCCAAAATAAAGTGCAATGCCTAATGAACAATGTTATTGGGAGAGGGTCCATTTTGCATGGGTTCCATTCTCAGTTCTGTGGTCAACAAAGGACAATCCTGCTTCCACAGAAAGTATAATATTGGAGAAGGCTTCAGGGTGAGTTAATTGTGGCCTTCCAGTCCTGAAGGGAGGTACAAGAAGGATGGTGAGAGACCATTTACAAGGGATGGAGTGACAGGACAAGGGGGAATGGCTTCAGCTGAGAGAAGGGAGGGATGGATGGGATACTGGGAAGAAATTCTTGGCTGGAAAGGTGGTGAGTCCCTGGCACAGGTTGGGCAGAGAAGCTGTGGCTGCCCCTGGATCCCTAGAAGTGTCCAAGGTCAGGTTGGACGGGGCTTGGAGCCACCTGGGCTGGTGGAAGGTGTCCCTGCCCATGGCATGGGGTGGTACTGGATGGGCTTTAAGGTCCCTTCTAACCCAAACCATTCTGTGGTTCTGTGAACTTTCTGTTGGCCTGAGCCTTCAAGGCAATGGAAATGTCCTATGATGGGAGAGGGAGGAAGGGTATGAGTGACTTGGGATAGAAAAGGAAATCCAATTTGTAGCAGGTTTGTGCTAGGCAAAAGCAAGCTGAAGAAACAGCAGCTCTCATTCCAGAGGGTTTTCAGCTCTTCTCTTAATGTTGCCCTAGGCACAGAAGGTAGTCCATACCCATCTTATCAGTGGGGAATTTATAGTTCTGGAAGCCTCATTAAGAAAAGTCCCGGGTAACCTCAGTAATACACTTGTTTCCAATGACAAATGACAGAGTAGGTGCTAGGTGGGACTGCCCATCTCTGTTTTCTACATTCAGTAAGAGACTTCCTCCCTCCAGTCAGACTCCACATGGAGGAGGGAAGGATTGTAGGGCTTCTTGCATCCTTTTGCATCTCAGCAAGCAAAAGCAAGTTTATTGCAGGTCAGGTCATCTAAACCTGCATCCCAAATTATATTATTGCACACAGATGTGCAATATAGTTGACACACTTGAATTCATTGCCAAAATGTTCATGAATAAAAAGAGCAACAGGGGGTGCGGTGACCTTGAGCCTGAATTGAAAAGCTAATATTAAAAAGCAGTGCAGATATTGCCCTGTAAGGTCAATGAGGAGTATTCTGTATATCTGTATTTTCTGAAGCCAGTATTTATTGTTCAAAGTACAATTCACCCCATATTCTTCAAATCAGTGAAGATTTTCTTTGGGATCAGAAAAAAAAATACAAGTGGATAATTACATTCCTGTACCATAGATACAAGAAATCCCTAGCTTAAATTGTCTCTTATTCATAATCTATTTTTAATTTCTAGAGGGGAGCTGAAAGATGTAAAATTAATGTGGACTGGTTAATGGTATTTACCAAAAAAATTGTTGTGATGTTTGAGTTACTGTTCTTCTTAACTCACATAAATATGGCAGAATTGCCTTTCCAGTCCATGAAGAAGACTTGACAGTCTAATACTCTTTGATTTTATGATATTCTGACTTACTATTTAAGTTATCAGGTCATTAACATATCAGAGAGTCTCTGAGCTATGAAATATCATTTGTTTGTGTTAGTACTCTCCATTCCCACTCAGCAGATGTATCAGACAACTCACTCTTTGATTTGTCACGTTTGTTCTCATTTTTTGTGACAATTTTAAACCTCTTTGCCAGTAACTGTGAGTTCTGTTATTACATTCTCTTTTCACATGCCAGAGTAAACCTCTGAATTAATTGGTATCTACACAGTCCCCCAAAACTGTGCACAAATCTTGCATGAAATCAAGACTCTATTTGGAGGTTTGAGATTTTGAAAAACATGTAAATGAATTTTCCTTAGACAGCTGACACAGTGCTTGTCTTCATCATGCAGAGGGAGAAGTTAATGCTCTTTGTGAGACATAAAAAGGATTCTAGAGTTACTAAAGCTCATTAGTTGCTAGTACTGGTGAGAAGAGGTGAGTCCCAGAACACCCAGATCCCAGCACAGAGCAGCTGCAAGTTCTGTTTTCTCTCAATTCTGCTGCAGCATTGTCTGTTCTTCTCAAAATTTGCCTCTTAAAAAAATCATGGTTACTCTTTACTATCTGTACATTGAAATTTGAAGATGCCTTTTCACCTTTTCGGGCTGCTTGGAATGTAAGACAGATTTTATTCACAGTGGAAGTATGTTAAAAAAAATAGGGATTATAACTTTTACTGTAAAAAAAAATGGGGATCATAACTTTTACTGTAAGTTTGATGAAAACAATTTCAGGCTTCAAAAACAGCCTGTGTTTTAAACTCCTTCCTCCATGCTCCTCCTTAATTAATCCTGCTGCACTTCATCAATTGGCAAGATATCGACCCTTAAATGTAGTCTAAAACCAACCTTATTACTGGTAAACTCTTGCACCTTAAATAAGTAGCAGCAGTTAGTTTGGGATTACCCTGGGAAGTTTAGTGGCCAGCCAAAATAAATCCTCTGAGTAATGGCAACAGACAAAACCAGCAAAGCCACTTTTCTTTTATTACTGGCAAAATATTTTTATTTTTGTTAGAAAGATGCCTAGATGAAAAAAATATTACAACCAAAAAAAGTTTTTACCAACCATTAATAGACCCTTTTATTTTCATATCAAACTTAACCATAGCTCTGCCACTCTAAGATCTAAGAACAGGATTTCCTGAGGATTTAACAGAGGTTTGCTAATTTATTTAAAATGAATGTTTTAGCAGTGGGGGCCAAGCTTTTTTCCTTTTGTTACAAAATTGAGTTCATTTCAGTGCAGTATTTGCTCTAGGTCATTATCAGTAGGTTGTATATGACTGTGTTTCATGAGAGTCCATCAAATGCTTATAATTTGCATCAAAAATTATCTTTACTCACCTTTTATCAGGTAACATTTCCCAGCCTGACTTGTAGCTCTCCTCAATTTCTCTGCCAATAGAAGGAGCTCCTGCATTAGGCAACAAGCTGGAGCTCCCAGGAGAACTTTCCCTGTGATCCAGACAGATGGATCCTGGCTTTCCTTGTCTCTGTGTGTGTGATGTGAACAAAAATTTTGATTACACTTTTGGTATAAACTATCCAGTCATGTTGTAAACAAACCCTGTGAGATTATTGCCAGATAGGAGAATAGCACTGTTTGGAGGAAGGGCTTTTGTTAGGGGGGAAAAACCAAACCAGTTAGGTTTATCTACTTGTATCTTGTGGTGACTGGAAGACTCTGCTGTGGTGGGATCCCAGCTCTTCGTGATAAAGGACATTTCCCTACTGCAAACATAAACTGTGGGGTGGTGTGGAAGAAACTGAGGATCAGAATGACATAAAACACTATTTCCTGAGGATTTTATAGGTGTTGCTGGTATGAATATGAAAAGTAAACATACACACTCTGTGTGAAAGGGGGTGATGCCTTGTGAAGAAAGTGAAATAAACCACTGATTCAGCAATAAGTATTCCAGTTTTTGACAGAAGAGTTTCATATTTAGGTAACTCATGTTGTCACAATATTCTAATGGACACAGGGTATTTTGATTGTTTTGTTGAGACAAAACAGATATCATTTTTAAGCTGGTTTTCAAATACCTTCCTGGAAATACATTGTAGAGAATTTAGCCTGGTTGTTTTTTTTTTTTTTTGGTGTTTTTTTTTTTTGTTTGTTTTTTTTTTTTTATTTTTGTTCCTCACCACCCCACCCCTTCCCCCCCATCTTAATTTCATTAATTGAACCCCGTTTTCTTAATTCATTTGGACAGACTTCTGTTTTTGTAGGGACAGCTAGCATTTCCAATCTGCTTTTACCTTCAATGTTATTTTCAGTAAGTGTTTCATTCTCTTCATGCAGCACTTCTTAAGGACAAACTATTCTTAGCCACTAATACCCAGCATGCCCTATATTATCTTCCAAGTCACAGAAGAATCTTCAGATAAACTGCAATTCCATAAATACTGTGATTTGACTGCAATGTCAAATCCTTATGGAATATGTATATATCAGTGAAATATATATCACTGTATTATCACAGGATTAGAACACAAAACAAGCCATTTATGTTCACTCTCCATTTTGGGCTGTGAGGAAATTCAGCCTCTGGCCTGTGGGCATATGAATTTGTGCTGGAAAGAATCATCAGAACTTGTGCTGTTGGACTGACCATGGGGCCATCTTATTCCTCACACAAGCAAAGTGTAGGTTTTCCTCCAGAGTTACTTCAACCAACTTTCCCATAAAATTTGTTTATTCCTGCACACCATAATTTTAATCTTAATCAAACCTAATCCATACTTCATCCTAACTTTTGCTTCTCCTGCGACTTAAGTTTTATTTTTTTTCTAAAATCTTAATCTTTTTTCCACCATTCCTTTCAAACAGTAAAGCACTTTATGAGCTTGTATGAAAGTGATACAAGAATTGACTGCATTAACTACTCAGTGACTATATGGGTAATTAAAATCATTAATGAGCTGATGGCTGGCCTAAAAAGCTGAGGCAGCAGACTTTGTTCCCATGCTCTTCTGCTCCTCACATTCCTGTGCAAAAGTCACTGTCACTTTTCTTTTTATTTTTTCATTCATTGCTGCTTATCTGAAGAGTTTTTCCTCACCTCTATCAGCACAATGGTATAGCAGAGAAAATAAAAGCCATAAAACATGCTTTGCCTGCCAAAGTGTAATGAAAGATCTCTCCTGACCTCCTTCATATGGCATTTTCCCTACACAACAGTGAATGATCTCTCTTACTGAAACACCTGGAATAAAAATTGAATTGTCGAGCAAAAAAGCTGTAATACTTCTTTCTTTTCTTTTTTTTTTTCCTCTTTTTCCCCAGATGTGTACAGACTGGAGCCTTTACCTGCACTTAGGCTGCATAACAGAGACCTTAATATACACTTACAGCTTCTACAGACAGGTGAAAAAAACACTGAAAAGGCAAAATGAAGAATATCTGACCAGACCTAAGAGACACAGTGGGGTCTGGGGGATTACACTCCTTCCTTTTCTTCACCATATATCTTCTATTTGATGAAGTCAATAGAGTTATGAGAATCCCCACCACACGATATAACCCCTAAATACTCCAGGGCCAGATTCTCGGGTGAATTTATTTCTTTTATCCTCTGCATCATTCATCCAGTATAAAAAGACCAATAAATTGGCAGCACAGGCCTGGTTCAGCACTCCCCTGGTACTTGGAGAGCCTGTTGTGCATTGCTGATCTGGTCAGGATTTGTTCCTCTGCTTGCCCTCTTCCCGAGAGAGAAGCAAAGCGATGATATGGCCAAGCTACTCCATCATATCTCACTGGAATGGCTTCTATTATTCTTTTTTTTTTTCTTGTTAATGTAGCTATCCCACTCTCCTTCACGGCAAGATAGAGTTGCATTCCTGTTCTCTGCATTAATAAATGGAGAGCTGAGATGCAGAGATTCCAGACTTCAGCTCAGCCTCAGCTATATCAGTACCCAGCATATTGAAAGTATCACTCAGGTGACTTTGTGGATTTACAACGGAGTTTTGTATGAATCTGAGCTACAATATCTATATTGCATATCTGCCAACATCTTGAAGCACGTTTTATATACACAAAAGTTTGCAGCAAAGCTCAAGAAAATCCCATTTCAGCTAATTATTACTTCCAGTTTCTGCCAAATCCAAAAGAGAACTTTAGCAGAACAGGGTGGACGAGGGGAAAAAACAACCCTTTCTGCCTAGTCAGATTAGGTAATGATTATTGTGACCCCAGACTCATTCAGGTACATTTTGCCTCTAAAACTGGAGAATTTTTATGATGTTGTTTCAAAATTATGCAACTCTTATCAAGAGATTGAAGTTCAAGTTGTTGTCTCACTAATAAACGAGCTACCCTTACACAAATGATCTGGGAAGTTGGGGAAGATCCATTTCCCAGATTTAGTTTTTCTATAAAACTTCAGGGGTCCAGCACTGCAGCCTAAGAGCAGCATGGATCTGAGAGCCTGATAATCTCATGATTACAAAGCCAACCTTACATGGGAACAGGGAGCAATTTCCTTCAAGCTCAAATTTCCCCCCCCCAGTCCCATTTCAGCTCTCTGGCAGGACCTTTCCATGCCTAGGTTTGCTCTTGGCTCACCATCCCTCCCGCCACCCTCTGGGCTTGGCCATGCACATCAACACCTTTCTGTATAGCAGAAATGCTTTTGTGATCACAACTGCAGGCAGGTAGATCTTTCCACCCCTCCTGATGTTCCTCTTTTTACCTCTGCACCTGGTCTCTGCAGTTAAAGAGAGGATGATATGCTGGTAAAATCCTGATAAGCAACTCTGCTTACTGCACTTGATGGGCATCCCTGTATCATTTGTAGTTCTGCTGCTGCTTTGCAATTATCTTCAATCATACTGAGCCTTGTCTGAGGGAAAATGCAAACAGGATAATAAATTCACAACATCTGAAGTGTGAAACATAGTCACAGATGCTTTTAAATGACACAAATAAAGAAATAAGCAAACAATCCCCAACACCTTATTGATTTATATGAAAGTTAAATCAGAAAGGTCCCTTCATTAACTAGCTGACTCAATTTTCTCCTGACAGAGCTGCAGTCAGGCTTTCAGTCTTTGTGTGTACAACTCAGACAAAGATCCTACATGAGAGAATCTGTCAGAGAAGTTATTTATATGGGGGAGGTTCTCTTACCATTGTAAGAGAATCATCAGCAAAGAATACTTTTGTGAACAACCTCTTATATAGAACTATAGAATTATATAAGAGTTTGGGTCGAAAGGGATCTTAAAGCCCATCCAGTAGCACCCCCTGCCATGGGCAGGGACACCTTCCACCAGCCCAGGGTGCTCCAAGCCCTGTTCAACCTGGCCTTGGACACTTCCAGGGATGGGGCAGCCACAGCTTCTCTGGGCACCCTGTGCCAGGGCCTGCCCACCCTCACAGGGAATAAATTCCTCCCAGTATCCCACCTAAACCTCCTCCCTGTCAGTGAGAAGCCATTCCCCCTTGTCCTGTCACTCCATCCCTTGTAAATGATCTCTCTCCATCTTTCTTGTAGCCCCTTCAGGTTCTTGAAGGCCACAGTTAGGTCACCCCAAAGCTTCTCTTATCCAGGCAGAACAATACCAGCTTTCAGATTTCTGCCCCTACAAATGCTCAGGTTTCTGGACTTTTGATTCCAGAGACTCATCAGAGTCTCTTCCATGTTGGTGGAACAGGAGGAGGAGTCACAGACACCATCTTGCATCCAACAGTTTCTAAATTGCTTGTTTACTAGCTGGCCATTCATCACCACCACAGTGAATATTGTTTTGTTTCAAGGATATGCAGAAATACGTCTGCTAACATAGGTGTAATCTTTACCATTAAACAATAATATTTCCTTTTCTTCCTGATGACTTGCTGTTCTATTGAAGTGTCAGAACTGTCTTCCACTGAATTTTATCTTCTCCATCAATAGCCAAGTCATACCGTGCCAATGTCAATATTTGTAAATATTACAAATATAATATTGTAAATATTGCACATTTATTATTGTGACTATTACAAATTTATTATCAACAACTAATTTATATCAAATATGACTTTAATAAATCATTTGGGGTGGATAAATATTCAAAGCTACTAAACCACAGACTGTCCTTTCAAGCATTTTGAGACTGTATAGACTTTTCCTCAGACAGCAATTTAAATATATTTGTAGGTGAAATCTTCAGTCTTTCTCTGTAGGATCTTATGCGGTTCTGTAATTTTGCTCATGGAACTACTTCCTTCTGTGATAAAATCATGGTCGAATCCATGCATATATTGAAGAAATTCATATTTTGAAAACACGCATTTTTTTGCACTTGTCAGTAGTGAATTTTCCATACAGACATACTGACTGCCCACTTCTCTTTTGTGGCTCATCACAATTATCAATGTCATATTTCATATAAAAATTCTTAATTCTGTCATCCTAACATTTGCTGCCTTTTTTTTTTAAATTGCAGTTGGTTATCTTTATGTTGTATAATTTTAAGTACTTTTTTTTAAAAACGTTCCTATTCTATAGCATTTTCCATTTTCTTAATTGTGTGAGCCATTGTCTTTTACAACAAAGACCCTTGGTCTCCATTAAGTGATATAATCTAAATGTATGAATTCACAAGATGAATGCAAGCAAAATGAGGCTTTGAGAAAAATAATTATCCTCACTTTATGGGTAAATCTATACAGTGAAATATTTAGTGTGTAACCATGATCAAAACTTTCATTCCAGAGGATCTGAACCACTCAGGGAACAGGTACCAGGCAGTTCAGCTCTAAGGCACTATTCTGAAGCCACTCCAAGTCTGACCAAAAACTCTCTGAGACCTGATGTCAAAAGAAAATAAATTTATTCAGGGCATCTTTGAGTGATTAAGAATGAAGGTAAAGAATTATGCTTTTCCTCTTGTGATTTTTTTTTCTCAGTTTTACCATATTATCTCAGTACTTCTATACTCTTGGTGGCTATTAACCCACTCAAACGTCACTTCTGAACTTCCCATTTTATACATGGATAAGCATCAAATTGTGCCACTTACTACAGGAAAGTTTCAAAAATTAATTCCTTTGTCAATTAAAACCAGGTTTCCTTAAAATTGTAATCCTTTACACATTCCCTTCTCTCACCCTAAGGGAAAAAAAAACCCACAAAAAGTGTCACTTCCAGAAATGTTGTTGCAGGGCTTTAATTTTAATTTACAGGGTCATTATCAATTTCCTTGTGTTAAGTTCCCATTTTGTTTCATTTCAAGAGACACTTAAATTTTGTCATATTTCCCAATTTAAGTAAAAAAAATCTGTATGCATAATATCTAAATGCACAAATGTAAAACTCTCCTTATCCTTCTTCTGAAGGGAGGGGGAAGTGAGAAAAACGTTTAAAACTTCAGAGTGAGTGTTTCTGACACTCTTGCTTCAGTTCTATGAGGTTTTGTTTTGGGCCAAAGTCAAAAGAGGGGGTAAAAGTGTGACCTTTGGAAATTTTTATGAGCTGAAATGGAACTTTTCTTCATGTCCCAGCACTCAGTGCTTTTGAAGTGTCCTTTTCTCCCAGGGCATATTTCCCATTCCTCACAACAGTAACTTCTGTTAGCATTTCCCTACAACTGCTGAAGGCTGATAAAGAGATCCCTTTCACTGATGGCACTTATCTTCATGTTGGCATACAGCAGCAGGAAAAATCCCACCATTACACAGAGTAATGTGTTTAAAATGCTCCAGACTTGTGGTAGGGGAGAAAATGTTTCCCAAACATATTTTTTAAAGTAATTGAAAATGTTTAAGTACTCTTAGGGAGATATTGAAATACTTTTTGTTGCTTTTTAACAAAAAACGTTGATGTTATGAAAATTTATAACAACAATTTTAAACACATGAGGAAAAAAATGTCTCTAGATATTAATAACTATCAGCAGTAAAATAAGATAAATATGTTAATGGTAATATGATGTCCTACATATCTATTTTATTTTCTCCGTCATCTTATGACCACAGGTTGTATGGATTGTTAATTTTGCTAGAAAAGGCTGATGAATTGTTTTAATCTCAGAAAATTTTGTCTGAACATTTTCTTTTGAGAAGGAAAGAAAAACACAGTCTATAGCAATAGCATGTAGACCTAGAATGAAAGCTGGTCTGGAAACTCTTAACCTAAAAAACAGCAGATGATAATGAAATTGTCATTTCCATCTCACCTGCCCTAGTCCGGTCGTGTTGTGAAATCTGAATTGAGTGTTTGAGGGAACAACTGGAGGTATTGGAAAGCAGGACAGGACAGACAGATGGTCTGCTATTTAAGTCATGCTCTCAAAAGTTGCTTGTTTAAATTTGTATGTGTTCAAAACCTGCTACAACATCCTGAACCAGAGCCTGTGTTTTATCACCAACACACAATTATATCCTCAAAGGATATTAGCATGGATTTTTGGGGAAATTAACAGCATTTAGCAACTATATTTACACGTTGTGCTATGTTTACCTTAAAGTGCCATCCAATGCCATTTTCAGAAGGATTGGGTTTGTTCGACAGACAATACATTTATATGTTTATGGTCTTCAAGGTGCCCCTGTCTGGAATAATGATCAGAGTTTACTGTGCACTTCAGTTTTCATGATCCTTTGCTTAGATTAGGTGGTTCTGGTGCTAAAAGTTTGCACTTAATGCTTAGAGATGTGGTTTCCTGATGGATCTGTCAGTGCTGGGTTAGTGGTTGGACTCAGAGACCTCAGAGGACCTTCCCAACCTTAAGAATTCCATGATTCTGTAAGCTGGAGGTGCATGAGGTCTCTGGGGAGCTGCCACTGCTGATCCAGATTAAAAACACTTTCAGAGGTAAAGACATGGCAGAGATGATGGCAGGTTATACAAATTATGTGAATGGTAGATGATGTAGGAATTTTCCATTTCAGGTTTCATGTTATCTTTTTTCAAGTCTCATATGTATTTTAAGGCATTAGTGGTTTTACAATATCAAAAAAACCTCATCATCCAACATATTTTGGTAATAAAGGATAATATTTCTGTAATATATATTACAATATTGTACTCTGCAATTTAAGGACTACCATGACCAGAAAGGTGCTGCAGATAGTAATAGATTAAAAAAATGTAACTTTAAATGTTCTCACAATCACGTTATTGACAAATCAAACCCTTAAGAAAATGAAGCAAATGAAAGGTTTCCTTTTTATTTTTTTCCACCTAACTTTGTTGCCAAGAATTGCAGCAAGTCATTTTCTCAGAAAAATATATAGGAGGAGACATTGATTATAGAGATTTCTAACTGGGATAAAAATGCCCCTTTGTGTCACTGACATTAAATAAAGCTGATAACAACAACTTTGGTGTTGTTTTGGTTTTTTTTCCCTTTTCCAAGCAATAAGCCTCTATGTCCCTATGTCCCCACTGTTTCTATCCTAACTCCCTAATGGTGAATGTCTTAATGGCACCCAAAGAGGTGAGTCTGTCTATGTGGCTTCATCCTCTTGTTTTTCCACATTAAGGAGTAAGATCAGTCATAATTACTAAGCAAATGAGCCAGTCCTGCTGTACTAACCCAATCTCTGGATGTTGCTCCTCTTTCCTTTCCCAGAGCCATATGGACATGCAGGGGGTTTTTAATAACATCACACTCCATGTCCTGAGAGCTGCAGAGTCATCCTGAGTAAAAGGGATCTGAAGGTTCCTGTGTGTTTAATGTTCTTGTTCTTATTCCCTTCATGGTGCAACCGGGTCACCCTGGGGAAACTTGTGTAAGAGACTGACCTACTTCTGGAAAAGAAGGAGAAAAAAAGCAAAAAAAAACCCACAAAAAATTATGCAAGAGCTTATGTGATTCACTACTGAAATTCTTTAGACTCCAAAGGATGGGGTTTTGGATAACAGGAGATTGAAGGGAAAGAAGAAAGTCAGACAGGAAAACCAACAGGGTCCATAATTTAAGTCTCATATAGAAAACTCATTAGATATTTAAAAAAGAAATCAGAAGCATGATTGCAAAGCTCCCCAACTAATGTTCTTTATATTGAATGAACAGTCTAGTGTCTCTAAATAACTCTATATAGAGAGGAGCCCTTTTTCAGGTTTGTTTGTTTTTTGTTGTTGTTTTGTTTTTAAATATAAGAAAGGATTTTTCCATGGTTTCCACATAGAAATTATCATTAAAATGGGACAAACAGAGCTGGTCTACTGCCCTGCACTTTGGGCTCTTTTATTGTTGATGTTGAAAATATATCAGCTCAAAATCAGCAAAATTCCCACTTCACACCCTGCGCTGGGGGAAACCTTTCCATAGGTTTCTCAAATGCTACAGAGAACAGATAAAGTAAAAATGACAGGAACATTGCTATTGTTGAAATCTAACAGAGACATGGCCAACACCAATTCACTTAATCATGTGTAGGAGGGGGAAATATATGGAATGGGGAAAGAGCAGAAGTGATAATATAAGTCCATTGGTGTTCCTTGTTAATAATGATCAGTTCATTCACGGTGAAAGAGAAAATTCTCACCTTTAGAATTTTTTTGATGTATTATACCTGAAAATGTAAACATCTCATGCTTTCTTTTCTCTGTCTGCACTTGAGCCACACAAGCTATTTGTGTTCCTAATAATCTTTCAGCAGTTTCATAGCCACACTCAAGAACAATAAAAATTAAATTTATGTTGTGAGTTTTGGCCTGTAAAAATTAGTTAAAACCCAAGAATACCAAGTGGGAACAACCCTGTTGAGGTCACAGTGAAGAACTTCAATATTTTGTTATTGAATTGATTATTGTATCAGTTTATAAAGAGGAGAACCAGTGCAAAGACATTTTGAGAATCAATGGTAAGACACCTGAAATGTGAGGGCACAAGGATAAGAACCCATTCATCTAACTTGGAGTGATTCTGAAAATTGTATTTCTTCATCAGGAAGATTCCCAGCTAGATTCAGTCATGTCATTTATGCATGTGAATAATCACATATTCCTAACATGTAATTTAATGCTCTAATTTTACAAGTGAGTATGAACAATTAAAAAAACCCAAACTGCAATGATTGATAAAAATGAAAAAAGTGGCTTTAGAATATGGCAAATACATAAATCTGGTACTGAGTCAGTATAGGAAATTTCCTGAAATGCCTACAAAGTGATTTTTGAATGATCCATAAAATCATTTTAGCACCAATTCTTTGTAAACTTCTGTTTGAATATTTTTTTTCCCAGATCCATAGGATTTACTCTTCTTTAAGAAGCTCTAATGAAAGCTTTATGGTATTAACTAAAGAAAGAATAACCATTGCTAGAACTTTGTTCTGAAAGTGTAGTTACTTCTTTCAGGGCATTTCAAGATATTCGAAATATTTATTAATGCACATAAGAAGTATTTTTTCTTAACAAACCATCAGTTTATTAAGAGAATGAAGGTGACAAGATCTGCAAGTAAATTTCTATTAAGTACTTGAATTTAAATTATTGCTCTCACACACGTGGCAGCTCTCTGTACTGTCCTGTTAACCATGGTGCAGAATAAAGGTACACATACTTATTTAGATTATTTGGACGTTTTATTCAAATTAGTTGTCCTTGTGCAGCTTATCTTACTGACTCTGAAATGTGAGTACTCACTTATATCCTGAAATCCTCATCCAGTTTTCTGAGGCATTTTCAAGGATTTTTCACTGTGACAGCTCAGAAAGTTTTGCAATGAACGAAAGTGGCTTTTCAAACATTTCCAACATGTGAATTTAGAGCTGCTAAATCAAAAACAGGGCCCTGTAAATGATAAAGTCTTATCAAGGCTACAGTGACAATGGAATGAGCAATAAAGTGGGTAGCTGGCTGTCTCTAAAAGTCCTTCACGAAATCCAGTGCATGACTTTTTTGAGAAGTGCACTCTGGAATGGATGTTTTATAGATTGTTAATCTCTGAAACAGCCTCGTCCACCTCTGGTGCTGTTGCACGAGCTGTCATGCTCAGTTGTGCCTGCCCTTTCCTTCAAGGAGATAAGAGGAATGATGTTTGGATTTATGGTTCTTGTTTCTAGGTTAATCTGTCAAAGTGAACGTATTGGATTCCTGAGAAAATTTGTAATTGGACACAGTATTCTCACTGGACTCTGTTTATTCATTACAATCATATGTATTCATTGAGTTTGAGCTCTGTCAGACCACAAAACAGTCAACACTTTTCTGACTTCTAAAGTATTTTTAGTTTATGTCAAGTGTTCTATCATGAAAAAAGCAATTCCATCTGTAGTTTAGTATTTCCTTTCCACTTACCTATACTCATCTTGGGAGATATTTCTCAGAAGAAGATCTAACTAGAAAGAAATATAAATATTATAAATTCCCTGTTGAAGGAGGTCTAATCCAGATTTTATTATTATTTTCATATAATATTTTCCAGTGTCGAATCTGATTCTATGTGTAGTCTTCATAAGATACAGAAGGAAATTAAAAATGGATAACTTAAATTACCATAATAAATTTACATTATAATTAATGACAAGGCAATTTATTACTGAAGAAGGAAAGTGATTGCAGAGGGTTAAGGCACAGATTATATCCTACTGTTAATCAAGACTTTCCTAAAAACTTAAAGAGTTAATGAAAAGGGGAAAAAAGGTAATTAAAAAAAAAAGGCATTGGGTTTATAGCACATATTTTTCTTTCTGTTAAGGACAATAATCAAATCCATGTATACCTTCATATTTGAGTTGCTAATGTGTAACTTTTACTTAAATCCCTGATAGAAATATGTCTTAGCTCAACTCAATTATAAAACATCAAGAAAGGAATTCAGTATGGTTTTAATTCATCAGTCTGTGTAATGACTTTGTAATACTAAACTGGGATATGATGCTTTTGGGACAGAAGAATTTGCAGCATCAGCCAGTCAAAGGTTCTAACTCTGCAATTTCATTGCTGAATTTATCACTTTTGGCACTGATGTCAACCATACGTCAATGCCTGCTCATGCGATGGGGACTATCTGAGTCTAGCCTATTAATTCAAGGCCATAAAGAAAGTATATTTAGCTCTAATCCTAAGTTATTTAAAGTTATAGACAGTGTAGTAGATGGATAACAAGGTTGTTTAGCTGGAGAAGTATTATCTATTATCTATTTACAAGGGTTACTGATGACTTTGTAACCTACAAGAGGTAAAGACATTGCTTTTCATTATTGAAAATGTACAGTGGGCGAAAACAAGCCTGTCAGAAAATAATAAAGGTCACCTGTACAAGAATCTACCACCCTCCCACCACTACCTAAATGAAGCAAAGACTATCCAACAGCCTTTAATGGTTCTCCACATAATGTATCTTCCCATCACATCCCTCTCATTATGAACAAAGAAACCTTCACAAAGGGCACAAAAAGGAAGGTCTCTGTTACAGAACCACAGAGCAGAATCAGAGAATTACAGAAGTCTCCCCTGACTTCATCCTGCCTCGTTCTGGTCTTTCCTCAACTTGGGGTCCCAGAATTGGACACCTGCTCCCTCACAGGGGCTCTTCCCGCTCAGGGCAGGACTTTTCATTTGTCCCTGTTGTCTTTGGTGTGGCTCCTGCTGGCTCTTTCCACCAGCCTGCCTTGGCCTCCTTGACAGCCATTTGTTCCTCCTTTGGTAGCAGAACAAATGATTCCATCACCTTCTCAAGGTCATTGATGAAGATGTTCCCCAGGGATTTCACTTATCAGTTTCCAGGCAGTGCAACACTTCAACCTCTACCCTCAGAATCTATTGTTCAAAGAAACTTTCACCTGAGTTAATACCTTTTATACTATAACATATAAAAAATACAACACAAAATCAAGTAAGTTTAAAGCTGTTGGTCCACTCATAGTTCAAAATGTCAATATCCCCTCCTTACACAGTTGTCTTATTTCTCTTTACTGTGCTCAATTACACTTGGATGAAATAAAAATGGTGGTCTACAGCTTATAAAACACTGCTTTACGTTCTTTACATTATTCACTGTGTTCCCACTTTTTTTTCTATTCACTGCCAGATGTTGCTATTGTTTTAGAAGCCACTGCTGTAAAACTAATTGACTAAATTACTTCCACAAACATCCATAAATGCATGAGAAGTGTTTTCAATGTCTCATCTATATTACACCTTTGAAGTGCATTTAAAGTTCCCTAAATTCCTCATGTTTCTCACAACCCAGTTGTTTCCATCCCTATTAACTTTGCAGGTTGTATCCAGTTTAACACGGATCTAAGAGGGTTTGTGACAGGCATTGTCATCATTTTTCCGGGAGACCCAAATCTGTGCATTATTTATTCACTTCCACCAAAAGGGAAACTGAAATATTTGGAGGGTATTTTTGTGCTCCCATACCTGAGTTTTGAAGATGTGGTTTTATTATGGCTCCTGCGCAGTTGGCTGGGTCTTGGGAAAGTGGAGATGTGGTAGAGACACATCTGATGATAATGATATGCTTTAGTGTTGCAAAGAAACAGCAATTTTTGGTTAGCAAATTTTATTTGTGAAAGGAAGAAAGAAAGAATTGGGGAGCAATTTTATGTATAAGTTCATACTGAGAACAGCCTAATACATTATTTCTCTTGGGACACCATAAGAAAAATGTAATAATTGCCTGTTTGTTTCCTATATTGCTATGATGCTCTAAAGACATAGATGAAAGTACACACAGTATTATGTATGAATAACAAATTTAAATATTGCTGCAAACAGTGCCTCATCAGAGAAGATGATTTACCTTTCTCTTCCTTGTGAGAGAAACCACATATTTAGGTTCTATTAGGATTTGAGTATTAATCAATAGATTTTTAATGATATTGTTTAAGTACATGAGAAATTGTTTCAAAGTTAACCCTTTTGTTCCCTGTAGCAACTCTGCATTTTTCTTTTCCTTTTTAACTGAGTTTTTTTTCTAAAAAAGAAATCTTATATCCCACAGTTTTATAATTTTCATGAGAATTTGAAATCTTTGTTATGGCAAATAAAGATCTCAGAAGTGCTTTTTAAAACAACAGATTGGCTCTCTAAGAACAGTCATTGACTTCAAAGGCTAAAAGCTTTCAGACCGATGTGTAAGGTGTATTTTTCTTCCTGTAGGACAGGTAAATATTCCTTTCTAGAACATGAGTGAAGTTATTAGAAGCAGCAACAGCTATTTTATCATTGCCATCAGAAGGCAAAGGATTAATTACTGTCACTGTTCATACCATGGTACCTTGTGGGGTACAAATTACATTTCTGTAGCCTCAGCACCTTAATCAAAACCAGCATGATCAGAGCTCATATTAATCTGCTGCAGCCAGCACAGGTCTCTCTATTCCCAATGAATGCAAGGTCAGCAGTTTGGTCTTCTGGAAGCTGGGAGCAACCTTATCAGGAAAATGCACATGGTGAGGTCCAGAAGCAATGACAATGTGAAAAATCGAGTTAACATCCAGTCAGAAGACATACACATTGCACTGCTGTTGCCTTTCTGTCAGTTTGTTCCGTGCTGAATCAAAACAGGGATTTGTGTGTCTCTCGAGTGCCCAGAAGCTCCTGGCAATTTGTCTGCAAAGTATCTGAGCTACTATTAAATGGGCAGATACCACACACGCAAAAAAAGCCCCAAAAAACCAAAGCAGTGTAAATGATGGATACTGAAAAGAGTCTTTCCCTGAAGAAATTAAGCTGAACTGTAAAAGCACTGTATTTGATAAGCAGGTTTATGTACACTTCAGTCTTCTGTTTTATGTGTCTGTTCATGCTCCTGTCAGACAGTCACACTTCCCACTGCTTTTGAGGAAGGCCAGGCTAGTTCAGTCAGCATGAGTCATGCCTCTGAACTTTGGGAAATACCTTCAGCCTAACCAAAGGGTTCATTCATGGACATTTATCTACCAGGTTGCCAAAGAAAATGATCTTACAACACTCAGCCTATATGTTTGCTAAACACAAAATGGCTGGAAATGATCTTTAAGAAGTGCATTTTGACCATGAAAAGAAGAGCACTGTCCTTCCAACCACATTAACTTTAAAATCATTGGAAAATATTAAGAAAAATAGTGAGCTGATTTACAATCAGGTTAACAATACAAGGCAGAATAGTTTAATGGCTTGAGAGGTCAATTAATCATAAACTCTCTGGAAATATGATGAAGGACACACTCTAAAGCCTTGCAAGGTGAAACCACTTAATAAAAGACTTAATAATCTCTGGTTGATAAAATCTTTGGCCACATTTTTAAGTCTACAAGAAGCTGAGCATTTTGGCATACACTTTTGTGCTTACCTATATATATCTTTCATTTGCATCTACATCTATGAGATGTCATGAGACTTACATATGTTATCTACACATCAGTCCACTATATAATAACAAGTCAAGCTTTAGACACTTAAACTTTGTGTCTTATATTGAAAACTTTTACACCAAAATTTTAATTTGTAGCCAAATATTCACATAATGATAATTCAGCTGTAAAAAGAAGACTTTTCTGATGGAATATTCTGGCTGATTGAGTCACATCTTCCTTTCAGAAACAGTGACTCTCCATGTCAGTCATCCATGGGCTGTCTGTGTCAGTGTAGCTGAGGTGCTCATGACTTCATAAGAAAATAAAAAGCGTCTTGGTTTCAATCTACTCTAAGAAGTTCAGCAGATTTGTTAACAAAAGCTTCAAACATATTGCTTTTAGTGAGAACTTTACAGATATGTCAGAAAAGGCTCATCACATTGAGTATCTGCAGCAGTTCAGGCAAATGTCTGTTTCACAGCTCTCTTCCATGGGAAAAGAAAAAAGTACTTCAGATAGCCTGATGAGAATATAATAGAATAATTGCTGAACAAGCAAACAAGATAATTTTGAAACTGAAGATTACATTTTGTCTGTTTTTAAATAACCCAGAAGACCACCTGTTTTGATAGGGCATTGAAGCTCTACAGGCATATGTATTAATAAAGAAGTGAATTCTATCTAAATAATGTCAATGACTATATAGAATGAAAAATCTCAGCCTCGTTGAAATACAGCATAATTACAAGAACCAACCCATGTACCTATTTTTTAAATTTCCTTGATAGGTGTTATCCGCATCAAGTTACAGAAATTAATTACAGGAGCTCTTGTTACTGTAGAAAAAATAACTTCAGGTCTGGGTTCAGACTTCAGCATTCAGAAATCCTTGGGTAGCTCCACACAGATCATACCCCTGTGAGGCTCTTAAAAAGGACATGAAGTTGTCAAGGCAAGAGAAAATTCCCACTGAGTTCAGGCAGGAGTGCTCCAGGAAATAGAAAAATTGAGCCCCTCCTTCAAGACAATGACTTATCCCCACCTGTCTCAAATATACAGGGAAATAAGAAATACTATTAATTTTTTGGTGGCATGTTTCCACTTACTAATATTCCTGGAGCAACAAATCAGCAACTTTAGTCTTCAGCATTGCTAAACTTCTTCTTATTTACTTTCTTCACCTGAGTTCAATCCAGTTGCACGGTCCAGTGCCCATGTCAAACTAAGATGCTTCAGGGAAAGCCACTCACTCATGGACTGCTGAAGAGGCAGTTTTTATTTCAGCACAGGCTGGCCAGAAAGGCCCTGATTTCTTTTTCTTTCTCCCCAGTGTTCAGCAAAGCCTTGTGACATGTGCATTCCAAGCTGTATGAGCTCCAGAGAAGCCAAAGCCAGTCATTTAATGAACGCTGACTGTGCAAGTATTGGCTCCATAACCTTTCTGATCTACTTTTATGAAGCAATTGATGTTAAAACATGAATTTGAAGCAATATATGCAGCTACTCTTGCTGTTTCCCTGTTTAAAAATTAACAGGAGCTCATAAATTTATAACCATTTAGAGACAGGCTGCTGCTGAAATGTAATCGAAGGCTTAAATTTGCAATGAAAGGTTTCCATCTTGCAGGTGCAGAACAGAAGGAGATTTTGCTCCAAGAAGTGACCCCTCTGTGATGTTGGGGGACTTTTCAGCAGCCACAGATGGGTCAGGTCAGGGATGTTGCTATGTTAAAATATAGTGCAGATTTTCCAAAGGAAGAATATAGAACAGCTTCTTAAGTTTTAAAGAAATACTTCCCTCTATATATAAACCCCTAATCTTTAAGTTTTGTTACTCCATGTTCTTCTGTATGTTCTGCTTTTTACTGCACTGCAGTTATGAAACAAGGAGATAATGTGTTTAGTTTATGGGAGTGGTAGTTTTAACCTGGAACTGTAAATCTTGTAATGTAGTAAAGAAAGGCTTTAAAATTGTTATTAAAATCTAACAGTTGCATGCAAATATTCCTCTCTGAATAACAAACACTCCTTGTTCCTGCTCACAACTTTCTTTGAAGAAAAAGGCAGCCATATTAAAGCATGCAGAATAATCCCAAGGCTACTTTAGTTCTTTTTCATGGATTTTTTGCAAGTCAAACACAAAAATAAACCTAAACAAAATAACTTAAATAATGGGATGTCACAACTATGTCTTTTCATTTTCTGGGTTTGTGTATTTGTGAGAAAAAAAAGTGCTGTATGAAGTATTCTATCATGACTTCAGCTACAACATATAATATTATATTAATGTTTGTGAGATGCTCAGCTTTAAAAGCCATGTTTATATCAATATGCATTTCATTTTTAGATGCCTCAGGAACTGAAATTGCATTCCTTAGGAGGAATTTGACAATAGTTATACTTTGTGTGCATTCTGCTGTGAGGTGTAGTCCCTACCTGAGCAGAGGAACTGTCCCACTGTGAGGTACCAGTTTGTGGTGTGGAAGAGTCAGTTCACCTAACACATTAAAACAGCATAAAAATTGCCTGTCTTATTTACATTTACTCTTTAGAAATTATTCTTTTCAGGCTTTCAAATACAAACCAACATTGTCTTTTTATGTGAAATTGCTACTCTTTGTTTTAGGATAAAATTGGTTATCTCTTACAGATGCTTTATTTAAAAAAATAAATAAATTTAAAAACCTGAATATACCATAATGGAAAAGGACATTAATATTTCCTTGTGTAAGCCTTTGAAATGTGCTGAGCAGCTTCCTTTGCTTGTTTGGTTCTTTTATTTTTCATTTCCTTTTCCTTTTTCTTTTCTTCTTTTTGTTTTGTTTCAGCTTTCTGTTGTTGTTTTGTGTTTTTTTTTAATATATTTGCCTGCTAGGTTATATATTATTATTATTATAATTTTTAATACTTTATTATTACTAACAATATTATCGTTATCATTATTATTAATAGTAATAATAATTTGCTTGTTTGGATCCATATATTTTTTATTTTTGTTTAAATTTAATTTCAGATTGGAGATTGAATCAGTGAAATCAACACTTAATGCCTTTGATCAAATCATGCTTTGGAAGGGGTCCCTGGATTAATGGGTTTAGGAATGTACTTCTAAATTACAAACATCTGTAATGATCCTCCAAGGACAAACAGGGCACTCTGGTTCAATGAGTAGGTAATGAGATTGCTGTGTAGCCCTCCTTATCTTGCTGGTGCTGCAGGACAGGCTGCCCCAATGTGCTGGCAAACCACTGTTGGCTTATCACTAATTTCCCCTATGTGTTCATAAAAACTCTCTATGTAATATTTATACCCACTTTTTAAAAGCAGACTAATTAGAGTCTGTCACTTTGCCTTTTGTTAATGAATTCTCATACACAGCTTGACATTACTGTGAATATAAATGGTTTTAACAAGCATGGTTTTCAAATCCTAGCTGTAATAGATATCTTGGTGGAATATCTCCTCCTTCAAGATTTGTTTGATAAAATTAAGTCTGGTTTCAAAGTGAATGTGATTTATCTACCACAGTGCACTTGCTGTCCCTCTAGATCAATGCAATCATTTTTATGCTTTCAAATTTGAACAATTTCAAATCAGATCAAGACATTACCTTCTTACAAAGTTCTTTGTGAAGACAAATATTTTAAAAGATAGATAATCTCTCTAAAACACATTTAAATATTTTAAAACCCATTTCATTGTTTAATCTGATCAAAGCTAGAAATACAGAGCTCTAGTTATGGCAGACAGCTTTTGTTTCTTCATGAACTGTTTAACTCAGGGGAGATCTTTGGATCTTTGGGTGAGAACATTATGGTCTTATTCTCAAAGAGCAGTTTGGAAAAAAATAGATATTTTGAGCTCTTTGATCTGGTTTTCTTAATCTGTAGAGGACCCTTCACTTCTGTCCCTTAAGAAGTAAAGTGCATAGACCTCAGACTTCATTCATGCAGAGGTGGAATGGCCTTTACAGAACAAATTTTTTAATGTGGGACTGGAATTTGTAAATTAGGGACTGTTTTATTGCAGACCACATTAACTCTAGTCCCAACAGATGGGTGAGTTTCTTTTGGAGGTCTGCAGGAGCAGACCCTTTCTGTTCTGGGTCCCTTACAAGTGTGGGTTTTGGATCTATTTATAACCATATTATTGCATTTTTTTCTCTCTATGTCGGAGGTCTGAAAAATGGAGGTTCCTTTTCTTCTTTTTTTTTTTCTTTTTTTTTTTTAATTTTTATTCCTTTTGTCAGCTCAAGAACCAAATAAAGTGGTAAAATTTTGAAAGATTATTTGAATATGGACAGTTTGCTGAGTCTAGATCCTCATGGAGAAGCCTCTGTTCTGTCAGACTCTGGATGCAGAGCGATGATAAAATTGCAAAAGACTGTTTTGCACAGTGGTTTCAGTATACTCCAGACTGGATATGAGACATGACAATAACACATGTGGAATTGCCATGAGTACACTGAGGATAAAAATTAAAGAAGTTCACTAGATAAGTCAGAATATATATATATTTATGACATGGGGAAACTAGTTATTACTATTGATCGAGACACATTGATGAATATAAGTAAAGTAAGTTGTCAGCTGGCTTATCTACTTTGAAATATTGGTCTGTCATGTCACTGAAGTTACTTTAATTTACATCAGACAGGAATATTCCTCCTCTGCATATATCACCATGTCCCTAGACAAACTTATTTCACTTCAAACTAACTTTAATGAACAAAAAAACCCCATTCAAATTCCCCCCCAAAAAAGGGGGAAAAGAAATACCTACTGAAAATTTGGGTCAGGTCTTTTGGCTACAGAATAAATAATACATTATTTAAGCATTCTGCATATCATTCAAGAAAGTGGGTATCTAATTATAGAAAACCTCCCACCTGAAAAGCATGTAGAACAGATTTTGTAAAGAAATGAGGGTGTAATTAATGTAATGATTACCTTTGTTTGCTCACCTACATTTGATTCCCTGCACACATATCAACTTACTGAATTACAGAGAAAAAAAATATTGAAAGATCACATCCTTAAGCTAAAAAGAAACAGTAAAATTATTCTAAATATAAGCCAGGCAAAAAACTCCCTCACTCTCAGAGTACGTGAGTAATGTGAGGAAAGCTGAGATCTGGTAGTCAATAAAGAACAACAGAGACAGCCCCAAGGTTGAAGCTTTGACATCCTTTGACCACCAATTTTGCTGAAACTCTGTACATAAGTATATTTGGTTTCCATATGTATGTGCATACACATTTACATTGTATGTACAAATATACATAATATGTATATAATTTATATGGATTTATGTATAAATCAGGAAAATGATCACAGTAGTGGAAGCATTGAGAAGACTGACAAGTCAGCTCAGTTTCAAAAATAAGAGCAGAATTTTGCAGTGTTGACATTCATTGATACCACACAATGGTGGGCTCTACAGTGTCAGGTGTTCTCATTGCTTAGGCAAGCAAATAGATTTTAAGACTTTTATGATAAGCTATTTTTATGTATTCAGTGATGTGGGGCTGAAGAATATAATGAGTGGTGGTGCTGAAAGTCCTCCCAAGGTGCAGGTGATGCAGCCTGGACTGGAGGGCATGACTTTCTCCTCCCCTTGTCTCCTCTTTCCTCCTTGTCAGAATAAAAGGGAATGGTCACATCTGCTCTCAAAAGAGTTAATCTTAAACTGAATACCAGGATTTTTTTCTGGTTTCCACAAACAACTTCCCTATGAGTTTGACACCCTACATTGTTGCAGGTTTAGACTCAATATAAGGAAGGCATAAGAAATTCTTCTCTGTGAGGGTGGGCAGGCCCTGGCACAGGTTGGGCAGAGAAGCTGTGGCTGCCCCTGGATCCCTGGAAGTGTCCAAGGACAGGTTGGACAGGGCTTGGAGCATCCTGGGACAGTGGAAGGTGTCCCTGTCCATGGCAGGGATGGCACTGGATGGGCTTGAAAGTCCCTTCCAAATCATTCTGTGATGATTCTATGATGCATATATACTGCCATAATTAGACTGTTTCACTGACTTTGTGTAGTTTCAAGCCAAGAAAATGTGAATTGTATTTTTTTTTTGGTCTACAACTAGTTCATAAATACAACAGACCTCTGGCGTGGATACGGCTTTTGCTAACAAGATCACCTAATAATAGTGCTGATGCAATTAGTACAGGTAACGATGTAAGAGATGATCAGTTTGCAATACAAAATGCCTGACAAGGTACTAATTACTGAAGCTTTTTATTCTTCAGTGGAAAGATGTGCTGGCAAGATATTGGAAATACTGATTCATGTCAATGTCAGGCAGTTTAAGACCCATGCAACCAGATAGGAAAGAGTCTGTGTATGTTTTGGTCATAGCAAGGCTTTTGACTCAGATGAAAATGTATATTTTCATGCTTAAAAAAAGTCATATAATTATATGAATTTATGACGATGTATAGTGTTATAGGAATGATGTAAAATGATTAGAAAAACATATTTGCAGTGATTATGTTTTATTTTCCACAGCAAAATATGTATCACATGTGATTGTGCAAAGATCAGCAATATTTTCATTAATTACAGGGGTGATAGAAGGAACAATGTTCACTTTTAAAGGAATAGTTTAATCAATCTGAGATAGATTAAAAGGACCCAGAAAAAATGGATTGGAGTTCAAAATTGATTTAAAATAGACAAAATTCAATATATATTTTGCTGAAAAAAATATAAAAATCTGACATAAAAGTCAATAGCCACCCTAGTATGACCTAGTAAAGACATAAAGTTGCAAAAAAGCATTTGTCTTATGGGAGAAGGGGGGGTATATAATGTAGCCTACAAGATCAGAGAAGTAATTACTCCATTCAGCTTTGTCAAAGTCTCTTTGGTGTTCTGTGTCCTTTCAGATGCCAGACTTTGAGGTTTTAGTGGTATAAGCCTGTGCATCCTTCCTTGGAGACCACTTCATTATTCTCTGACCAGCAACAATTCGAAGCCCTCCTCCAGTCACAGAGGATTTTTTGTATGATTTTTAAGTCACGGAGCTGAGCGGATTAATTTGACATGTCCAGTCAAGTTCACAGACATTTATTAGTGGTTATGACAGTGGGAATACCAACGAGTACAGTCAGGTGACATTGGACAATTCATTAACAGGGATAACTCCTGCTAATGACGAGTAGCAGATGCCCTGTTTTGTCTCATGAACAATGGATTTTATATGGATGTAAATATAAACTAAAATATCAATATAAATCCCTTCTAGGATAGACAGCAGGGTGTTTTAAGTCTAAAAGAGTTCTATTTTTGTTTGCTTTTGGCTTTGTTTTCTTTTTCCTTCTCAAGGTACTGGTGTGCATCTATGCAAGTTTCAAGTCTAGATGAATAATTGCATTAATTACTGCGTGGCTGAATATGTACTACAGACACTGTTACAGCACTTGCAAAGCCTTGCAATGCTTTTCTTCAACCAAGCAGTCATTAATTCATTCTAATTTCATTAAAGCTTGTGCGACCTCCTTAGAGATTTATCAGGATAACATGACTCTGTATGCCCCTAAAATTTCTATCAGCTACAACATGAATCGAATTAAAATAGTTAAGACACCTGAAGTCTTATGAGTAGTTGAATCCAATCAAATAAGACCATCTGCAGCTGAAAGGAGGATTAATTATTGTACAAGCAGGGGAAGAAAAAGAAACAAATAATGGAGCACTGATGGTGAAGGACAAATTTTGATTGTGTAGTACAAGTTCATGCGTCTGATGTGTTTAGAAGTTTGGGTGCAAAGGAAAAAATATGCTGTACTTAATAGTAGTACATTTTTCAATAAATTGCTGATTTTCGTGATATTTGGAGGAACGTGACAAATACTCAGAAAAACACCATTGCCAGTTTCTCTACTGTAGCATTATTCACAATTGGTATAATGTAAAATTAGCCTCCAATAAAAAGAAGAAATATGAGATTCTGTTAGAAAGAAAACTCTGTTTCTATGGGTTTTGTGAAGACAGAATTACCACGAACCTTGTACACCTTTTCTCTTGTTAATTTCTAGATTTAAAATCTTCTTTCATTCACATGAATTTTCCCTGTTTAGCATTCACACCTGTGTAGAATGAGTCACTGTTTTTACTTCTTCAGGGAAATCCCTAATAAATCCAAAATCTTAAGTGGATGACAGCATTATATACTCCCTCTGCGTAGGTGTAACTGATTGCCCAAGTGCAAGTGAGCTGCTGCCCCTGAGTGAGTTCCATACTCAATCAATTTCTGAATTTATTTAGCAGCATTTCTAGAACTATTTTTACTCAAATATTTTGCAGCTTACTTTCTGTCAGCCTTACAATACAAGAATTATTGCTCAGTGAATAGGAAGAATAATCAGTATGTGTTCAAAGAAACCTGCATTAATTTAGGCACCATTAATTTGGTGTACACAAAACAGTTTAGTGATGAAATTTATCAGTTAGAATGTGCAGTAAATTTTTGGAAATGATTGATTACATGAATCACTTAATGAATCATGAATATACACAAAAATCAAACGTGTTGCTACCTGTGCTGAGTACTTGTGCCTGTGTAACTTAAGCTGGTGCGCTGTAAATGATATCCAGTATTCTGACTTAAGGTGCTGAAAGAACAAGTGGATAACTCAGTAAAGTTTATTTTATTTTAGAGGGCAGTTGAAAGCTGCTTAGGTTAAAGTTTCTATTTGGGTGCATTGGCTTTAAAATAATTGCTCCCTGAAATTCTCTTATCATATGTTTAGAGTTTGCAGTTTCAGGCTTTTTGGTTTTCATCTCATTCATTTCATGGAGGAAAGAATGATCTGTAGTTCAGTCAGTCTGCTGTGATGTTGCTGGACCTGACACATGTAAGTTAAAATTTCCAGAGGCAAGAATGGCTTAGTGGCTGACTGCCTTTCTGATTTTCTTCCCCTCTTTTTTCATCCCATAACCTGTGATTACTTATTACATTCTGTCAGTCTGAGTAGCAGGGCATTTATCTAAGTCCATTATTTACCATTTTTTTCAGCAGACCTCAAACTCAGAGGTCTCTTACTGCTACTCAGGGTGTGAGGGAAGTATTTCCCCACACTCCTCAGCCCTGTTCTATAGTTCCTCCATGGGACAGAAGGAGGAAAACTATCTCTGTCAAACTTAACCTTGCTCACAATAAGGATAAGTAATTTATCATGAGGATTTTCAACGTGCACCTACCATCAGAGTTTCCAGTTTTCCATCTGCCAGCATGACAGTAAAACAAAACCATGACATGAGTGTAAAGGAAAAAAGTAGGAAATAAAAAAATAAATTAGAAGTTAAAGGTTAAACTCCATCTGAATTAGGACTGGCGACCAGGTGGAATCTTCTGCACTGTTTTGGTAGGGAACTTGTCTCTACATACTAATGCTTTCTCAATGACCTGTTTTCTTATACTACCTTATCTCTACATATTTTGTATCTATTCAGATGCAAGACATTAAATAACTTTAATAGGGTTTTATTCTAAACTAAGATATAGTTAAAAAAAAACAAGCAAGAAACCAGGAAATTTTTTATTATAAGAATCTTATGCATGAATGAATAGTGCATAAAATTACATAATATACATATGACATAATATAGGTCATATTTTACACACTGGAATAACTCATGGGTAAGTATATTGTAAAGTTAATATCAGTAAAAAAGCAAAAGTTAACACAACACCACAGACAAGAACAAAACAAAACAGAAGCAAAGCTTTCTCTTGCTATCACTAAAACAAGTGAAATATAAAAGATGCTCTAAATATACATAAAATCTGCTCCTAAGAATACCTCAAATCCTAACACTTGAAAGTGTTTCACATATAACTTAGGTTCAAATCATGTTGCTAAATCCCAACCAAGATTAATACTTACAGAGTAAATATGCATTTCACAGGTGGATGGGACAAAAGGCTGCAAACAAGAGGTCTTTCTGCTGTCAGGACTTTATTCTACTGCCATCCATTAATGCTGCCAGAAAGTTCCCTCATTAATCATAGAATTCTTTCCCCTTTAATATAGACACTGTCCAATGGATCCCATGACAGCTTAATGAAAAATTCCTCTTTACATATTTAGATGAAAAATTAGATGTCTTTTTCTGTCTCATTTTGGCTCTTTTTGTGGTGCCTTTCTGTAAGATGCAATGCCATAAATTATCCTTGTCATATGTAACCATCAGTCCAATAATGTGCCTTATCTGTGCTCCTCAGTGTGATCTATAATTGATATAAGGCTGCCTGGCATAAGAGAGATCACATTTTGAAATAATCCACAACACCCCTCACTTCATCACTCAAAATTCAGGAACAACTTTTGGTTTCCCAGGTTTTTGGGACAGCAAGGGTCTAATTGGCACTGAAATAAATCACAGGTCTCAGAAAGGCCTGTCCTGTGAGATTGAGAGGAGTCAGAGTGAGCATTTGAAAGTTTGCCTGAGTGACCCCATTAACCCCATTGTGGTTAATAACAGCTTTTTCTGCTAGGTGTCACATTACCTTAATTTTCACAAATAACTTCTTTACTCTTTACTGTGCTCCCAAGATATCACAGCTATATTTTATATCCCTACCCAAGTGGTCAGTAAAAGGCAGAGGCTTTCATAATTCTTTCTTTTTTGCTTTTCCTAGAGCTAACAAGTGCATTCCCACAGAGTTATTTAACTTGGTTCTGTAGATGTGTGATATGCCAAATCTATCTCTTCTGCAGCTTGGAAATTTACCTGCAAGCATTTGTTCTTCTTTGTCAGTTCTATGATGCTTAGGCGTAGCAACTTTTCTGTCACTGACGACATCAAACACTGTAAAATGGGGATAAAAACACAACGGATTTGTCCTTTTATGCATTAGACACACATTCTACTAAGCTAAAGTGATCCTGTTCCTCACAGAGCATTAATTCCACAGCAGTTCTCCAGCATCAGCAGCCCCATTACCTCATTCAGGAGGAGAAATGACCTGTGTCTGGCTTTCCAAAACATTTGTGTCCCAAGAAATGGAGATTCCATGGGTATCACACAGCCAAAGTCATGTCCCATGCAATCAGAATTTGCTCTTGACTTTGAATTCAAGCCTCCTCTGCCTTGCAAACAAATTTTCAATTCTTTTTCATTAAATTTCAGAAAAACCCCCAAAAAACAACCAGGCAACAGAATAAAAATAATCAAAACCAAACTCGCCCTCCCCTCCCCTCCCCAACCAAACAAAAAACCCCCAAAAAAACAAAAACCCAGCCAATGAAAAAAACTCCGCCCATACGAAGAGGATTATTCCTTTCCAAAAGTAAATAAAGTGACAATTTAGATTCAGACCTTATATATTCCTTTGTGTGTTTGAACCTGGGTCCATCACGCTTAAAATGAGGAAACTACACTGAACATAATCTATAGAGATACTGATTATGTGGTTGTCCTGGCAACAGACATAAAGTTCAGGAAAAACTTCTCCACCCTTTTTTTTTCAATTACTTCTCATGATCACCAAAATTGTATGTTTCTAGGGTTTACCTAACTGACATGTAGTAAATTAGGTGTATTAAAGCAGCGTTCTTTAGGAATGCTGGATATCTTGCCATCTATTCAAATAAAATAGAGTGTGAAAATAAGGCATCTGACAAAACTGATGATTGAGTGTCAGAGATGTAAATGAAATTACAGGTTTGTACCTTTCTTCACGTTGGAGAAAAGTATCTTTCTCTGACAATAACAGGGAGAATAATTTGCAGCACTATCCATATTGAAATATTTAAAATAGTATTCCTAGAATAGAAGCTGGACTTCTGAATTAAAAATATCTTCTTGGCCTAATATCTATTAGTTACTTGATGAAGTCAAGAACTTTCAAGGTCAACCCTTTAATCAATTTTATAGGATCAGCTTCACCTAATTTTTTAATACAGCCTTGTATTGCATTTTAAACATGGTAATTTAAAGCTCACTACTCTAATGAAAAGACTAAATGTTTATGCTGCTTCAGGAGAATCATTTCACAGCACATTAACAGTGTTTATATTGGAATCAACTGGAGCATTGCATCTGACAGGTTGTGGGCATGTGCAAATTGATGGGTACATGGTTTAAAGAAATAACAAATTCTCGGGTTTTTGGCCTGTCCAGCTCTAAAATCAAACTGGCCAAAGAATCCTGACTGTGTCTCCTTGCTTTTAGGCAAGAGGAATAAACCCCCCAGCCTAACATGGTATGAAATTTGTTTTCCATCACATTCGTTCTTGTGATTTCTAGAGGAATTCTCATGGGATTCCACACTTCCTGCACTATCAGACAAAAAGGACACCAAATCCACTGAAGAAATGGACAGTGTATTTGCTGATGCTGCACTGTAGAAACCATCACAATAATTGCCTTTTAAAAGTACTAAGGGAACTCGCTAATTTACCCAGCAAAGGAAAATCCTCACCTTGGTTTCTGCCTGTTCCTGTAAATCTGGAACTTGAAACATGATGTTCTGCCTAAGGAAAAATATTACAAATAGTGAGGATGTGCTGAAGAGAAGGACATTTATGAACACACTGATGAATTATTCTAATTATGAAAACAGGCAAATTTTGAGAGTAATTAACCCAACATGCTGTCTCATTTAACCTCAAATTATATGAAAAGTCCTATTAAATATAAAGAAGAAAATAATTTTGAACAGACTCACAAAGTAGTGTTACTGAAAATTACTTGTCTTAAGACAAATATCTCACAAATATGCTCCAGTCCCACGTTATAAGTTTAAGTGTATCTTTCTCAATTCACATCAAGGCTCTATCATTCTTAATGATATTTAGATTTTCTGGAGGTGGAGGACAGAGATCAAAACAGTGACTGTGCTGCTGCTCAACAAATAGTTTACCATTATCCTGTGCAGGAGGAGAGGCATTTAAAGAGGAAAGATTGCTGCAAACACATTACAGAACAACCTGTGTCCTGGGCATTTTCTCAAAATACATAAAAATCCTTTTCAAAGTCTTCTTCTAAACAGACAAAAGAGAGTAAACTCAGTGGAAAAAACATGCCAAAATGTTCAGAAATCACTTTTGAAAAGATTATATTTCTTGTCCTGCCAAGTCAGGTTGGCTGCAGAATAGAGGAAGTGTATATTTTATTTTATAAAATACAGGTATGTCACCTAGAAACCAGAGAGGAAGGAAGACATCCATACTCTTTCATGGACAACAGAGATACAATAATGTGAAATGATTCTGAAAATGCAAATGGATGATCAGATGCATCCAAGTGAAAAATATGAACAGTTTATGCAAAGCAACGATGAAAATTCTCACAAATTTCTTTGGAAGTAGTAGGAGAAAATGGTTTCTGGAGTGATTAAACATGGGAGACATCCTTGTAGGCAAAAGAATGATGCTGATCCAAGAAGAAATGTATTTAAATGGATTGTTGATCCTGGAATTAGAGGCACTTCTGTAAGGATGAGACAAAGGAGGTCCTGGAGAAGTTTCTGAGAGTGACTCACTTGGAGATGTCAAGGGTGGGAAAAACAACAATTGCTTGCTAATTTTCAAGGAAAATTTCAGTTTATGCAAATAATTGCATTATAGCTATTGTAAGTGTAAACTATAATTGCTACAAACTATTTATGATTGCATTTCCCCAGTTTCCCACAGCCAACCAGAAAAGGATTGAAAACAGTTATTTTAAATACCTTGTTGCCTAATGCTATTTGCTGAATAATTCCACTTCAGGTGTAATGTTTTACTGAATTCAGTGAGTAATTTCTGTTATTTCCCCCCCTTTGGTAGGTGCTTCAATTGCAATTTTCATTTGCATTTTAATGATTTAAGTGTTTGTGGAGGGAGTTGAATCCATCCAGAAGGCCCACATTCAGAAACAAATTGAAAGGTTTTAAAGATGGTTAAAATGTTCACTGTTACCTTTCCCTCTATGGAAACTTCTATCACTTAACTCCTTACCACAGGATTCACTGCTAATTAGTTTATACATTTCTAAACCTAAGAGTCCCCACTGAGGTATTAAGTTCACAAATTTTCTACTGTTATTACTTTAAGTGGATGGTATTGATCCTCTTGCAGAAGTGAAAGCATGATTGTGAGTCTTGCTGAATCATCCTAAAATAAAAATATTAGTCTAAAAGAGCACTTTTAATAAACACTTTTAATTTTTTGTTTCGTTTTTTTTTTAATCTTTGAGTTAATTTCTCATGTTTTCCCCATGTATTTCATTTGATATGCTCCAGAAAAGAAAACAGAGCACAGGTGGCAAACTATGTCATGAAGTATTAACCTCCCCCCGCCAAACTATATTATTAAATTATGAGAAACTAAATATAAGTGAAACTCTTTATCAAAAGAGATCAAAACACATGAAAATGACTGGTAAGTTGCTGCATGAATGTTAAAACTCAAACTAAAGTCAGTTGCTGAAATAGACTTTGAGGAGACATTTCTAAGAAAGTATGTGATGCCAGATAGAGATGGGCCCTGGAAATGCCAGAGGTGAAATAAGAAAGCACATTAAAGTTTTTATTGTAAATGAGAAGCAGCATTCAGATGTCAATAAGCAGTAATGGGCTACATGGAGGGGAAAATGAGAGCAGTGTCTGTGCTGGTACCTGAAAGAGTAATGTGGTTAGAATATCGTAAAGAACAGGGCACAGATAATGCAGTGAGACTCTACAAAGCCAAAAATAAATTAAATATGTGATCTTTGGACAAAGCAAATATGCTCCCACATGAACCTTGAGGAGCTGTGTTGAAGCAGCTTTATTATGTATTGGCAAATGCAAAAAATTAACTCAAATCCATCACATTCTTTTGATCACACAGTTTAAAGGTAGAAGAGGTGTGCAATGTTCAGGTGGTTTGTCACCTATCACACAGAAATTCCCTGAGATATTGTTGAGCAAGAATGGATTGACAGTCCTTCAATGCTTGTAATTTTTTCTTTTTCTTTAAAAAAAAAAAGCTGTCAGCATACATTGGCATCAAAATACAAGGTAGGTGTGGGAAGGAGTAAAATAAAACAAAACAAACACCATCAATACCAATAAAATAATTTGCACTTTCCCCTGTGCACATCCAAACACAAATCTGAAATCTTTGTCTGAGCTTCTCTTTCCCAGTCTTCTCCCATAGGACCTTAGTCCAAATTCCTTTAGGAAATTCTGTGTCCCTTGTGTTCTGAGTGCATTTAATTTGCTTGATGAAGAAAAAATAAACAAAGCTCATGGACTGAACAGGAAGTATTACAAGTGGAAGAAAGAAAAACTAAATCATGAACATGAATGTATAAATTGCACCTCTGATTGATATTCACACCGAGATTCCTTTGAACTGTGCTACCTCAATTACACTTTTGTTAAAGCCTTTCCACATTTCCATGGGAGCTGCAGAGAAAGCCTCCTGTGCTCATGGTGTCTGACAGAACATGATATGGGGTCTACAATGATGTCAATCAGAGCAGAACTTGTTAAAACAGCAAGATTTGGCTTTATGAATCTAGGCAGTCAGATTAACAAGTCTCCCGAAGAAATGAATTTAACTCAGAATATGAAGCACACTGCCAACACGGATTCTGCTGATGAGAAACAGCATTTCACTGGCCCAGGTTGCTTTCTGTATTTTTGTGTACCAGACAGCTCTAACAAAAAATGACAAGATCAGGATACTGTTTCCAAAATCTCCAGGTAGATGTACCCTCTGATATAAATCCCAATTTTCCTCTTGTAATTCTGGATCTAAAATTTAGCCTTTATGTTTTTATAATACTGAGAGCAATACACTCTTTACAAATACAATTTCAGCACGTTGGCAGAGCTCTTAAAGATAATGTGAACGTGATGGCTGTGAAGATGTGAGCTCAGAGCACACCTTGTGGCACAGAAAAGTGGGTGATGCCACCAAAGCAGTCAGCAATGCTCATTCAGCCAGATATTCTTGGATAAAATGTTGTATTTGTAGATTTCCTTTTTAACAGGTTGCAGAGGATCTCAAACCCACATAACTGGATATACAAGGCTATGTTAATCTACAAGTATAGAGTGTGAATAATGAATAATACACAAATGATGGGAAGATATACATATATATGTTACTTAAATATGCATTCATACATATTTATGAACAGCTAAATTTATTATTGATCTATGACTCTTTGATTGTATGCTGAAGTACATACATACACGTTCTTGGACGAGGCCACCTCAAATTAATGTTATTTTTAAGAAGCTGCAATATCTGATTTATGGGGGTGGGAAAAAAGTGTCAATTGAAAACATATATGAATTGAGATTCATAATAGCTTCAGACTTGCTTTGTATTACCCAATGCTTCTTCAGCCTTCAATTACCTCAACAATAAAATTAGATGTTCTCAGTCTTTTTTTTTGTTGTTGTTATACCACTTTATAAGTTTTTGTTTAAGAAAAGAAAATGGAGAGGAGAGGAGAGGAGAGGAGAGGAGAGGAGAAAGAAAGAAAGAGAGAAAGAAAGAAAGAGAGAGTAATAATGTGATGAAAAATTCTTTGTGTAGGGCTTTTTTTTCCCCTGGTCTGTTTGCACAGGATTTTGATGATTAACCACAGGTATGAAGTGCTATTTTAGGCAGTGCAGTGCAACCCTGAGGTTGCAGGAATTATCTGCTACCCCTGCAAAAAAATTTTGCATCTCAAACATCTGCAGTGACACCAAATGCCCACGTTAGGCATCTGGATTTCTCCCAGGGTGCCTGCTTATTAAGGCCTGTCTAAACAAGTCTAGGGTTTAAATTTTAAACTCTGGTAACAGCTGTCTGTGAGGGTGACTGTTGCCTTAGATCAGTTTTCCCTGTTTCATTGTGTAAACTCTGATTCTTGAACTGTGTCTGCGCTTTCCCCATCAGAAGCTGCCTTAGGAAATAAACATTTTAAAATTCATAATTGTCATTGTTATGACATTTATTTATCTATTTATTTATTTTCAGGGATTTGTTTTTCAGTGTTTTAGAGCCACACTGAAGGAAGTGATGGGCAGGCAGGATTTTTCACCTCTACTGTCTGTGTGTGTGGCAAAACACACCGTGATGCAGTGGTTAAAGTTAGTGTATATAAAGAGGGGATGTTCCTGAAATAAAATGGGTAAGACTTCTGTAACATCAGCCTCTGCTCCTGCTGACTGGGTTAGCAAAACCTGGAAAATTGTCCAGCTCGCTTTATGAAGGGGAATAGAAGAGCTACCAGCCCTGGGTCCTCTTGAGCAATCCTCCCTGTGTCCACTGCTGGAATAAAGCTCTTCCTATATGATTTTATTCACCATATCACTGGCAAACAATCACGTGCCAGTCTTTGAAATGTTCATAACTATGTTTTGTCCCATTATTCTGCATAATTCATGCACATTTTGTGTTATCATCAAACTGTAGAGCAAGAAACTTAATTCCAGGACTTGACTGTTTCTCTATAAATCTGCTCTAAAATGGATGACTTAACATCTTTGATTGCTTGTTGCAGTGCAGCTTATGAAGCATAATATCGTTTGGAGTCTCACAGCCCTGACACAATGTGTGCATAATGTACTGTAAATCACCTGTGCAAAGCCCTTGAGATAGAAAAATTGCAAGCAGGCATGGGGAGCAGTGTGCTTTTCTAACTCCCTCAAGTCTCTCCAGGGGAATATTTCATTATGTCAATTCAGACAACGTGAAGGCTAAGAGCTGAACCATGCAGTTGGTACCTTCAATTATTCACAAATCCACTGCAGAACACACAGGAATTGCTGAAAGCCTTGTAGGGACATGACCAAGAGGGCTCTGTTCTCCAAGCTCAAGTTTTCATACCTGGTGGAGCCACTCAGGTTCCTCAAAACAGATAAATTATTTATAGTTCTGTTTTGACATCCCATTTTTGTAGCTGTCCTGACTCCTTCCACTTTCTTTGGGAGGCTTTAACTGTGTCTCTTTCAGTTTAACAATATCTCCTTCAACAATATCTCCTTCAGTTTTGCTGACTTCTCCACGTCAACTGAAAAAGAAGAAATAAATGTGGCCACAAGGTTTTAGAGCATCAGCTTATGGATGCTTTGGAATCTAGTGAATTTTGACCCCCCAAAAATAGGCTATTTTGATACAACACTACATCATCACTTCATCAACGTAAAGACTACACAAGTTCAGAAAACTTACAGATTACTTTAAGCTGTTTTAATTCCTGTAAATTGTGACAGCTTGAAATGTGTCCTGAGCAGAGACAATCCTTAGTCTTTGTAGCAATGAATGTGGCCTCTAACTGGCAAAATGTCTTTATAACCTACCATGAGAAGTACCATTTATAGATAAATGGCAAGGAGGAGAAAGGAAAATAACATAATTCAATTCAATATTTATTGTAGACAATCATAGTTCAAATTCTTAATTTAACTTATGAGTTGCTTTTCTTTTTTTTCTTCTATGCAATTGGTAATCTTCACTTTATTGTATGGTTAGGCTTTTTTTTTTCTCATATTCATTGCTTTTGCTTAATAAGTGAGGATTCTGCCTGTATTAGAAGATACATGCTCCTTCCTCAGAGCACTTCTTCAACCTGGTTGGTGAGAGAAGGTCTGTAGCACAGTTATGACAATTTTGGGAATGGTGGGAAATAAATGCAAGCCTTCTTCAGTGTTTGATGCAGCTAGCCAGGTGTGCTTCATGCTAACAGATAAACCTATAGACTTTTCCTTTTTCCTTTTAGAAAAAAGTGACTAAAAAAGGTCAGAATATTAGTAACTTGAGGTTTTTTTTCAAGCATGTTATTCCTTGTCCTTAACTTAGCCTTTCCCACTTAAAAAAAAAAAAAAACCAAAAACCAAAAAAACCCCTAAACCCACAAAAAAAACCAAAAAAAGGCTTCAGATTGCTTTTTGGGTTTCAGTAATTTTTTTTTGTTTGTATTGGGTTTGGTTTTTTGGGTTTTTTTTGTGGGTTTTTGTTTGTTTGTTTTTGTGGTTTGATGTTCCCCTTATTTATTTATTTATTTATTTATTTATTAATTTATTTATTTATTTATTTATTTATTTAGCTGTTTTTGATCTACAATGTGTTCATTTGTATGGTATGGTCTTACAAGCTTGGTAATATTGTGTTCTTACCCAGTGTCTTGTTCCTCTAGGTCTGTTTCATGAGTAGACCCATCACAGCTAATCATTCAGGCATCTCTTATTTTAATGTCATTGTTAATTTTTTTTTAAACTATGTCCTTTTTCTTTCAGATGAATAAGGAGGTTGGTCCTGACACTGTTCTGCACAATAATACAATAGAAGTATCTTCAGTGCATGTTCTTTTTTATTTCAGCATCACAGTTATATATTTTGTATATTTGGTTATGTGTTGCAGTGTGTTCTTGGTCAAAGAGTTAATTTTCTACCTACGTTTCCTTTATTTTTGTGATCCTTCATGACTGGTTGTTACTGTAATCATGCATTTACATTTCCTTACTCTTTTTTTATTATTTTTCTTTCAGTAGAAAGGATTTACAAGCACATTTACAGACCCATTTTTCACCTGTCTGAATAGCTTGCCCTTATAGCCAGCAGTAAATGTCAGAATATATGGAAAATTCTATGGCAGGCGACATCTTAAAACAGTGGAGGACTATTTATGCCAGGTAGTTTAGTATGTCAGATCCAAAGAGCTGTATCTGCCCAGGAGGGCTCTCGTGGGTTAAGGACAGATAAATGGCACAGACATATAGTGAAGACAGTTTAAAAGATCAAGACTTCTACTCATCTTTTACACTGCAAGTCACTGCCTTGTGAGGATGTTGCAGGGATACAGAGTGTGAGACAATCGTATTACACAGAACACCATGTGAGACTCAACATGTGTGTGGGAGTGCTCAGAGTGTAATTTTGCCTGAATTACAGCTTTTTTTTTTGCTTTTCCTTTTTCTTTTTTAGCAGGGTTTATTGCAGAAAGAGGATGAAGACAGGGAAATACACAAATTGATTTTATGTTGTATTTCACCCTGAGATATGCTTTTGCACAATATATATGGGCTGCCCTTTAAGAGGTTATAAAAAAGCATCATGTTCTGTTAATAGAAAATAAACCAAGTGACTGCCAGTATCCCCAGGCCTTCTCAGGTGCTATTCTTAAATGCAGAGCTGAAAAATAAAGCTTTTCATATTATGTTCATAAGCTACTAGAAGAGAACGTTCTGGAATACTTTCCCTTTCCCTCTTCTCTGTGCACTGCTTCACTTCATGTTTGGGTTTTTCTCCCCTTTTCACCTGTGTGTGAATTCCTGCACGCATGCACTGTTCGCACTGGCACAGTTTTACAGAATGACAGAATCAGAGACACAACGAGGTTGGAAGAGACCTCTGAGATCATCAAGTCCAACCCTTGACCCAATACCACTTTGTCATCCAGACCATGGCACTGAGTGCCACATCCAATCTCATCTTAGAAACCTCTAGGGATGGTGACTCCACCACCATGCTGGGCAGCCCATTCCAATGTCTGAACACTCTGTAAAGAATTTTTTCCCAATGGCCAACCCAAGCCTCCCCTGGCAGAGTGCCCGTGCCCTCTTGTCCTGTTGCTGGTTGCCTGGGAGAGGAGTCCGACCCTCACCTGGCTCCTTTCAGGTAGTTGTAGAGAGTGATGAGGTCACCTCTGACCCTCCTCTTCTCCAGACTCCAAACACCTCCAGCTCCCTCAGCCTCTCCTCACAGCACTTGTGCTCCAGTTCCTGCACCAGCCTCATTACTCTTCTCTGGACCAGCTCCAGCACCTCAATATCTTTCCTGAGCTGAGGGGCCCAGAACTGGACACAGTACTGAAGGTGTGGGCTCACCAGTGCTGAGTACAGGGGAAGGATCACTTCCCTGGTCCTGCTGGCCACACTATTGCTGATACAGGCAAGGATGCCATTGTCCTTCTTGGCCACCTGGGCACACTGCTGGCTCATGTTCAGCCTCCTGTCAATCCAAACCCCCAGGTCCCTTTCTGCCTGGCTGCTCTCCAGCCTCTCTGTCCCAGTCTGTGCTGCTGCAGGGGGTTGTCCTTCGTCCCACTGGAGTCAGCCCTACTGTCCAGCCTATCCAGGTCCCTCTGCAGAGCCCTCCTGCCTTCCAGCAGGTCAGCACTCACACCCAACTTGATGTCACCCACAAATTTCCTGCTATTGGGCTCGATCCTCTCACCAACATCATCAATAAAGACATTAAACAGACTGGACAGCACTAGTGTCCAGCTGCCAACTGGATGCAGCCCTGTTCCCCACCACTCTCTGGTCCTGGCCATACAGCCAGCTCTTGACCCAGCAGAGAGTGCCCCTGTCCAAGCCATGGGCTGCCAGCTTTTCCAGGAATATGTTATGGGAGTGTTAAAAATTTTGCTGAAATCCAGATGGGCACATCCACAGCCTTCCCCTCACCCACCAGGTGGGTCACTTGACATAAGAAGAGGTCGGGTTGGTCAGACAGGACCTGCCCTTCCTAAATCCATGCTGGCTGATTTTGACCCCCTGGCCATCCTGTATGTGCTTTGTGATCTCACTCCAGATGATCTGCTCCATAAAACCTTGCCGAGCACTGGGGTTTCAGTGAGCCTTCCTCTACCTTCTCACCTGTTGTGTAAACATGTGGGATAGTAGACTTCATATCTGACTACTTACAGATGTTGCTCCTCAGATTAAATGAAATTCCTCCTTCTGTTAGGGAAGCCCTTTGTCATTCAAAGGGTTGGTAGTTCCCAGCCCTTTGTCTGAAACTCCCACGCAGAGCCTGATCTCCATCTCAACCTGCCAGCTACCTGCAGCACAGTAATACCTCAACACCATAATACTGACACGTGCATAGTCATCTACACTTCTGGTACCCTAAATATCTTTATTCAGAAAAGACATCATAGGTTTCTGAGCTTTCTTTCTGGTTTCATTTGTTTGTTTTTCTAGTCTTTGCAAACCACAGTGGTTAAATTCTTATTTAGTGAGAGTTCTCACTACATCGTTTCCTGTGCTCATTTCCTGATCTAATGGCTTTTTGATTCTTCAATTCCAATTCCTAAGGAGTTCTCTTATTTCTGATTAATTTGTGCTAATTCATTTTCCCTCTATCACTACACCTTCTCCCACAGATTTGCTCCTTTCCCTTGCATTACCCTGCTCTTGAAAATCCATTTATATCCCTAAGGAAAAAAAAAATATATCCATTTCCTTTCACTTACATTATTGCAAATGCCTTTTTCAGTATACAGAATTACTAAATCTGGTCAATAAAACCACTGCCTCCTAGATATAAGATTTTTAAAAGCTGTTTGAGAGACACAACCATCCTCTGGGTCAGATAAAGCAGTATTTTTCTATTTCAACAGCCTGGGGTGTGGGGTAGTTTGCTTATTACTATTTTCTATTTCTACTTTTCCTCTCTTTGTTTTGTTTTGATCTTAAAAAATTCTCTAAGCCACATTCTCATCTGGGACAAACTGTCCTATTTTCATTTAGCTCTGGGAACTCTGTTGATTTATGCAGTATCTGGTCTAATTCCTACCTTTAACAGACTGAGTGTTCTTCTAGTATGAACCTGAGTTTTTTTCTACCTGTGGAATTTATAGATGCCTAAAATTAGCTTGGAAGCTGCTTATGCTTAATGCCACATTCTAAATGGTTGTGTTGTATCTTACAACTTATCAAGACTGCTACAGTTAACATCTAAACCAGGAAATTCATTGTGAGCCATTGATGATCGTACTTATCAGAGGTACGTAAATATCACTGATTTTGGGTGTGAAATGATGGAATAAATGAGGGTTAATTAACATGAGTAACTGAATTATATGGTTTTATTGGACCCATATTCCTAAGTATCAAACTAAGAATTTGACAGTTTAACTGACTAAAAAAGTGTGTCTTTTAGAGTGAAATGAGTTTCCTTTAACCCTGTCTGAATTCAAGAGGAAAATATGGTGAAGCAAAGGGAGTTTTGATTGGTTGTTTTGTTTTTCTTGTTTGTTTCAGGTTTTTTTTATAATTTATTTGTATTTATTTATCACCTCTATTCAAGACTTGGGGAAACAAAGAGATATAGAAGGTATTTCACCTTCAGTCTGAAACTATGGCATTTCATTCAAAATACTACCTCATTTGGAGTTCTATTCAACAAGCACAGAGCATCAGAGAAGTGCAGAAAAGCACCACATTTTTAATGACATGCTTACAGTGTTACAGAAAACCCAGATCCACATCATTTTGTCTGAGATGAGGTGTTCTGAATACCATTTTATTAAAAGTTGCCAGTGTCACTTTCTCATAATTTTCTTTAATTTTTGTTCTTAAATAAAATCTTTTAAATTTATAATTTCTTTATTTCTGTGCCAGGAAGTTCAAAAGACTGGAAAGGTGAAGTTTCCAGGTACAGACCCCATTATAAAGTAGGAAAGAAGAAGTCAAATTTGAAAGGCATTCTTTCTTTGGTACAATACATGTCTTCCACTAGGAGTAAGATGCAATTATTTTTCATTAAATAGTTTGGTATTTTTTGGAAGGCACCTTAAAAATCTTGTTCCAGACCTGTGCCATTGGCAGGGACACCTTCCACTAGCCCAGGTTGTTCCAACCTGGCCTTGGACACTTCCAGGGATGGGGCAGCCTCAGCTTCTCTGGGCACCCTGTGCCCACCATCACAGGGAAGGATTTTCCTTATATCTCATCTAAATTTACTCTCTGTCACTCTGAAGCCATTCTCCCTTGTCCTTTCTCTACATTCTCTTGTAAATAGTCTCCATTTTTACTTTACCAGTTGAACACAATGTTTGTTAAAGCCTCTAATATATTGTTAAAATATTGGGGGAGAAAAAAAGGCCTTTTTGGCTGCATCACCTTCACAGAAAAAGAAAATTATATCTAAGGCAGATAATTTTCCTGCAGTCTTCTTATAGATTAGTAACAGAGAATTCTGTTGTGTCTCAAAACTTTACTCTGAGGGGATTTGCATTTACTAAGTTTAGATAGACAATATTATTTTGCATTATTTCATAGACAGGTAGTATATGGAATTATTCCTCCATTGGCAGTGTTGTGCTGGCATTGACACTGAACCATATTGCAGGATATAGTGGATTAAAGGCATCTGATGTCCATGTAACCAGCCAGGAGACATCTGGTTCATGACTTTTAGCATAGCACGACTTTTGGTGTAGCAACAGCATCTTAAATCAGGCACGACAAAAGCTCACACTTGGAGTCCAAAAAACCATTTGCAGTATCATTAATTTCTAATTGTGTGTTAAAACTCAAATGAATTGCATTTGCAAAATGATAAATACAATTGAATCAGCACCAGTCTGAAAAGAAACATCGAATTTGGATAAATCAGGATATTATTTACTGGGGTATTCCTACCTTAGTCATTGAGGTAATGTCTAGTGCAGCCCCTATATCAGGAAAACATACTCTCAAACCCATCAGCAACTTATATTGTGTGAAATGAAGATTAAAAAGAGCCGTTGCTCTCCATCACAGCATTTTATATGTCTTCCTCTGCAACACCTCCAAGAAAGCTCAGTGGATATTGATGGTCTAAACAATCTCTTTCCAAAAGCCTGATACTGTTCCTGTGAAAATATTCTTGAAGCATTTCCACAGAGACTCTGCGATAAAGTGACTCTGAAAAGATAAGATTCCTAATGCATTACCCAGTGGATTCAACTTTAATTTCCTGAATAGATATCTCTCTCATGGATGTAAAGCTACAGTGAGGTGCAGCCGGAATTCTTTTGTGATTGCTTTATGAGTAATGTCTATTATCCCATCAAGGAGCCTCACAGTTTAGATGATGAGTTCAGACATAAGGAAAGGAAGGAAAAAAACGCATCTGGACCTATCAGTGTGAGACACCATCTATTTGAATGAATCCCATTCCAGTGCTAATATAAAATATGGAAAACTCATTATGGCCTTCATGTGATACATATCATGAACATAAAAGACAAAGTCTATCAAGTTAATTCATTACTATAAATTATTGATGTGGTGGAGTTTAATAAACTGTACAATTAAACAGCTCTTACTTTATCCTGTAAAGGACTGTTACAGCTTTGCCATGATGGCTAATTAATTTGCAACCCAGTTTACAGATTTATGTTGTGTTGCTCACCTAAGCAAACATTGCACAGAGCAAACAAGAGTTTCAGAAACAGACACAGAAAAGACAACATGTCTTGTTTTTCATTGCCTCAGAGTCTGATTTTTTTTCCAGTTATAAAAGCTGTTTAAAAGTGGAACTTATTATCATGGGCACAGACAAGGAGAGACACAAAAAGATAAAATAAGAAGAAAAGGTGGATTGCCTTCAGTCAAGTTTGTTACTTCAATATCCAGAAAACGTGGATTTTGTCTAGATTTAATCAGGCTGGATGGGTCTTGAAACAACCTGGTGTGTTTGGAAATGTTCCTGACCTTAAAAGGTCACTTCCAACCCAAACCTACTAGTCTATGATTGAAAGTGTTTAAAGATACTTGGAAGGAGGTTAAGAACTTAGAAAAAGGTTGGAGAAACCTCATCTAGTTGAAGACATCTAGTTGTGACAGGGACTCAGGATTAGATGATGTATAAATTGCTTTGGATTCCAATCCAAACCATTCCATCATTCTATGATTCTATGAAGGCTGGCAGATGCCCCACCCTTGGAAAATGCCAAGGTTAAGTTAGACAGGGCTTTGAGCAACCTGGTCTAGTTGGAAATGTCTCTGACCATGGCAGACATTCTAGTTGACATTCAAAAGTCCGTTCCAATCCAAGCCATTTCAGGATTTCATTAATTTCTGACCCAGCAAGAGCCCATTCCACAGCCCCAAATGCTTGTTCTTCATCTCTACCCAGCAGTGCCGAAGGCAGTGCCTGGAAGAGTGGGATGGGCTGGCAGGCATTTCACATGACTGGATCTTCTCAAGGAGAGCATCAGCACGGCCTGGGCATACTGGGCCGTCATGTGTCAACCACAAGTCCCAGCTCCCAATGTGTCCTAGGGTAGTTTTCTCCTGTTGTGCCTTTTCAGGCAATGGACAGAGATCTCAAATGGTTCCTCCATGTAAAGGGTCCTCTGACTGGTCACCCAAAGGAGTCTGGCACCATCCTCTTGACATTTTTCAAGTCCTGGAGCAGGGCCAAGAGGCAGCAACCAAGACTCAGAGCTGCAGAAGAGGAGGAGAATGAGGAGGAGAATTAGTGGTGAAATGCCTGGTTGAAACTGTAGTGACAGAGAAAGCCTAGCCCACCCTGACCTCCCAACATCCTGCTGTATTGTCAGCATCAATGCCTGAGGTCAGGTTGCTGGCTGAAGCAGAGTCAAGGGCAGGCAAATGAATCTCAGAGTTACAATGGAGGAGAAGGAAGAGAAGAAGGAGGAGATCTGTAGAAAAGACCCTGAGTGAAATCCCAGAGATAAACATGAAGTTAAATTCATCCATTCTCAGGAACCCTTGACCTTCCAACACCTTTCTGTAATATTGGTATCAAGCTCTGAGGCCAGTCTGTTCAAGGAGACGACCCACAATATGCTATAGTGGCCAAGACCAAACTGTGGGCTGGGAACTTTTGGGTAGTGCTGGAACCATCTCTAACTTCAAGGAGCTTTAAGGGCAACCTGTTAGAGGAGCTGTCAATAAACATCTCTGGTTTGGTCTAAATAACGAGTGAGGGAACATTCTGAGGACCACCTCAGTGCTCCCTCAGCTGGAGAGCCCTTGGCTGGAGAGATCAGAAAACACATGAATAAAGTCAAGACGATGATGCCAGACTCTTCTGAGGAGTGCCCAGTGACAGGATGAGGAGCAGTGGCCATAACCTAAAACAAATGGAGTTCAATTGACCTCAACACAAGAAGACCTTCTTTCCATGGACGATGGGCAAGCACTGGAACAGCTGCTCAGGGAGGTCATGGAGTCTTCCTCTCTGGAGGCATTCCAAACCCACCTGGTTCCTGTGTCACCTGCTCTAGACTACCCTCCCTTGGCAGGAGAGTTGCATTAGGGGAGCTCCAGAGGTCCCTTCCAATCACAGCTACCCTGTGATTCTGTGACTCACGGAATCATAAAATTGTTTATGTTGGAAAAGACCTCTAAGATCATTGAGTCCAGCATGACCAAACCCCCCATTAAACCATGTCCTCAGATGCCACATCTCTAAGGCTTTTAAATCCCTCCAAGGCTACCACTGTCCTGGGAATCCTGTTCCATCCCTTATAATAGTCTTTGAAGTCCATCAAAGGCAAATTGTATCTCATCACAGAAAAAAACACATTCTCTTTTATCCTTCTCCTCCAGCCTCACCATAAAAAACGTATTTTTCACATCTCCTGACATCACCCAGGGGAAAGTAGCTGCTTGGAGGATGTAAATTAATGCCAGAACATCCACAAGATGAATGGTGTGTTCAATGAGCTTTCTAGTCTGTGAGCAGGTACCATCTCCTCTCTGGTTATTTTTTTCATTTGGTCAGACTGTGGAATCCACATAGAGAGCATCTGGTGGAGGATTTGTCTTTTTTTCAGGTTGTCATCATCATCATCATCACCATCATCATCGTTGAGTGTTGTGAATAATCAGTGATGGAGATCATAAAAAATTAAAGGAGGGGGGATTTAGAGTCAATATAAGGAAAGTATTTCATACAAGGGTGGTCAGGCCCTGGCACAGGGTGCCCAGAGAAGCTGTGGCTGCCCCATCCCTGAAAGTATCCAAAGCCAGGCTGGACGAGGCTTGGAGCAACCTGGGATAGTGGAAAGTGTCCCTGCCCATGGCAGGGGGTGGGACTGGATGGGCTTTGAGGTCCCTTCCAACCCAAACCTCTCTGTGATTCTCTGATTCTACAATCTGAATAGGCTGCCCATCAGAACATGAATGTGTACCTCCTTTTTAGGATACATTCAGAGTTTACGAGGGATGAGAAAGTAGCCATTTAAGAAAATTATAGTTCTATGTCATTGCCTTAGTGCTTTTATACAGTAGACAAAGTAAATTGAACTTTCTTTCAGCATTCCTACCAGCAAAATGACTCCTCATATTTTACTATAGTTACCAGCAGAAGTATTGGCTAACCTATTCTTTATTAAAATGTTCATTTTCCTTGTACTGCAATGCCCCTGGCCTTGGCATATTTCTTGTGAGCTGCTGCTGGAAAATTCTCTGTGCTTGGCAGAAGTCAAGAATTTATGATGTGCCTCTAAGCAGCACTGAGGCAAACAGCAAAAGCTGTTATCCTTAGTGCGTTTTTTGCAAAGCTATCTGTTAAAATGTGCATGTGATCTAAAATTCCTGCTTGTGTTTCAATATTATTTTGATTTTCTACCAAAAAAAAAGGGGGAAAAAAAGGAAAGATAAAAAGAAAGACCTGCACTAAAAGTCCTCAGCCCAGCAAGGTATTCAGAAGCTGAATAATCCCATAAAGCACAGATCAAAGGTTTCTTACCTGAGAGGCATTTTAAAATAATTCAAAAAACAAGGATGAATTAGCCTTGGCCTTGTTAAGCCACACTGTGGTGTGTAGCATAAACCTGGACTTCCACTATTATGCTGACTTTGGATAGGATCAGAACCTAAGTCTCCAGAGGTATGACAGCCTTGGTTCTGGGAAAAAATACCTTCAGCTGAGGTTGCTGTCACAGGCACACAGTGCAGGTAGATTCCCATGGGATGTCTGCTAAACATTTCTGCGTATGAGTCCACAAGGGTGACTTCCTTGGGAACAGTGCTAATGCAAATGTATTTTTCAGTGACAGAAAGTATGCATCTTGGAAATAATTCAATGTTTCTTGCTTACTCATTTTGTCGTGCTGGCTGCTTATGAGGGATGATTTTGAGGTGGGGTTTTGAAGGCTGAGTTTCCTGTTACTAAAATGAAGTGGTCCCTGCTACACTCAGAAAAAGATGGGAGAAGAAATTCCTTATCTCAGCTTGTTACAGTTAAAAATGTTGTGTTTTTTTCTGTCCACAGGAAAATTCTCCATAATGCCAGCTGAAGTGTTTTTCACCCAAAATGTTTTGAGATGTTATCAAACTGCCATAGCTTTAACAAACTACTGTAAGGTAGATGAGCATCCTGGTCTAGTGGAAGGCGACCCTACCCATGGCAGGGGGTTGAGACAAGGTGAGCTTTAAGGTCCCTCCCAACCCAGACCATTCTGTGATTCTATGAGATGTCTTTACTGTTTGCATGCTTGATCCTCCTGGTACACATGGTTGTAAAATAAGTTTAACCCACAAGTAGACAGTAGTCTCACATGACAGGATCTGCTTTGTCACAGTCCATGTATTTTTAAACCAGACCAGACTTACCTCGCTATTAAAGCTGAAAGCTTTTTCTGGAGAGAGATATTTTCAATTATTGAGAGGGTGATGGTATTAAATTAAAAAAAAAATCACCAAAAAGGTTATTTCAAATCTGGAACCCAGTTCACTGAAATGAATTGAAAACCTCACATTTAATTTAGTGGGTTTTGGCTCAGACTATTAAATGTTGTTTTGTTTTGACTTTTTTTTTTTTTGTCTTTCCCCCACAGAGAATCAAGTCCAGAGTTTTTCTGGAGGTTTGAAGTGCTAAATAATTTGTTCCAGCACTTAATGCAGTTCATTGACTGCCTAAATTACTTTTTAATGCTTCAGTATAGCTCTGAAAATAAGCTGACTGATTTATCAGTAAATGCACCTTTGTTGACAGCTGTTGTCCTTTATGCACTAGTATTTTTTATAATGGTTTTCCTCCTTCTAGATGATTATATGTCACAGTACCCTAGTTTTGGTAGCATACATCCTGATATAAAATAAACTGTGTTCTGGGGCAAATATATAATTTTCCAGTGACTAATTCTGACCTGTAAACCTGACTGCAGTTAACATTCCTGTCTGGGTGACCAGGACATGAAAATAACCTTAAAAAGTAAGGGCAGTATGTATTTTTTCCTAAATAAATGAAAAATTAAAGGAACAGTTCTTAGGGGCGTATACTAAGGAAAGCAGAAGTAGTCTTCCAAATTTCTTGCTAGGCAAATTCTTAGAGGAATCTGCTACAAGAGCAGCATCTTGATTTGTGGGTCACCTATTTCTGCTTGCTTGTTTTTGAAAAATTCATTCTCAGAATCTTTTATAATCCTCCCCCTTCCTTTTTTTTTTCCTGCCTCACTTTTGTAATCATTCTGTTGAACAGCAGCTAGAGTTTGATTTCTAATGAGATCATTTGGCATGATTTATAGCTTGTTTTTTCTTAAGCCAGAACCTCTCACATTGACTCATGCTGGGTATTATTCGATTGCTCAAACAGCTGTATTGAATTCGCCTGAACTAGTGAAGGAGTAGAGTATGTTTCCACTCAATGAAAAAGTTGAGACTGGCAGAAACCATCCCTGTTTTACTTCCCATACCTTCTGTGAAATCTGGATGCAAAAAGGAAGCTACAACCCATTTAGTGAATTTCTTTAGAAATCCTTGATATCTGAGTTCATTCCCAACTTTTCCAGTATTAAATGCCACGAGACTAAGTGTTCACATTAAAAGATGGGCCTACAGATATTTCCAGCCTGTAGTGCATCTTATGTCTTCTAGTCTCATCTCAGTCTATTAAGTACCTCCATCTCTTACCTGATGGCATTTCTTATCCCTCTTCACAGAAGACTCCTGGAAGCTAGAATCTATTTTGTGCCACTGTTTAACAGTTGTCACTGGAGAAACATGTCATACTTATCTGTGTTTTCATCTGGAGTAGGTATTTAGGTGCATGTGTTTATTTTATTTTACTGTTCTGCTTTTCTTTTTCAGCCATTGTCATCTAATGTCAGCAAAATACAAGGAATAAAAGGTTAGTTTTGTTTGTCTTCTCTGCTAAAATGTTCCGTTTAAAATACTGTGTAACTGCATACAAGAAGGAATAAGCAGTAGACATGAGTGGGAAGAGGGTCACTTCTTTTATTCAATTTTTAAGCTACTGTGAAAGGAAAATTTCAGTATTTCTTAAAAATTTCAGCATTCCCACATCTTAGTGCACCCTGATAACTGTCTAAAACCAAGCAGATAAGATTTTGAGGGCAATTTTGCAAATAAAATACATTCTTAATGCTTTTTTTTTCCCAGTTCAAAAGCAAAATAAGAACACAATATATTGATCCAAAAGCTTTTTTCGAGGGACATAAATGGAAAGCAAACATGTCATGCATATCTGCTGCCAACAGCCTTGAACAAATAGCAGTAAGATTCAAACTGAAACAGGGTAGATTTAGGTTGGATATTGGGAAAAAATCCTTCCCTGGGAGGGTAGGGAGGGGTTGGAATGGGTTTCCCAGAGAAGCTGTGGCTGCCCCATCCCTGGAAGTGTCCAAGGCCAGGTTGGACAGGGCTTGGAGCAACCTGGGTTAGTAAAAAGGGGTGGGACTGGATGGGCTTTAAGGTTCTTTCCAGCCCAATTCTGTGATCATGGTTATGTAATTCTATGATAATCAAAGCTGGTGCTAACTACAGAAAATAAAAAAAGCCTCCAATAATTAAAAGGTGCTTTTTTTAAAAAAACAGCTAGGAGGGATTTGAAAGAACAAAATTTACTGATTTGTAATCTTACTGGTTTTTTTTTTATCATTTTTACTGTTTTGTACTTTAAATCCTAAGAGGCATGGGGATGCTGTCTGCTGTGATGATTCTCCTTTGGTGCACTGAAGGGTGAACAACCAGGTATATTAGGCCAGATCAAAGACCAGCCCAGCACAGCACAAATATCCAATTCACTCTCATGTTCTCTGTTGGATATTTGGAGAATAGATAAGTGCTGTTATCCAGTTTGTAACCAAACTCCATCTATAGGGCCTGCTACCTGTGACAGCCACCTGTGGTACCTGCAGAGGTGTTTTTGGGGGTAAATTTTTAATTAGATCCCAGAAGATTGCTGCTGTTTTTCAAATTTTTCTTAAATATGTACAGCAAACTGCTGAATGCTGCTGTCTGCATAGGGACAGGGCAGGGAAAGGTCGGGTTTACACTACAGAAATAAGTTCTGTGGGATGCTGGGTGAGCAGATGGGAGTTCCTGTGTTGCCTGCCAAGGGTGAACACCCTCTTGTCCCAACTCCCTTGCAGTTCACCCCTTGGGGTCCCTTTACTTGTGACAAGCAGTGTGACAATCCTTTGTGCTTTCCCACTTGACATAGTGTTCTCTTCAAATCCTAGGCTTGCTTATTTATTTCTGTTTAGCTATGCAATCATGTGATCAAACTTTGCTTCTCTCTGTCCAAGTTATTTCTAATCAATTGCCTCACCTGCACTGCAGACTAGGATATAGAATATAATTTATGTCCTGTTCACTATTACATTGAAATTGAGTATTTTACAGAATGACAGTGCAGACCACAGCGCTTTAATCTTTCCTTTTTTGCCTTTTTTTTTTCCTTATTCCACAGTTTCTAATGTAAACTGCATTAGTAAAATTGCATTTCAGTGCATTCTTATCTTCCAACTCAATAGCTGTTAGAAAAAGGTATAATTTAGAACCATTATTGCCAAAAAATATTTGGCAATAATTTCAAGAATGTTTAAGGCTCAGGCTTTTATATTTACTCTTCCACTAATTTCAGGTGAACTTTAGAGTGAGAAGCAGTCTAAGTTATGCTATAAATACAGAATAGAAAGGAAGGGTTTAGCTTCACAATATTTTAATAAATAAGTATTGAATTATACTGAAGAAATCATACGTGTAAACAACATATTTGTGTAGTGGAGAAACTGATGTTTACCTTTAATGAGTATCCCCAAATGGTACAGTTACTATCCATTACATGAAATAGGAAATAAGATTCATTGCCATGAGGTGAAACTAATTTAGAAGAGCAGGTTTTCATGTTAGTGTTTTCAGAATGCAACCATTCTTTTAAAATCGAACTGCAGTGCAACATTTTATATAATTTATTTAATTAAATTTTAACATGCATTGCTTTATTTGCTTGCTGTCTTTCTACATTTGGGCTCAGTAATGGCATCCTTTAATAAATATTGTAGTATCAAATACTGAAATGGGTACTCATTTATAGAATGAGGGTTGCAAATGTGTTTTTGATACGAGAGAATTTGTCACAGTGAGATCTTTGTTTAAACACATTACACACACAGTTTTTGAATTTCCTCCAGAGGAAACAAACATTCTGCCAGAGGGAGAAAAAGGAAGCTCAGTTATATGTACGATAAAATGAATCTGTGTGTTTAATCCAGATAACTTTGAATGTATGCAAGACAAATATTGAATATTCAATGTAAATACACTATAGTGGAAGACTGAAGCTGCTACTTACTTCTATGTAAGACCCAAAAATCATTAACAGATAGCTCCATTCTTTCCCCAAAAACAGATTACACAAATATGTGTAAGCACACAGTCTACTGGGTAACTAAATGTTTTTGGAATCAATGCACATTTCAGCCTGCAAAACAATTTGGGGCAACTCCAGCTGTTTTAATGGCCAGGCCATTTTAACTCTTCAAATTCAATGCAGCAATGTGTCTTTACAAAATCAATATCTTCTCCAATTACAGCTAGCATGATGCTTAAGACAGCTACAAATGCCATGCAATTATACTCCAAGGCTATTTCTGTCTCTTGTGGCAGCTCTTCTTAAGGCTGAATCACTGGAAGAAGCAACTGGTTTTTTACTTTCTGAACAACTCTTTCTCTTTTTTTTTTTCTTTTCTCCTACTATTTTCCAATTATTATCACTGGAAAGTCAGTTTAGCTTGGAAATTTTGCCTTTGATGTGAATTGCTAGGGAAGAAGCAGAAATTTCTGTGCTTATTTTTTTTTGCACGTTTTTCTTTAATGAGGGAAAAACTGCCTGTTTAGTGTCCTTGATCCCCTGGAATGAATAAGCATAAAAATCCATATATCTCTTCCAAACCTCAGCAGAGACAGGTAACGCATCTCACCCATAGATTCTAAGGGCCACCGAACCAGGGAAGATGCAATGCCAACAACCTGTAATTATCTTCTAATTAAAACTCTGAGAAACATTTCAGCTTGAATGGCCACCTGCCATCCAGTAACACTGGACAGAACAATTTCTGTCATAACAGTCTGAATAGAGAAGTGCCATTTTCTATTCATTTAGTGGAAAATTCCATTTTCGGCAATGAATGACTGAGTTCACATGAAACTTGCTGGAAATTTTCTATTATTTAATTAAGTGAAGGGAATTGTGTGTTTTACCTTTCCTTCCCTTGCCTTCCCTTCCCTTGCCTTCCCTTCCCTTGTCTTGCCTTGCCTTGCTTTGCCTTGCCTTGTCTTGGCTTGCCTTCCCTAACAAAAAGGATGTTAAAAAGAGACAACATGAACTCCACATCATTTTGTTCTAAAAATTAGAAGAGAAACATTAAAGAAAGAGAATCCAGAAAGAAAAAAAAAGGCCCACAATATTTTATCAAAAATATCCATCTGTTTCAGGAAGACAACTTTTGACTTAAGTCATTGTATGATTTTTTTTAATTGAAATCTCTTTTAAATTTCTCATGTTACCAAGCAAAACAAATACATTCTCACCTTTTAAACTTGTATAGGCCTTCCTTTCTTCCAGTTTTGAAAGGTGTGATAAACATCCTTTTTCTGCTTTATTTGTGCAGAAATGGTGGCAAAGTTACTTTTAAATGTTAACTGTCCAATTAAATTGCATGGAAAACTCACAATATCCATCTTTTCAGGAATTCAAGAATTAACAACAGAGAGAAGTGTTCAGATGCCAAATACATTAATCCTGGTACTAAAGGACATGAAGTGTGTTCCCCTCCCATGCAAGATGTGTCTTCCAGAAAGCAGAATCTTTATGCCTCTATTAAAAGAATTTAGTAAAGAGTTCTTTATGTTTTTATATGCAAAACGTAACAAGCTTTACAATTCCCAGGAGAACATATAACTCCTAGGCATGAATTTATTTAGAACATTTCTCACTGTATGCACATGAGTGTTGAAAGTGACTGAGTGCTCCCTGCAGAAAACACATTTTGTAGCATTAATTTAAATTTAATCTCATTTTAGCTGAGTATATGCCATGATTTTGTCATGCCCCTTTTGAGGCAAGAGAAGGCCATGATTAGGCTGGTCTAAACTTGTGGTAAAGTAAGTGATAACAAACAACTTAATTTCAAGCAATTTTAATTATTTTTATTTTATTTGGTGTCTTGACTACTGCTTGCATTTTTGGCATGTAAAAAGTAAGCACACAAAAAAGTCCCCTTTATAAATAGCAGCTCTAATCAGTGGAAAATTACTGTGTCAATCGTTCCCATAATAAAAATTGCCACCTATAAACTATTCAGTTTTTGCAACTTCTAGAAAGTTTTGAAGCCTTTTTTCCAGGAGGAAACGCACTTCTCTGATGCATTATTTTCTGGCAGAAAGCCTAGAGATTCAAGTTTAAGCTGACCAGTGTCCTTATTGCTTGAATCCAGAGACTAAACGAAAATTTTTCTGAGATTGAGTTCATTGAATTTAGTTTCCAATGAAGGGATGAAAATAGCTGCTATTGTTCCACCAGTCTGAAATGCTGGATGGGTGCTTAGCAAGTGCTGTTATAAAGTACAGAATTCTATTTATTTATTTATGTATTTATTTGGCTTATCTCTCTCCATTGTGCTTTACAGTCCATTTTGCTGCAGTTTATTGGCAGGAATGGTAGATCTGACCCACAAAATCAATTCTTAGTGCTGGATCCAGCATATTCACTGGGCAATTTGGAGACTTACAGGCACTTTCTGTTAAGGATTTGTAGAAGACAGGCAGTACCCTGGTAATTAGAAACAAATCTTAGACCTTTTTTTATCCCCAGCATAGACCACAGGAACTGGATGCACACAGTAATAATGTCTGCTAAACCATTTTGGATCAGAAAGGTGCACACATATTTCTACCTTATCTCGAAAGTTTCTTCCTCTGTCTGCCTCTAGGCTTGACATAACAATTTTTATTTCTTCTTCTGTGGAAAATGCAACTTCAATTGCTGTTTCCTCTGTATTACAGAGTCATTAGGCCAAGGTTGACAGCTTTTTCAGGAGAGGGTTTTACTCTTAGTACTTATGAACTGTCACAACCATTTTTTTAATCCATTGCACAATAAGAAGCAAAGGGTGAAAACACAAACTATTTAGATTTTTAGTTTAATTTTTGGGTGGAAATAATTCCTTTTATTCTTTTTTTTTCCCCTCTAGGATATCCTTGACATATGTATTTAATTTTCAAGCATGTAAGGGGTTAACCTTGAGATTGCTGTGATTTGTTAAAAATCCTAAAACCTTTTAAAGTAGAAGATGTCTGCGTGTGAGAAGACACTTTTGAAGAAAATAAGGGAAAGCGAATGGTGGAATAGGCACAGTGAACTCAGCTCATCTAGACAGAGGCACTAACAATAAACCAAAGGTAGTGACCCCAAAAGTTAAGGGTTACGAAGCGAAACTGGTTGAAATTCTGCTTTAGGGTCCAACTTTAGTGAAAAATGAATGTAGGAGGGAAAAGTCACAAATCCCTTCTTTTAGTAAGGAATATGTTATTAATCTAACATGTATTATACAGAAGGGTTGTTTTTTTTTCTGCCATGCAGTTCTTCATTGATTAATGTTGTTGATTAATGTTAAAAGTTGTGTCCAATTGTATCCCATAGAAATTCTTTTCTCACTGGGGCTGGCTGAATAGACAGTAATTTCAGTGATAATAAACTCAGTATCTCTGAATTTTTGAACTGTTCTTCTCTTTCCTTGTGATAAAAAAGCTGACACCAAGCCTCAATATCAACATTGGTTTCCTCACTATAGATGTTGAGCAGTGTCTCATTTTGTGGCATTTATGTAGTAAAAGAAGGCCATCTTTCCCTAATATTGACTTTGGTCAAATGTCAAGTTCCTATGGAAATAAAAAGGTAATTTAAACTGAAAAGGTTACTAAGTTTATTATAAACTTTCCAATAAGATCTGAACCCTTATTGAATTGGACCTTGCAAACATTTGTAAATGTTCTGTCTGAGAAAGGAAAAAAAAACAGCAATGATTTAAAAAAAAAATGTATTCCTCCAAATCCTCCAAAATAAAGAAAGAAAAAACCAAAAAACTCCAGGAACAAAAAAGCTCAAAAGTTTGTAACAAAAAATGCAAACAATCCTTAACTAAGGATACTTTTTTGTATTAAGATATTTTGCTTTATGCTGCCTCTTTCACAAAATGTGTAATGGAAGTACATTAATCTATATGGCTTTCAGGTTTACTCTCAAGTGTTTTATTTCTGCAATTTAGCAATGCATTTTTAACACTTATAGTTGAAATACAGGAGACTTTATTTTCCGGGAACTGCAGGGTTTTTTTTTTGGTAAGTGGTTAATTATTGGTTCTGAGATGAGTTAAGGGAGGAGGGCAAAATTTCCCACTGTTTTTACAGTAAATCTACAGTAAATCAGACATTCTGATAGTATGTATTATATGTATATATGTGTGTGTGTGTGTGTGTCACAGCTTTTCTACTAAAGAGATAAAATATTACCAAAATAATAAAGGGCTGCACTGCAACATGCTGAAAGCAAAGATTCTGATCAGCTAAAATGAGATTGTTTTGAGAGATCTGGAGTAAGAAATGGTATTTTCTGTGTTTGTTTGGGTCAGCAAGGGCCAATGTATGACAATATCAATAATCATAAGAAATTTAGTTTAATGTTCTTAAAGTTTTAAAGTCAGATAAGGTGTTAACAGGACAGACCTCTGAATTGGAAAATTTTGTTTTCATTTCAGCCTCATAGCTTGGTTTTAATCATTAATAAAATTGCCTTCCTCTAGGTGCAAGTTTTCAAGCTTACAAAGAGAATAAGGCTTGGGCTTTTGTTCCTTTGCAGATGTGCTCATAATTTTAGGTTTTTATACTTGACTACAGATTTATGCATTTGCAGACCTCTATTTTTAAAGTCCCTATTTTTCACATAGACAAATGAGAGAGAAAAAAAAAACAACCAAAAAATATTTTTTGAGTCAAATTTGGCTTATCAGGTGCCTGAAGGTTCATATTTTGATTCTCTCCTTAGACAGAGACCCCAAAGTGGTGAGCTCTGGTATAGGAATTGCAAGTTTTATTGTGTGGCCAAATCACTCCAGAATTGTTTGTAAAGCATCCAGGCATCTACAAGTTAGAACTGCTGCTCAGTGGGAGGTGAAGCTTCTAAAAACCATATATATATATCCATTTTTCACAGGGGTTTACTGACAAAAATAGAGTAGAAAAAAAAAAAAAGAGAACACTTAGCACAAATTAGTTCCCTAAAAGGGATTAACTCAGTGAGGTCATATTTGGCAACTCTATTGTCCACTGATTGATTTTTCCTCCACTGACAAGGAAAAGAGTTTTTTGGTAATAGTAAGCAATTTAACTAAGTCTGTAACAGATTCTTCTCTTGTGTCCAGATCAACTTCACAGAGCAATCTTCACTTTCTACAGGTATCAAGATGCCCAGGTGATACAGAAGATACAAAACTAAGCAAATAAACACTTTATGTGCAGTCTAGACCCAAACTGATCAGGGCCTCTTCTAGGATTAAACAGGAATTGCCATTGTTCTTGAACACAGAATTTACAGAGGTTGTGAAGCTTTGCTAAGAAGTTGGCCTCTGAATCTTTCGACCAAATAACATAATAGAGTTTTCCATTCTAAAGTGAACAGTAAATTATGGTGAAAAACAATAAATGCTTGAGAAAATACAGACTTTAAAATAATTCTTGGAAATAGTCTAGGTTTGTCAAAACCTTTCTTCTGCTGTTTTCTACCTACTAATGGGAGGTAAAATTGAGGAAAGCAATTTTGAAGTGTTAAAGAGAGAGACAGCCTATAAGAAGCTGGAAGTGTGGGAGAACAAAATTCCTTAAGAAAATGCAATTTTTGCATGGATGAGACTGCGCTCAGAAACAAAGGCTTAGCCAGCTTTAATCTGGGTGTGTGTGCTGCTTTCCTTTCCAAATCTGAGAAATGTCCTCGGGGGTTCAACCACTACAAAGGTTCTTTTTATTTCACCAAGTTGTACCTGGTCTTTCCATGGCTGCAGAAACTTTTATGACAGCATGTCCCATTTACTGATTATATGAGAAAAAGGAAGGGTGAAAGCACCTGAATAAGGAGTTAAGAGCTGTAAAGAGATAAATTCAGTTTTGTTACAGAAAAACAGAGGCACAAAGTGTGGGTCAAACCTCCATTAGGCGATGGGTACTGCCAATGCATGGAGTTCTTTAAAGAATTTCCCATCTTTTTTTGGTTCCTTGGCTCCTTTTGGTCCCTGAGATTTATAATTGCTGAAAGTCTGAGGATGAAAAATATTTTTCATCTCCTTATACTCTCAAAAGGAGTTCTGTGTCTGCCATGTGTTTGACAAGCATTGAAGAGATTTGCTCCTAAATGGAGCATTTCATTGGAATGAGGAACATATACAGATCATTTACTGTGGGTTCATGTAATTTTAATTTTTTTTTCTTTAATTGCTTTGGAAACTTAACAATTCTGTATGAGTACTTCAAAATAAAAAAATGCTTTAATGTTTTTTATCACTAAGACTTAGGCAACTTGAGAGATCAAATGAGTCATAATCTGGAATTCACTGAAGGCTTTTCTTTCCTTTCTTCTTTTACCATAGCAAGTAATGGAAATTTGTATCTGTTTAGCAAATGAAAAATACATTTCAAAAGAATTTCAAATATTCATTGAAGTAATATGATTAAATGCATATAGCAATTTTAAACAAGTCATGCTGATTGAGGTCTAATATTACAAAGTACTTCTTCCCTGCTTACTAAAAACTTTCTTTAAAGTTAATTCTTGTCTATCTTTTCAGTGTAAACCTCCATTATTTTTTGATCAGTGTAACTCTTGTAACCATAAAATCACTGCTTCTTATGCAAAACTTTGTACAGTGTGAATTTTTATATTATGTATTCACTGCTATTTAGACAAAACATTTCCTGTTTGTCTTGTTTTCAGTAAAATAAAAAAAAAATTAAAAAAATTAAAAAAATAAAAAGAACCTTTTGGTGATTTGCTTGACAGAGAGCCCAGACACATGGGGGTGTTTCAAAGCCCAGTTTTGTATTTGCTATCTATCCAAATATTGAGATGAAAGACCATTCTCAGTGTGGGCTTAATTTCTTTAAAGCCCTTTGCTCAACCAGCCCTGCAACACTGGCGTGGAAACTTCCACACTACACATAACATGGTGATGTATTATTTTATGCAACCCATAAAATAACGTAATATCCCTTTATTGAAGAATTCTTCTGTTTCAGTTGTGTGAATTGAGAGGAGTGAAATGGCAGCTGAGAGTTCTCAGCTCCAGAGCTCAAGCTGAGAACAGTCTATTTCCACTATTTCAGACCTAAGCAAGGGTGTACATCCCTGAGTAATTTCTCTCTGTCTTTCCAGCTCTAACAGTTAATCGAAGAAAAATAAATATATACATTTTATGTATAATATTATACATAATAAATAGTATTTCATATATTTATATATACTATATAGTTATATATATTGTGTAATATACAATATGTAAGGTCTAAAATGTATTCATATAATATATATATTTATCTATTCTCTTCATTTAGACCATTGTGTGCACACAGATGCAGCTGAATGTACACTGCACTTTCTGTCATATAATCACAAATAACATTTCAAGACCCCTTTTTCTTAGTTTCCAACCATTCAATGAAATATCCATCTGCAGTTACATCCACTATAAGCAATGTTGCCTATGAGGTAGAAGCTCCAAAAAGCCAACTAAAATACAATTTCCTATGAAGACAAAATGCTTTAAAAACAGCTATTTATTGTCTAAAAGAGAAAATGTATTTTGAAGGTACTCAGCTGTTCTTCTGTCATATGTTTACAAGAGTGTGTTAGAGACAAAAAAAAATACCTGCAGCATAGTGAAATAAAGGAAGTACAAAACAGGCTTGTTCTTGCCATTCTGGCTTGTTCTTAATGTGCAGTCACACAGTGTCCACTAAATATTCTGCAAATTTTTTATGCTCAGTCTAGTTTTTGCTTGGGTAGTAGCAACAATTGGTCCCAGCTTTAACCAAATAATCAAACTAAGAAACCTAATTATTTTTGGCTATTGTTGTCTGTAGTTTCTCATGTGTTTGCCTGTGCCACATTTAACCATTCAAAATGCAGCTGATTGCATTTGTGCTTGTAATTCTGATCCCAAAAGAGAGAAGTTGAATCTGTGTGTGACTGGTTTACTGGTTTATTTATCAAATAGCAGCTTATAGATGAGGTGGGCACTTTGCTCTATTACTTAAATGGGCTATTTTGGATGAACACTTTGTCCTGTCACTGGGGCTGAAATGGACTGGATGAGTTTTGGATTCATTCATTAATGATTTGGTAATAATAGAATAAAATTAATATAAATTCTACTCAATTTGTTATTAGGTGATAGCAGGTAAAAGTCCTAACCTACTTTCTACATTCGGTTTTTGGTGGGTAATAGAAATAGCTAGACATATAGTTCATGCTACTAAACAATTGTTTGTTCCTTCACGTTTGATTTTTAGAAGTGTGAATACTTGAAAAATATGCTGGGATAAATTTAACTTGCTTCTTGCCACCAAGCAACAAGCACTCAGCTTACACTTTCTTATATCACTGTGACATCCAACCTTCTTCTCCAGTTGCTGCTTGTAAAGAAAGATTATGAGGAAAGATTTGTCTGAAGGACAACTTTCCTCATCACAAACTTTCCTTAAGCCCTTGGAAAAATGAGTTTTGTTTTTTCTTTTTCCATTTGTGGAGGATGAGCTGGCATGGTCCTGACCTTGAACTACCAAAAGTTAAACTACAGGTACACAAGCAGCAAAGAAAGTATCATAGATACCTTCATGTAGAGAGAGACATTGATGCATGTGTTACTTGGCACTAGGGAATTTAAAAGAATAATAAGGTGCCTGCTTTTAGTTTTAAAAGACAGTGACATGCAGAAAATGATTGATTACAATGGAGAGAATTGCATAATACAATGTCCTCCTGACTAGATAAGTGTATTAAAAATGTGAGAAAGACCAGTGGGTGATGTATAGTGAAATAAATATGAGTTCACAGCACAGGAATACTGGAAAAGAAGCCTCTTCTATTTTCAGACGTGTACAGGGAGAGTTTCAGTAACATATGGGGAGAGAATAGAGCTGTTCTGCACAGGACTCCTTATAAATTCACCTAAATATCATCATAATTATCTGCAATTTGCATTGTAGTGCACATCCTGAATCCCAAAATAAAAAGCTAGATCCTTATTCCAAAATGGGACATGATATAAGGCACTTTAGGAAATGCTGGATGAATAACAACAAAAGAGGAGCTTAAAAGCAACCAGACTGCTCTGGCTGCTTTGGTGATAGGTAGCAATTGCAACAGCAGGATTTCACATTTCAGTGAAAATTATGGGAAAGGTAGTTTTTCTTTCATCCCCACAGTGTTTCTTGGGAGCCATTCTAAGTGCCATGCAGGGAAAAATGTAAGGAGAGTTGACTGGCTGTAGTTTTTTAAGGAACTTCTCAGTGTGCTTGTGGTGACTCAGATCTGATGGATTGGGATGGGTTGCTGTAAAATAGGGAAAAGTAACCAATATCAGCAAAATAGTGCTGGAGAATTCATCCCTTTATCCTGTTCTTTGTAACAAACAGCAAATTATGTGGCAATATTTGAAACTGGTGTGCAATGGTGTCCTGGTTTGGCTGAGACAGAGTTAATTTCCTTCCTAACAGCTGGCACACAGCTCTTGCTGTGTTTTGGTCTTAGGTAACACACTGGTGATTTAGCTGCTGTTGAGCAGGTTTAACACAGAGTTAGGGACTTCTTTGCTGCTTTCAACACCCCACCAGCAGCAGGTTGGGGGTGCACAAGGAGTTGGGAAGGGGCACAGCCAGGACAGGGGATCCCAGCTGACTCAAGGGGTATCCCAGAACCTCAGACATCTCCAAGGGAGCTGGAGAGAGATTTTGGATAAGGACAGGACAAGGAGAATGGCTTCCCACTGCCAGAGGGCAGGGTTAGATGGGATATTGGGAATGAATTCCTCCCTGTGAGGGTGGGCAGGCCCTGGCACAGGGTGCCCAGAGAAGCTGTGGCTGCCCCTGGATCCCTGGGAGTGTCCAAGGTGAATGGGGCTTGGAGTAACCTGGGCTAGTGGAAGGTGTACCTGGCCATGGCAAGGGATGGGATGAGATTTAAGGTCCCTCCCAGCCCAAAATATTCTGGGATTCTGTGCTGAACCAAAAATCTGGGGGAGTGAGTTGAGGTGAGTGTTCACTGCTCGACAACTGACTGGGCATCAGTCAGTGAGTGATGATCAATTGCATTGTGTAGTACTTATTATGCACATTTTATTATTATTATTATTTATTCCCCCTCCCTTTTCTGTCCTAATTAACTGTTTTTAACTCAACCTATGTGTTTTCCCTATTTTATCCCTCAGAGAGAGCAGGAAGGGGAAAGTGAGCAAACAGCTGTGTGGTGTTTAGCCACCTGTCTCATTAAATCTCAGAAGCAACTGGTCAACTGTGATTCATACTCCTCAATGAATACTAACAAGGGACAAGATTAATGTAAAATATGGGAATTCTGCAAGAAGGGTTAACTATATGTTCAAGCAAAGAGAAGTGACAAACACGATCATCACTTTTTTATTTTTTTTTTCAACTAGAAGGAAATAGGTCTGTATCAAACAGAGATATATTTTTTAATCAGCATGAAAAGTATACCTGGGCTCAGTGGTAAATTAGGTTACCTGGTGATAATGAGCAAAATTGAAAAGGATAATAAATCAAGCAGAGTGCAAGCAACACTCTCTAGATCAGATTGTAGCTTGGGGAGGATAAGAACAAACTGAATTTTGATGAGGGACATTTTGGTAGAGTGCAAGAAGCCATGCTGGAAAGCTTCTAGTACACTACTGAATTCTAACTTCATTAGTAACTGAGAGATAGAAATCCACTCGTAGGCAACATCCTTAATAAGATATGAAAAGGAGATAAGAGAGTAGCATATACTTGGAGATTTATATTACCTGTCCATCCTTTTTGATTACTCATGCAGATTCTCAGACTGAAGGAGAGACTTTCATTGCCACCATAAATTATCACCTTACAAGTATATGTCCTGCCATTTATACACCCTGAGCGACTCTGCATCCTTGGGGCAGTTCCCTTCATCTCCTTGAAACTTCTTGTGGGGTTAAGTCTGACCTGGTGCCGCTGACAGACACGGGATGAGGAGAAAGGATTAATCCTGAGTCAACTCCATTAATGCTCATGACTTGCTCTGCAGCCCCAAATCCTCCACATCAGCAAGGATACAGCTACCTGAGAGTACAGGTTTCCAAGCACTGCAGAGAACTGTCCATCACCCTTCTGTAAAGTCTGCAACAAGGGACTTTCCAAGGTGGAAAACCTCAAAATTTTCTCTTCTCACCCACAGGAAGAATTGAGATTTGAATGCTTTTATTGATTTGTTTTGGAGACCTGACTTCTATACATGATAATTCATTTTAAGGCCATTTTTTTCCATCAGCATTAACAATAGCCCTCTAGTATCTACCCCTTGGGAGGGAAAGAGAATGCGAGACAAAGTGCAGAAAGATTTATTTATTTATGTATGCATTTATTCATTTATTTATTTAGGATCATATTTAATTATTTAAATATTTTGAAACGTATTTTGCTCAGGAAAAAAGTGGGGTTTCTTCCAAATTGCCTGCAAGTAAATCAAATATTGAATAACTAGGAAGATCAGCTACACTTTAAATAATGGATAATTTCATTTCTTAATAATTTACCCCTTTATAGAAGCCTTTGTGAAAATTTGTTATAGTGTGGGGTGCAGATAGGTCAGAAGTAACTGTTTTAAATAACCATCAGAATTCTTGGAAGAGATTTCACTTTATTTTCAGCTGGTTTCCTGCTCGTCCATCTTCCAGAAGAATTTAACTAAATTAATGTGGTTTTATACAAATTTTTTAAGATTACGCAGCTGAAGCAAATTGAGAGGAAAGGTTTATGATTTGACAGAAAATCAAGATGTGAAAAGGTCCTTGAATGACAATGTTTATCAACTGCTCTGCAAGAGCAGGATGCATTTCATCTCTGTTTCTCCTAAAACCTCAGGGCCTGCTGCAGCCACACGGTGCTTCGAGTGTCTGACCTTACCCAAAAATCATGAATTACTATTACCTTTAGCTGCTGCAGAGAAGAAAGGATATTACTTAATTGCCTCAAAACTCACCAAGGGAAGTTTTCAGGCCTTGGGAAACAGCCCAGCAGCAGAATTCGAGATAAAGAAACTCTCCCTTTCAAAGTTTAACTTTTCTCCACCCCTTCCGGCACTACTCTGAAATCTTAGTCCCAATTTTTCTGACACTGTGTTGGGGTTGGGAAAAGAAGGAGAATAGAAAGGAACTAAAAGTTCCTTTGAAGTTTCCCATGTGAGGATTGTACACTGGAAACACTGAATTCTCTCTTTCCTCTGTGACTGAACCTTTGGAAACACCTGGGCACATTAAGTTTGTGGTATCAGCTATGACAAAGGAAAAGACATCAGAGTGCGTGTGTGATCCTGAATGGCAAAGGTATCAGGTCATTAAATGGGAAAAATAACAATTTGTTTCCCCTCTTTGTGACGTGCTTCTCTTTTGACAACAAGGTTTATACAAAATTTTGGCAAATGCAGGCCAGGATTAGCAATCAGACTTTCTTTCAAGGCTGATAATTTCTACAACAGTTTTCGGGGGGAAGAAAGCACAGAAATGTCTAGGTAGTTCATAGAGACAAAGTGAATAAAAAATATTTTTTTCCCTTGGTGTGCATGTTTTCTTTCCCTGCTGTACTTATTTTGGCCAGATTTGGATTTAAGTTCCTGACCCTTCCTCTGTACATCAGTAAGGAAAGATACCAATCAAGCCAGATATAACAGCTCAAAAATATGTACTCTTGGCAAAAGGTAACTAAGACTGTAAGGAAAGAATATGTGCTTTAGTTAAAAATAATTATTTAAGGGAGTGGAACCAATTGCTTGTATGAGAATCTGATTATTTATAGTGGGATAAAATTAGAAAACATATGCTGTATATTATAGGAAAACAGCAGAGTTTAGATGGAATTATTTTTATTCTACTCAAAATTTACTGGTTTTGCTCAGGTTACTATAGTTTATTATTCCAATATCAGCAGTTAAATTATATTGAGTAAGGTAATGGTAGCTTATCTTCTATATATCCAGGCTCTTTCTCCTGTCATTCTTCCTTGAAGATGTACATAGGCCTTTCACTGCAGACCACAAAAATGTGAGAAAGAATCTGAAGTCATACACCAATAAAGCAGTTTCTACTTTTCCAGGGTTGTAATATTTTACCCCATGTGATCCATGTGCTTCCTGTCTGTTTCCCCTTCTAAACAGTGCTGACCCACAGACCTGTGTTATTGATGTCTTAGCCTTTCCAAGACCCTCTGAACTCCCAGATATTTTTCCCTTATCTCCTCTCAGCTGGTTCCTCATTCCAGCAAAAAGATTTCTCTTTCGGAATTTTTCCACGTTGAACTTCTACAAGCTTTTTATTCAACCTGTTCCCTATTAAGGAAGAGAAATTGGAGCTCGTAGAGACTTGTTTATTTGCAGAGGAGGAAGCTGAGGACAGAATCATCCTAGGTTGTTAATATTTTTCTAGGCATTTTTTTCTAGGGTTGATTGTAGATAAATAAAATATTTTTAGCTCTCAAGAGTTTTTATATGGAGAGGTTTAATGAACCCTCTTCTGTTCACAATTTAAAGGTAATGCTCTAAAACCAGGAGACAAACTGGTAGAAAACCAAGTTAGAAATGAAGGCAAACAATTTGCATGTTGATAAATCTCTTGGCCATACTTTTAATTCTGAAGGATTTTAGATTTTCTGTTTTGAAGCCTGTGGAAAAGCTCATAAGGAACTAGATATTATATTTGTTGTAATTTATATTTGTTGATATGTATCTGGAAAAAAAGGTGACTGCCACTTAGATTTCCATAACGCTTTTATTATTTTCTTCACCTCTTTAAAAACTTATCTGGAAACTAAGGACTTTGATATAGTGTGATATGTCACAATTTACATGTCCCCTGACAGGCTTAATGATATTTACCTTGTCAAACCTGTGAAACACATGCATCTCAAAACACAATGCAAACAAATACTGATAGCTGTTTAAATTCATTAGTCAGTACTGTCCACCAGAGCAGTCATGAGTAGAAAACATGCAGAAACATAGGTAAGAAACACCAACTCAGTAGCAGTTTTTGCTGCAAATAAACATTTTTTACATTTTTTTACAGTACTATTTTTGCAAAATAATTTGCTACCTACTTTATGAGAGTATAATCGTGTTCTGTAAGGAGTTTTTTGCATTTTTACCACTCCTGTAATAAATTATTTCAAAAGTAATATTTTCTGTTTACAGAATAAAATTTTCTTTTAAGAAAGAAGGCTGAAAATTAAAATATGACCTTACAGTACTGGAAGTTTAACAGTGATAATAATCTGTTAGATCACTGTTTTTCTGGGTAACCTTTAGTTAAAATTCACATATTTCACAGAATATAGGTATTAACAACCAGATAATTAGGATTACTCTTGGGCAGACATGAGATAATTTTGTTACCCAAAATATTCACAAATTACAAGCTATTCTTTTATTTATTTCATTTTCCCCAAAGTGTTACAGGACCGACAGAATACATTTGAACACCAAAAGAAAATTTCTTTGAAACACAAGATTCTTTCTAATCAAACATAACACTCTGAAGCCAAGGGATTTAAACAGTAGCACAAAGGAAGTGTGAGTCTCCCAGACCATTTGTAGATGAAAACACAGTGTATGTGATACTATGATGGCAGATACAAAGACAAGCAAATTTCTAGCTCAAGCTGTTACAATTAAAAGATTATAAACCTCTAAAATAGAGCTACTGAATGATTAAATAAAAAAAGAAAAATCGTTGTACCTAAGAACATGACAAAATCTAATTATTTGTTAAAAACTACAAGACCACCAATCTCCTGAAATTTGGAAAACAATCTACTTTCAAATCTTGAAATCTGGAACAATTCTTTGCACTGTGTGAACTTATTTTTTGAGATACTGTCAAGCAAAAGACCACTATTACCAGCTTATTTATCAAAAATTATCTCAATGTATAACAGCTTGAAATGTTCAGCTGGCAAGTGTGTTTTCACCAAAAATTAAACTTAAGGGAATTTGAGAAATTTTCACTTGCCAAACCTGATAAAAGTAGCACATACTGAAACTGTGAAAACATTTTCTTACAACTTTTGTGAACCTGATTTTCCATTTTATTTGTTTGAGGATATGTTGGTTTTGGGCGTATCATAAATTCCCATATATTTTAGTGAATCATGTTTAGTATGATCCAGAAAACACACTCAGATCCTTATTCTGACAGACATTGTTTCCTCATTGAACATTAATTTTGTACTGAAAATAAATTACTGAAATTTAGGCATTTTCTAAAGAGCTGGAGTTCTTCCTTAAGCCCAGCTCTTCCTAGAAGTCACAGGAAATTAGCTTTAAAAAAATGAATAGTTGCCCCTCACTGTGGTTTATGTGTTAAGTGCACGATCTCTTGAGCAACATGATCATACACAATCCAAGATGCTATGGATGAGATCTCTGCCTAATATATGCATGTTACATTATGCAAATATATTGTAGATGAATATTCTGGACCCTAATAAAGTAGGGAAGGTGCTTTGCAAGGGAGGGCCCTGTGGAATCCAACTAGTTATGGATGTGTCTGGGGCAGTGAAAACCTCTGAACTGAAATAATATCCAGGTTGGAGAGTTTTCCTCTCCATGGAGGTCTGTAAAGTTCCTCTTCTGCCCATTAACTTCACAGAAACAAGAGCACTAATTTCACACAGGCTGCTTCATGCCCTACATAAAAGTAAATGGACGTTGGATACCAAGATTAGATGCTCTGGATTGTGTTATGCCTTTAGTATTTCCATATGACTCGTAGCTACAAACCTACTACTTTTTCTACAGCCTGTGGGTTTATGTCACTAATGTTGAAAGAAAATGATTTTTTTTTTACACAGTTAGATTGGTGGGTTTGGGAAGTGGGTTCTTGTTTATAGCAAAGTATGTACCAGTAATGAAAATCACCCTTCCCTGTACAATCACTGCCTTCCCTCTCTCTCTTCTCCCAGCATAGGGAAAGGCACAGAAAGATGACTGTGTCTCCTGGTGTTGTTCTTCAGACAGGCAAACTATTGAAAAGATTTAACTCATCTTTGTCTGAATTAATTTTGTAATAGGTCCCTATAATGAGAGCAAAGCCTGTTTTGCTAATGGGAGTGCCTAAATAATGGCACTGCAGATGGTCTAACACACACACAGGGTATAAGTACCACTAAAAGTGTGTGAAGTAGTGTGGAGGCTGACTGCTACTCCTTGTACTCATTCACGAGATGAATTGGTGAATTAAAATCTCATTACCTGTGTTACATTGTGTAGCCTTGTTATGTGCAATTATCAAAGTCAATTTGCTGCTGTAACTTGATGGCCAAATCTAAGGAGAGCTTCTTCAAAACAGAAATTCTTCACATCATGAGATTCCAGATTATAAACCAGGTGTAATTTTCTAGTTTTGTCATGGTATTGTTCTCAAATATTTCTCCTTTCTTATGCTGGTGTGCACTCATAAGTCAAAACTTGCCTTCAAAGAATTTAAGGCAAAGCAGGAGATTAATCTTTGTATTTTATTGTTAGCTTAAAGTCTCATTTAAGACACTTAATTCAGTGAGTGAGTCAACATTGAACAACAGGAAACAGAAGTCATACTTGAAATCTGATTTTTGTTTACACTGACTGAGGGCCCTTATGAATACTAGGAGGAATTTCTTTCACTGTCTTTCATAAAACTGTCACTTGAAGTTTGTCTTTAACCTGTAGGACAGCTCTATTGGTGTGAGAATAGTCTCAGGGCTGAATTCAGAACAAGACCAGAGAAAAGAGTACTTTTGCACCATCACAAGCCTCCTTAATGCAAGGTTTGTAGAATGAAATGCGTTGTTATGATCAGGATTGCGTGAATTGAGGAGAACGCCTTGTCCTGACTCAATATCCTTCAGAATAATAACCTTTAGAGTTCCTTCCCTTTAATCTAAAAAAAAAGAAAGAAAAAAAATAAAAGTGGTATTGCCAGAACTATTATAGTAAATGCTAGAAATCTTTTAAAGCACATCCTCATATATTTCTCACAAAGGCATTTTGTGCCTCTTTATTTATTTATTTAATCAGCAAGGAGCTGTTAGAGTTTAAAAAAGTTTTATGTTCAGGTATAAAACAGGGTTCCGAGGGAGTTGGAGAGGTAATTTTTACAAGGACATGGAGTGGCAGGAAAAGGAGGGGGTGGTTTCACACTGCCAGAAGGCAGGGCGAGATGGGATATTAAAGAGAAAATTGTTCCTCATGAGGATGGGCAGGCCCTGGCACAGGGTGCCCAGAGAAGCTGTGGCTGCCCCATCCCTGAAAGTGTCCAAGGCCAGGTTGGACAGGGCTTGGAGCAACCTGGGCTGGTGAATGGGGATGAAACAAGATATTCCTGAGGGTTCCCTCAAACCCAGAGCATTGTGATTCTAAATAGTAATAATTAACAAGGGACTTGATTGCTCTGGCAAGGTCAGTGCTCTCCCTTTCTTGGCAGCTGGGGAAACCCGTGGGGCAGGTGAGACAATCTGCAACCCAGGTGAGCAATGAGTGTGCAGCACAGCAGCCTTGCAGCCCAAATCTGACTGGGACCAGCTGGTTTGGGCATAATGAGTACAGTGCTTGCTTTTAGAGAAGTCATGTTGTCAGTATTGCATTCATTACTTTTTAAAGGGCTCTGTGAAAGTTGGAGTGTGAAAGCTAAATGTGTAAAAAGTTCCCTTTTATTTTTTCCTGCTACACCTTCATTAGGAATTACTGAAACACAAAGAAGAATGACACTGATAACTATCCCTGTTAAATGTTAGTGGAGATAATTACCCTGTCTTTGTCAGTAGTCTCAGTCTGTAGTTTAATTTTAGTGTAGGAGCTAGAGGCAAATCTATAGGTTGTAGTAACTATTTAAGTATTAAATTCTTCAACTTTCATTTCAAATGAAGACTGCTTTACTCTTCAGACCTATTACCACAGCTTTCATTAGAGCCACTGGGTTTTGCTCGCCAACCTACAAAAATTTGTGATGAAAGTGGAAAAGCATGATGGTTTTTCTAAGGAAGAGGGCTCTTGTGGAATTTGTGGTATTATACAAGCACACTTCTCCTTCCAGCGTTTTCCATGAAATGGTATCACAGATGGGTGCAGTCTCACAGACAAAGATGGTCCAAAAAGTTCTCAGAGAAGATACAAGGCAGGAAAGAAACTTTCTTGTTTTACACCAGGGATGGCAGGAAGGAGAGTGAGGAACCCCTTGGGAAGAGACAACTGGCCCACCTGTGTGCACAGATATGGTGGACACCACACCTGCAGCTGCAGAGAGACTGAAAGCAGCTGCCCCTTGCTGAGTGGGAATTTCACATTTTTAGATCAAGAGGTGAGATTTTTGTGTAGTGGATAGAAAATAGGTGTATGGGAGAAAAAACATTTCTGTTGGCAAACAGGCCTCCATTACAGTCCTTATTCACCTCACTCTTTTGGCAGAAGGGGCTGACTTTGCTATTTCCCTTCATGGTGCAGAATCACAGCTAATGTGACTTTGTAATGTGAAATCCCAAGTGCTCATATACTCCACATCAGAATGTGAAACTACTAAACCTCAGCACAGTGGTCTACCTTTGCACCTCTTCCTTCTGCTGTTCTTCTGAACACCAGTCAACCTCTGCAATTGATTAAAAAAATCTGTAATTTTGAAAAATTAATTTTTACCGGATGTTTTCAGGAAATTATTTCAAGTTTTGATTTAGTATGGGAACAAGGCATGTATATGCATTACTAAGTGCCTGCATCTTGCCATTTTAAAAACAAAGCAAGATCTATTAAATCTAGATAAAAGCACTAATACTTTGCAAAAGAACCCCCACTAAAACCACGTGTATTATCCAGAAAGGGGATTAGTGCTTCTACAACTGCCCCTTGAATTGTTAGGTTCAAAGTACTCATTCTTTAAATATTTTATGGTCTTTGTGACGGTAGCACAAAGTTATCATTTTAACTTGTGCCTGTAATTAAACTGTTTATGGACATATTGGCATAACACATTATTATTACCTGCAGTTTCCAGTTAAAATGAGTACGACTTTATTTTAGTCATTTAGCACATACACGCTGTACTTTTTCCAGAGGAGACAAATGTGAACTGTTTTGCAATGAATTTATTAACAATGATTGCAAGAATAGCTGTACTAATATTGAATTACAACACTTACATTTTACATCATTAACCAGTCTTTTCTACTGTAAAATTGAGGTAGAAGAATGATGCGGTGCAATTTCGGCAATATCCTTTTATTGTAAGCAGACTACCTGCTACTGCATTGTTTATGAAGTGATGAGCCTTGCACTGAAAGGAAATTTACATACAATAAAACATCCTAGGAACTGCTTCTCGCATAGTGAGAACAAAGTGGCAGACGAATAAAAGGAAAAGCTTTCACTGATGTTTCACACAGATGCTGTTGTTGCAGGAGTATACCCTCATTACTTTCACTGGAATTCGTAATTTAACTCAGACTGAGTGAGGTGTAAAATAGGCCTTTTTTTTTTTGCTTTTCCTGAGAGGTAAGTGTGTCTCAGGACTCATTTGCTCTGAGGTACATAGAGAGAGAACTCACATTCCTCCTAGGTCACCAAGTTTGTAGGCATTTTCTCTGGTAGTTCAGTGATTGGCCAAAGATAAAACAAAAATTTGGCCTTGCTTGTGTAGTTGTCAACAGATAAATGCAGTATTGACTTACATATATGTGTAAATGTAGCCCTGCAGAGGGTCAGGGCAGTTCTTGATGGACACCATCTCCACCCAGAGGCTATGCAATTGCATGGATTTGGCCATCCAGTGCCAGCACTGGAAGATCCCAATGGTTATACCTATTGAGCACATCTGATGGTCCATGACTTGTGAGAGGTGACCCATCATTTTAACCCCTGTGTTCCATATCTTCTCTGAAGTTCAGCTTTGTCCTAAATATTTCAGGTTTTATCTTGAGTGCTTCTGTCATCTTGAACGCAATTGCCAGATTCCAAAGCCTTAGAGATATTCATACAATGAACAGCAAATATGTGCATAATATTGTGGGTAAATTAGATTGCATTTGACATACACTCCTGTAAGATGTGATTTCAGTGCTCAAGCCACCAGACTGGTCTGACATAAATTGAGTGTGACTCATAAATCGACCTGGGCTCCCCAAAACACTTTTGTGAAAACAATATTTCTATTGCATTCTCTCAGTTCTTCTATAATAAAAGGTGAGACAGATTTGATTGTTTAAAATAACAACGGAACCACTGTGTCAGTTCCACTACTGTCTGCATCTCTAGCTGACATAAAGATTCTGAATAGCCAATGTTAATCTACCAGATAAAAGTTGAAGCCTAAATGGTGACATTCAATTTGTAATATGCCACTGCAGAAGTATCCTCCAAAATTGTTACTGGAGTTGTCATCCAGCTTTTCCTTCTGATGCTCTAACTGATCACTTCTCTCCAGAAGATGCCTCATAAAGCACCATCATTTATATTCCCTGTGCTAACTTGTTTTATCACTTTATGAATGTGTATGTATGTACAATAATAATACACAGAAGCCTCAAAACAGCATTTTGATAATTATGAGTTCAGAAAGTTCCTAGTTCTTATAGTTCAGCAGTTAAATCTCTGACATGAATACCAAGTAACAACAAATGAGACACTGCTGTGACTGCAGATGTGGCTGACTGAAACCCTAACTGCATTTTATAATTAAGGTTAGAATTTTTGCCATACAGTTTTATACCTCTTTTGTGCTTATCTAGAGCACAGTATTGTTCTGATGACACTGATATTATTCTTTCTTAGATAATTATTCCATTATTCCACTATACACAGCATAATGGCTCAAACTGTATCCAAAGAGAGTGAACTAGGATCTGCTTTACATTCCCACTAATGGAAGCTTGCTTTTCTGAACATAAAAGTTGCAAGCAGTTCTTCTTTGTTCTTTCATTCTGTATTAGTAACCACTGAAATGCAGCCTTAAAATCTTCAAACTGAGTGAGGCACTGCTACACGTCTCATGCTCCTTTGGTGTTCATTTGTAAGGATGGTGATGAGTTAATTTGATGTCGACAGTGGAAAAGCCCTGCTGAGATTTGTTTCAGTGTAATTCCTGTCAGGGCTTCTGCTATGTGCCCTTGCCAAAATAATAACTGCAGCTGATTCCAGAATGTGATCATCCAGAGTAAACTTGCAGATTTTCAACGGTGCATGCAAAATTGAGTCTTCTTGTCCCAAAGGTAAGAGCCTGGCCTGGTTGAGGCCAAGTTTCTGCTGTATGGGAAAGGAGAGGAAAGTTGGTGTGGGAACAGAAAGGAGAGACAGAGTCCCTGGCAAGCTGTGGATTTTTGTTTCCAGTGCTCCCAGCTGAGCAGCAACACAGACCAATAGGACAGTAACAATAAAATGATTATAAAATAAAATAATATAAAAATTAACAACATAGAAAAAGTAATGATACCAATTATGACAATAATAATGACAATAATAATAAAATCCATTGTATTTTTGTTGAATGTGTGTGGCCAGTGCTGAGGAGCTGTGCCTGCAGGAACCAGTTCCAAAGAGAATCATGGACTGACCATGATTTCATTGCCCAAGCCCAAAAATGTGGATGCACAGCAGCATAAAAATGTTGTATCCATGGGAAGGGGAGAGTATATTTCCTGTGAATATTCCTGGGAATGTCCTAGCAAGAACTAGGGCAATTTTGATATTTTAAGTCAGAGAAATACTTAAAAAAACCCACAAAACAAAAAATATCCAAACCAAACCAACCAACCAACCAAAAAAACCCAAAAAACCAAAGTGTTTACCCATATATAATTTCATTTATCCCATATACCAAAGAAGTGAAGCAGAGCAATTCCTAAGTTTTGCAATTTTCAGATGGAGATAATTAATTCACATTCCCAGAAACACAGTCAGGAAAAGACAGATATTATCAGACCAGAATAAATTCTAAAAGAATGTGCATTGGCTTCAATTGAAGAAAGCATGTCCTTTAAACCCATCTTTTATTTAAAGGTTGGAATTAAATTCCAAATAAATGTGTTTCTACAATGAAACAAACTAAACCCCTCTATGGCACTGAATGATTTTAAATTACTTTAGAGACAAGGGCCAGCTAAACCAAAAATATGACAGAAAAAACATGAAAGACATCTCAAATAGTACCTTTAGTAATAAATGATATGTGACACATTTGACAATTTTTCCTCTTTCAGCATGTTTCAATAAGACATTTATAAGAGCTTCAGAGTTGTGGGTGTTTAGCAGAGACGAGGTAACATAGGCTTTGGTGCTTTTATTGCTTGGCTTTTCTCCCAGTACAGAAGCTTTAAAAGGGGCCAATATAACCTTAAAAGAGTCACCTTCAAGGCTGACAGGCAGAAACATTAACTTTCCCAGGAAACAACCTGTTGTTTGGGGTTTTTTTTACCCATCCAAATATGACATGTTGATGCTTTTTTTTTTTTTAAAGCAGCATTTATTGTTCTCAAAAGAACATTCTGTTTGATGGGGGGTGGAAGCCTTGGCAGAGTACCTGGGATTCAGCTCTGGGTCAGCAAGGAAAGTCTCTTGCTTTTAATGTGAGGTGGATGGAGTGTGGGGCCTCTTAACCATGGCAAATGATGCAGAAAATAAAACTGCTTCAGCACAGCCAGAAACTGTTCTTGAAGTAGATTAAAGACCTTTGCAGTGTCCCAGTGACTGCACTTGTTCAGGCAGGAAGGTGAACCTTGATGGGCTTGTTTCATATCAGATCCCAAGACTCTGGGTGGAAAATCCTGTTTGTTTTCCACAGTCACAGTGCAAAACATTCAGCTGATAAGAGTGCTTGGTTACATGAAGGAACTCCAGTGTGGAAACCCACTGCTGTGGCTCCTCTTGGTCCTCTTGCAATGTTTTGTGCTTACAGATGTACTAGTTTCTAAATCCATGCCATATTCACACATGCAGCTGACATCAACTCTTGTCTATCCCACTCCCTAAGCTTTACATTTACTTTAAAAAACAGGTTCTAAACCCTGTTATGATGACCAGAAAAGCTGGTATATGGTGATTCCCTGAAGGGAGCAAGAATCCACATTGGTCCAGTATGAGTATGTGGCAAAGACTGCAGTTTATCTTGGACTTTTGCCCCTCAGAAATAATCAATTGTGTACATAAAGTGTTATGTTTAGTACCACCACTGGGCTGAGGGTAGTACATAAGAGAGCCATAAAACACAGTAGTTTGGTTAAATATGTCTTTTTATGCCCAGCTGGCACAGGACCCATGCTGTAATTGTGGTGTCAATATGCAAGACCTCATTCCAATTTTCTGGTGGCTGTGCAAGACTAATTGAGTTGCTCTGTGTTGCTGACTGATAGGAGTTTTTCTGTACCTGTTTCAGTCCTGAGGCTCTCTGGCATCCAGATACTGCATAAATGTACCTGTGGTAATTCTCTTCTTTGGGCAACCCTCCATGATCTGTGGGTATGAAGTAAATTGCTGAATTTTGGGCCCGGAGTCTTCTGCTCTTATGCATACTGTGCACAGACCCTAAAAGAACAGAAAGCCCCCCATTTTTCTCTTATCTCAGTGAGGACTAAGATGCCCTCACCCCTTTCATACAACTCAAATGCAGCTGAAAACAGGTACAGAAATCACCATGAGAACAGGTAGAGAATGAGCCAAATTTTAAGATAAATGCAAAACTTAGTGATTGATATATTCTACCTAATCAGCAACTGTGCCCCTTCTAAACAAACCAAACAAACAAACGAACAAAAAAGATGGGGAGAGAGGAAGTTGCTCTGTGACTGGACGGTGAAGGGGAGGAAAAGCTGGTTGGGAGGTGAAGACTGGAGCTGGTGGATCTGGGTGGCTGAAAATTTTAAGTGTTCCTACACATCTGGCATGGCACGCATGCCTTCCCAGGTAGCCAGGGAATGGCAATCTCCTAATCCATCAGGATCAGCACCACAAAGATCACAGAGCTTTGAAAGGACATGGACAAATCAACAGACTGGAAGGTACGTGATTTTAGTCTGTTTAGGTTTGTTTTATATGTATACTGGAGTCAAGGATTCAGTGGGGAGAAATGGAAGAGAATTTGGCTGCTCTGTTTCTGGGAGAGGGCAGTAAAGCAGGAAAAACTTGAATACAGAAGTAAGTGTGAGTAAAAGCAGTCATATCTCAAAATTTGTTCCTGCACAGGGAGAGTTGAGGACCTCTCTTAGCTCACCAAATCTTTCAGCAAGGTAACTGGCCAAACCAGAAAACAATTAACATGGTCAAGACAAAATGAGTCGTCTGCTCTTCCGACATTTACAATCTAGTCTGCAGCTTCTATATATTTCATTATGAAGATCTGGAGTGATTTACAGGCCATTGGTAGATGTTTGAAGGATGAAGAACAAGTTTAAGCAACTCCTTTATCTCTCATTGAAAATATGGAAGGATGAACCAGACTTATAGTCAACACAGACATGACCATAACTGGGGGGAAGAATTAGACTATAACCAATGTACCAAGGAACTAAATTTCTGGAATGAAATTTTAATTCTAGTATTTGTGAGACTGTCTCAATCTCTCTGCTCTAACAAATAGGTTTTGTAGTAGAGTCAAAACATAATCAGATGAATTTCTTTAACAACCTCTCCCTGATCCTGACGATTTCTCACTTCAGTGGGTTATTTCAGCTGGGGAAAGTGTTGAGAAAGCAGTGGAGAATACTTCGTAATATTCTGTGTGACTCTCACTTGTGTCTCACAGCTTCCTCCTCCTGACTCCAGAGATGTTTGGCTCCCAGCCACTACACTGTTATTGTCTGTGAAATTTTGAGCTCCATGTCATCACTCAGGCAGCACTCGCCCCATGTTATGCAGAAATCTGAGAACAACTACAAGTGTATATGTCCCATGTCTCATTAGTTCAGGTGTAAAGGCAGATTTTCAAGCAGTTCTCATGTTGTCCAAACTGATTGATACAGCATGCAGTTGTTCTGGTGCATCCTCAGTAGCTGTTTCTGGACATAATGAATGCTACAATGCTCTCATGCATGGGATATGCAACACTACTGCATTCACACTGCATATTTTTAGGCATTAGATGACTTTATGTTCTGATATAGAACATAGAATTAGGAAAACGAGGTATTAAACCTTTAATCAAAATAAGCACCTTGCTTGATGGCATTCAATTCAAAACATAAATACACAACATTTATCAAAGAAGGTGTTTTATCATGATCACTTCTAAAGTAATTATGCTAAATACCCTAATTGCCTTCTGACTTTTCTAAATCTTTTAATTGAGTCCAGATTCTTTTTTAAGTAAGGTATAATTCTGTTTTTTTTGTGCTAAGCCTGTTAAGGGTTTATACACCTGGAAACATTCAGGACAACAAAACTATATTGACTTTCACTAATCACTTGTCAGCTTGTTTGGAACAGTCAAGTAGCCACAGTTTGCTGTTTGTGCTGTGCTTCTTAACAAATATTGTTCATCATAAATTACAGCAGAGAAAGCTGCCATTAGGTAAATGAGGAGAAGTTGGTACATTTGTGCAAGATGTGACAGACCCTCCAGATGGCAACAATAAGAGCAGTCATGGTGTGAAAAAGAAGCACCATTGCTGAGCCATTGAACTAATTTGGGGTCAAGAGGGACTTTAAATATGATTAAATGTGTTATTCCGTTTCAAAGAAATTCCTTGACCTAAGACTTCAGTAATTCTATGTTTTGGGTTTTTTTTTTGTTTTATTTGTTTTCTAATGACTATTTTGCCTGACCAAAAGACATAAAAGTAAACATTGCAGTGCAACCAGTGGCTGTCATGCCTGATATAAGACACATGGACATGACTATCAGAACCTCCCACTTGGAATGCTGCAAGTAAGAAATTGCATTGTGTTGGATTTACTTGGCAAAATCTTGTTAATGAGGAAGGCAGAGCAACTGAGAGGGAAGATCATAACTGGTAAGGATGTCCCTGTTCTTACCTCAGCCCATGAGGTTTTCATGAATTTTCCTCCCCTCTTCCATTGAGAAGGGGAACAGATAAAGCAGCTTGGTGGGTACCTGGCAGCAAGCCATGGTCAAAGCACCATGTGTATTTATGCTTAATTTCTTACTTAAGGACAGGATGGGCAATCTCTCTCAAGTTCTGGTTCCCTTAATCATAGGAAGCTTTGCACTCTGCATCCTTCTGCAGTTCACATGACCTCATCCTACTTCTCACAATTTGGCTAACTCATGTCCTGATTTAGGGGAAGTCCACACAAATTATAAGTTTGTGTTTAATCACAGGGAAACCACAGAGAATATGAGGGAGAGAAAGGGTTAAAGTGTTATGTAGATTAAGCCAATCTGCACTGCAAAGGGATGAGAACCACTGGGGAAACTTGTTGCTCCAGGAGTCAGTTTATTTGGCAGAACAGACACACTTGGTGGTAGAAGAGCACAGGATGACAAATTATTGCTCATGCTCACACATCTGACAATTTTGCTGTAAATTCTGTATTACAAGATAGGACATTTCTGTTAAAAGCCAGCATAATTCAGGACAAATCCTGGTTAAACTCTCATGAGTCTTTGCATATCTGTTTATTTTGTTTTGCTTTCCAATGACATCACTTTTACCAATTACATGTGGTAAGGTGATGATGATGCAGAGAGGACATGGGCAAACACTGTGATATTCACACTGATACAGGAAGATACTGCCACAGCAATATCTAAATCCTGTGACAACTTCAGAACAAGAGCTGTTATCCCATTAACAGGGAAAAATGTTTAAAGAAACGTATGATTTTCTTCCATCTCTCCACTTCCCAGGTGGAGTTCTTCATCTTTCCATCTAGGAAATGTTAAAACCTAGTAAATGCAGAACTAAGAAACTAAAAAAAATGCAGACACAAAAACTGAACTGTTGGCTCATAGAAGGTGGCACATTATATACCAGTCAACATGGACTTTTCAGGAAGAAATCACGTACACTGTTCTTATTCTCATTTTTATATCCATGACCAACCTGTAGACCTTATAAATTGGGATGAAACAGCAACTACGACTTCAATGAGGCTTTTGACTCCCTGGTGTGACATTTACAAGGAAGCTAGGGAAATTGGATCTGTTGAAATAGCCATATTTGGGGTATAAACCTTCTTCTAGAATTGTATTTATCAATTGTATTTATCAATGGTTCAACATCAGATTAGAAAGATGTTCCAGATCTGTCTGGATCAAGGAGCCACCTGCTATGTCCTGGATTATTGAATTAAGTGTTATAGATGAAGGGAACTTTCATGCTGCCTTGAAAATCAGTTGCAGCTTGGAAGACCAGGTTAAGATTTTAAAGTAACCTTCAAATATTGGAAAATCATCCAATGAGAGAATGAAACTCAAAACACAAGCAAGGAGCTGTATTCTTAGAAGAAACAGGATGATAACAACAGATAGGATGAGAATCAATTGTGTGAGTGTTTGTAAGAACTTTTCCAGACAAAAAAAAAACCACAAAAAACAAACAAAACTCAACAAAAACCCCAAACAAACAAAACAAACAACAAAAAAAACAAACAAAAAAGCTCTAGTTAGTCTGGACAAATTAGGATGAAGGGACAACACAATGCAGACCCCAAAGTATTGTTAATACACCTGCAAAGAAGAAGGTTATGCAACAGATAACTAACCAGTAAGAAGATTTAGGGTAAACACTGCAAAAACTGAAAATAATAATAAAAATAATGGAGAAAACTGTTTAAGGAGAACTGCAAATCTCCATATTAGGATGTTTTTAATTACAGGTCAGACAAAATTTTCTTCAGAGTGACTTGAATGCACCTGGTATTGCATGATGTAAAAAATGGACAACAGAACCTGCTTGTGTCCTTTCTAATAACTCAATAGCTGTATGATTTTGTGGTGAAA
>WBMV01004916.1:877292-890053 GCA_013396655.1 Campylorhamphus procurvoides | reverse complement strand
CAACTGAAGTAGTAATTGGATTAGTAATAGGATTTTTCCTTCAGTTCGCTTCTAACTAATCTCTATTTGGATTTTTATTACTAAGGAAGAAGGTATGATTAAGAATTTACAGTGTGAAAAGCAGATTGATGCCATAAACATGTTCAATATTGCTTCTCTTTCATAAAATACAGCAAAAGAGAATTTCTAGTTGCTTTGCAATTGGTTATTTTAGGCTGGACACCACATTTGGGTCAGCAGGGAAATCCACCAATGTAATTCTGACATTGTAGCATCACTTCAATAGGTGCACTCTGGGATTAGTTTAATTTTACTTCAGTTTATTATTCATAATTCTCTCTCCATAGACTTGCAATGACATTGTTTTGTCTTGACATTATAACATAATGTGCATATATTTGCATAACATAATCAGACACTGGTTGAGAGTCTCAGGCAGCAATTGTGCATGCTCTGAAGTGGTATCTCAGATCAAAATGTGTACAAAATTTACTTCAACCATAGTTTAAAATCTCTGGACCTTTAACTGATGTCTCCTGGGATCAAAAACGTCAGAAGTTGAACTGAAATTTTTAAAATATGTGTTTTCTGCCATCTATGCAATCTTTACAGAAGTTATTAACTGTTATCAGTTATAATCCCTACTTGTCCCTGCAGAGTAATTAAACCATATAAGGCTCTGAATCTATTTATTCCAACGGATAACTGAAATAAGAGCTGCTTGCATACCTGAACCCAAATTTTCTTCATCACTTTGGTTGATTCCAGAACTTTTGTCAGGAATATAAAGAGCTCATGTTTTTTATATCCTGATTAGGATTCTCTCTGCCTGCCCCAATAATGTTTCGCTGAGTCTTTGTTGAGGTATCTTTTACCAGGGCAGCAGGTTATGCTGAGTCTTCTGGAAAAATAAACACACAACCCCCTCCCCAAAACAAAACAAACAAAAAACTCCCAATCAAACAAACTCCCAAACAAACAACAAAATAAATAAACCAATGGCAACAACAGAAAAGGTTTTATTGTGGAGTATTAATCCTACACCCAGGCTGAGCCATGAACATGTTGCATTGAAATCAAAATTATTAGTAGTTATTGAATCCATATGGTATACTCCACAAATTTATATTTAAAATGCTGTGATAAAAATCAGATCTGATGACCTAAATTAGAGGCAGCACAAAATTTAGAGCTCTGTCATCATCACGTTAATACAACTTCAATAGAGGTGAGCAGAAGTTTTGGTTCCTTTACTAACTTGAGTTGTTGTGGTTTGAGAAATGGAAAATTAGCAATAAATAACATCACATAAACCTGATATGATGGCTGACCTCTACATTTTGGACATTCAAATTATCAGTGTTACAGAAGAGTAAGGTTTTTGGAAGACTGTCAAGTCTAATTCTTTAAGTTTACATCTTTTAATGAGGTCAGAGCACACAAATATTTTTGTTTGGTTTTGTGCACTTTTGTTAGAAAGATACAGGTTTCTGTCCATTCCTCACTGCTTCTTCTTATTTTTAAACATTTTAAATATATGAAATAAATATAGATATATGCATTTGTCATATTATCACTTATCTTTTTCTTGCTTTTTGGTCAATATATGAAGTTAGGGTACTGTTTCCATTATACAATGGACATTCAACTCTCTTGTAACCTTAAATTTATTATTTTTGTCTAAGAAAGCAACCCGACAGTGACATGTCTGCTTGGCTGTCACATCATAATAGAGACTATTGCCCTGAAGTCTCTTTGTAAGGAGACAGAGGACATAGAAACAGATGAAAATCTGAAAAAAGGAACATTTTAAACAGTGAAGAATCCTCACATAAGACACAGAAAAATTTTGTCATTTTTGTGTCCTAGAGAACTTTGCTTTTCATCTGCCTCAGTGTGGCCTTAAATTGTCTTCAAAGAAAGGCTTTAAGAAACATTAGCCCAGGTCATCTTTCTTTACTCTCTCCTGCTGTAATTCAGAATTTTTATTGACAATGTTATATTAAAAATGTAGAAGATTAAATTCAGTGAAGAAGTGAAGACTTGGAATGAAAAGCAAAAAGGATGTGTCTGTACTGGTGTGACCTCCCAGCCCAAATACCTGTTTGTAGGCAAGACAAAACCAAAAATTAAAATAGAATAACTCACCCCATTCAAAGGAGGCTTAAAGTTTGCAATTAATTATTTTCACCATTACCTGAGCAATTTCAGAAAGGAGGAATGGCAAAACACGTTTTTTGAAGTGTCTGATACTGATTTCTTTCTTCAGTATTCTTCCAGGACATTTGTCCTTTTCCATATTCATATTCCAAGACCTTAAGCTGTACTAGATTTAGGGCTGAATGCCTCCTCAGTGATCTATATCTGTACAATATCTAGCACAGCACAGATGTTACACTATGGTTAGTGTTTGCATGTATCAGTAATATAAATAATCCTACAGTGCTACACAAACAAAGAACAGTTGTTTGTTTGAGGGTTGTTTGTTTGTTTCTTTTTCTCCTTGAGTATTTTTGCTTGGCTCATTGGTTGTTGTTTTTAGCGTGATTTTTTTAAGACTAGTTTAAGCAAAGTCTCTAAAAGGCCTGAAGTCATTCTTGGATGATAATGTCTCTGCAAGTTGCCCAGTCAGACACTGAAGTGCATTGTTTGTAAGCATGAGCCCTTTCATACTCAGGCAATGGATTGATTATTGGGTTTTTTTCCAGATATTCAATAGGCAATAACAAACATAGAATTAATTCAGGCTTCTGGTAGAAGATTTTATGGAGTGAGTTGTTTTGGGGGACACACTGTCTGTATTTGGTGGTTGGTGTTGGATGTCTGAGTCACTCTAACACAGGATTTTAGGCTTTGATCATCACTCACAAACACCCAGGAGATGGTTAATTTAAGAATGCAATTTTTATTTAACGCTGCAGCTGTGATCATCTGTTGTCTGTACCAGCTTTTATCTATTTAAAAACCTGCTGGTAGTTTTAAGGGGGTTTTTTTTGTAGCATTTCTGCAAGACAAACGCATGTGGAGATATCCAACCCACATATTTTTAGGTTAGTTATGCACTACACCTGTGAAAATTAGCTTTTCTGAGTATTTGCTGTAAGAAGAGACAGGTTGGAACTCAAAAAAACTCTTTTCCTGTGCAAGATTGTAGAATACAAATACACAGTATAAAGTAGTAGTACTAGTAATAATAAATAATGTTATAAATTATGTCTAAATTATACAAATATAATATTAATTATTCTCATGTTTATATTGTCTTCATTTTTTTTTTTTTTATTTATTCATGATATTTTGTTCCTAACTTTACTCAGGGTAGCAGCACGTACATACTGGGTCTTTTTCCCCAGCTCAAAAGACAAATTTGCACAACAGTTCACAAGGCTGCAAAACTTTTTAAAGACAAGTATGGGTGTTTTATTCTCTGTTTTTAGTAGCACTCCCAAAATTAAACAGCCTAGAAGTTAATATGCCCAAACTATGCTATTCAGATGTCACTAAGAATAAAAAATGAAACATATAAAAATGTTTATATTTATTCATGTTATGCATTCCTCATTACAAATGTCCAGGAAACAAGAATTGAACATTTCCAGTTTACCTTTGAGAGAAATAAGTTTTGAGCTCCCAGATTGCCTATTGCTTCAAAGTAATCAGCTCTTGCAGATAAGGGAGGTGTTTATCACTACACAATTAATTTTATTTAAACAGTCATTGCAGCTTTGAGTAAGTATTTCCTATTACCACTATCTAAGTAATTTAAAAATAAAAGTTTTTCTAATAGATTCATGGAAGGCTAATTTGCAGACCTAAGAAGGGATATGTGCCAGTCATGTTTTAGTAATATGATATAATTTTGTAGTCTCAGAACATATGTATGGTATCTCTACAAATACTATCCATTTTTTCTATTACATCAGTTCGCCCCAAAATATGTGCATCTGAGAATAATTTATATGAATAGTTTTCTCATAATTTTTTTTTTTTAATTTCCTACAGAGAACCTATAGGCGAGCAATATGAGTTTTCTAAATGTAATAATTTTTCGAGTAGCTTCTTTTCCAAGCTTAAGTCTTTAAAGTCTAGTCATTTTTTATTTCTTTTTGGCTCATCAGGTTGTCTTCACCAGGCCCAGAATCTCTTATCCTGGGTGAATAATCTGATTTTCGAAGAACTGTTAAAAAAGCCCAACAAACCAAACCAAACCAAACCAAACCAAACCAAACCAAACCACACAACCCTGGCAAAACCAAAACAGAAATAGAACTTGTAATTAGATAGGAGCTAATTGTTTTAATAGGATATTTGCTTTTGTGGTCCACTGTCATCCCGAGACTTGGAGATACTCAGGTACATTTGTAATCCATGTTGACAAAGCACACCTGAGTCTACAGAAAAGATAAATAAGAATCTATTAGAAATTGCTCTCACTGCTCCTCTTTCCCTCACAAAAATTCACCCAAGCCTTAAAACATGTTGAACTGCTGTGAAATACTACGTGAAATGTGTTGTACACTCTTCATTGTTTGGGATAAGAAAACAGATCACAAATTTTTCTTTTTCTCTTATGAACTATTTTCCTCCTTCAAGTCAATGCAACACCCTTATAGATGCATAAATTCAATTTAAAACTTTTGCCACAACAAAATGCCAGCCCCACCAAGACACCCCCCCAAAACAGTCAGAACAACTTTTAATGGTTTTAATTTAGCAAAAGAAATATAAATAAATAGCTTGCAATATCAACCTATAAAGTATAGCTCTCAGATAACTACATCCTTCAGAGATTTGAATGTCTTTTTTTTAACATATTAAATTGGACAGAGTTTAATTAAGCATCCATGTTAGAATGTTCATTTATTGTATCTTCTAACTAAATGTAGGTATTTATCTTTAAAGACCTCTCCATGTAAAATCCATATTGCACCATATTTTCAAATTAGTCTTGAAAGCTTCTGAGTGTGTGTAAAGAATGTCTGTGCAGGACCTGTTGCACATTCACATCAAACCCATGCAGATAAAACCAACAAAGAAAACAAAACACTCGCAATCTTAGAAATTATTTTTAAAAGCTTCATTAGTAAAATTTAGTGCTACTAGATGGAATTACCTAAATTTGTCACAACAAAATTGTTCTTTATATCTACTCATAACACTTTGACCTCTATGATGTAAATTAATCAAGTACTACAGTTTTGAAATATCCATTTGGAAACACCTAAACAGAGTTCTTTGATGAGACATTTGCTTGTGAACAGCCTAAAATTATATTTTCTTCTTTTTTTTTTGTAATTTTCTTTTTACATTTTACTGTTTTTTGGGTTCTTATAAACTTCAAAATCTCTGATTTTCTAGAAGTTGTTCTTTTCCTCTTTTAGAATGAAAGTCTAATTTTAGGCTTATTACAGTCACAAGGTACTATTACTTTGAAACTAAATTTTAGATTGTGTCTTATCAGGTTTCAAATACTTGTGTATAAATCTCAGTATGAGATACTGAGACTTGGTAGCAAAAAACTGGCAGGTTTCTGAAAAAAAAAGTGGACAGCTCTCTCAGACAAATATTGAAATGGAAAATTGGATGTGTTTGCCTTTTTTCTGTTGTGAAATGGCAGGAAAATTTGAAATACCTAAAAGACAGGAGAGAGGTCATTAAAAAAAAAAAAAGAAGAAAAAATAAATATTTAACACTGCCTCATCAAAAGACTATATTTGGTTAATGGTGGCTTCTAAAGCAACATAGCATGTAATAACACTGTGTGCTAAACAAATATACAATGCATAAATGTGTGTCAATATAACGTATGCATGAATCTATATATATGAGGCATTGGGAAAAAAAATAGTGGAATAGAATTCTATTGATGTATTGATGGAATTAGATTTCATAAACCAGACATATCAATAACCTTCAGCTCCATCTGAAAAGAACAACAGGACCCTTGGCCCTAGAAACTCGACTAAAGCACTTACTAAACTACTGTGAAGTACTTTAACATGTAATTTAATTTCTGAGGTTTTACTCATCTACAAAAATGTCGGTTATACAGAGATATTTGTGATCAATATATATTAAAGTTTAAAGAGGCAACTATTAAAACTCCAAAGGTGTTAGCAATTTCCAGGTATTTGGGTTTTGCTTCATGATTCTGAGATTCTTATGCACTTACAGAGCCTTTATTCATAGAAATAATCCTATTTGAATTCAGAAGGTAAGGCAGTGTGAAGGTTTAATATTTGCAGAAGCCAAGCCTTGAACAGTGACTAAGGTCTGATAAAGAAAAAAACATAAATTAATTTTATTTGAATCCTAAACCCTCAAATATGACTCCTAAATCCATTTTGGACTCTGGAATACCTGTTCTTATTTTCAGAGTTGTAGTTTTTTGGTTGCTTGGTTTGGTTTACTTTTATTTTCTTTTTGTAGTGTTCAATGAGTTCAACATCTGTGAAAATCAGTAGGTGTAAACATTCTTTCTCAATTTGGATTTTAATTATTTTCTATGGTCAAATATGACACATAAAGTTTTTTTTTTCTGGTTTCCATGCTAACAGTACATCAACTTTAAAATATTTTCAGAGATGAAAAATAAAGGAAGAACCCAGAAACTAAGAAGTATGTGCTCAAAAATAAAAATGTTTCAGTATTTTATCTCCTCAGAGTCTGTAAATATTTTCTCTAATCTATTGAAGCATGCACAAATCTTACTTAATATTAAAGATAGGCTGTTCTCTAATACAATTTTGTACTGAATATAAACACTTCACTGTTATGAATTAGGAAACATTAACAACCAAAACCCTGCATATTGGTCCAAAATGATTCGTCTTCCTATTTCATTGTTATGCTTTTGCATTACAGACCAGAAGAATCTCAAGAGTTGGGCAAAAGAGAGTACATCATTCAAAAATCCATTTTGCTTCTGAATTTAAGTAGCTATTAGAGAAAGAGGTTTTCAAGATTTATATTGTATGAGGTAGTGTTATATTCGACATTTTTGAGCCTTGCTGAAATTAAGTTTGACTATTTCTTGGATTCTCTCTAAAACATCAGCTTATATATATTTTTTTTTGGGAGGTGGGGAAATACAACTAATAATTTATTTAGAATCCATTATTAGGTAAATCAATAGAGGGAATATAAAATTAAAGAGACCATGATAATAAGAGACCACCATCTGCAGTACCTGTGTAGGATAATAATGATAATATTAAGCCACATTATGGTCAGTACCGGAAGGAATTTTACTTAAGGAAACTTAATAGAAATCTGAATAGGTCAGGAAAGTCAGGGGCTGCATTGTTAGTGAGTGCAAAGTCATTACAGAGCAGGGGAAATGGAGTGCAAAGTTAAACCATAACAAATTAATGACTGAGAACCAATAATTCTGCTAGTGCATAAACATCTTTACTGCTGTTGGAATTGTTAAACAATACTCAAGTAAGTATTTTGCTGCAGAAGAATCCTGACAAAAGCAAAAGAGTTTTAATAAATGCATTGCTACCAACAGACCTTACCAGCAATAGGGCATTTTTTTGACTCAGAAGCAATAATCATGCACTCATACTATTTTTATTCATGCTGGTGATCACAGTTTATCTCATCTCAATCATTGTTTCTTGTTTGTCTGGTAGATAACCTGATTAAATATACACTTTGGTCCTTATTTTGTCATGGAAACTTGGTCTTCCATTTAAAGTTCTGGACGTGGGCACAAAATTATCTCAGGAGTTATTTTGAGCTGCAGAACTGCATAGAAGTGACTTGTAGCATTGAGATGAGTTCCTACAGATTGTTTGAATGGGAATGCTTATAAAAACAGACAAAAACTCTCACACTGAGACAATGAGCTTATTTAAGAGGTGGCATCATTCAGATATATTTGTTCTCTGAACTGAAAAACTCCCTTCAGTAACTTCTGGGTGGGGTGTTCTGACATTCCTGATGGGATTCACATGCTTGAATGTGGATCTCTCCACTACAGATATTCACCCACACTCTGTTCACAACCCTGAGGATGGAAAATGCTGCTTTTAAGTCATGTCTGATTCCATCTTCAGGCTGATTTCTGAAATAAGGTGGACAAATACAAACCCTGGATGGTCCTCCCCTCCTTACAAAGGGACCAGGGGGGATGTAAATTTCTGTAGTGCAGAAGTTCAAAATGTTTTGACTAAAGTTAAGCACTGACTGTTCCAGGTATCACTGGACAATTTGCTTCCCAGAGTTAATGGGACAAACCAAACCATATTATGCCATGATACAATTTTGATTAAGCAAGATCTTTATCCAGGATGAGCATCATAAATCATCATTTTAAAGTGGCATCTGCCTGTTCTTAAAATAAGGAGAATTTCTGGGTTGTTTGCCTTTCAATTCTTTCATTTTCTTCAGCCTGTGAATTGTTAAAACAGTAAGCTTACCTGTTTCTGTTGAAATCTTCATGTGTTAAGCACCAAATTATAATGGATGAATACCAGTCCTCTGTCAAACCTCAAAAACCTGTAGCAGAAACATGCATTTGCCAAACTTAAAGTCTCACTCAATTATATGACTTCTGGAAATTTTTAATTTAGCCAAATCTAAACATATTTTCATGGCACTAGGCAAAGTTATACCTAAAAGAATTCCCCATTTCAGTTGTTCAGCAAAGGCAGAGGAAGACATTTATGCTCAAAAATATTATGATGTCAAAGATAATAATATTCTTGGAACAGCTTTTCTAGCATCAGTTGCTAAGAACTGGGTGGATTTATCTCATCTTATCATAAGAGTAATTTTGCAACTTCATACTGAATTTCCTACTATCAGATTATCTTCTTTGGTTATATAAAAATTGCTCCATTGGTATGAGTGCAAAATGGAAATAGTTTTATTTAATACCATTGCACTATTGGTAAAATATTGCTTTTTGCGTATACTTCAGCAAATCCTTTCAAAATTTTGACTCAGAAACTGTGCCATTTTACTTGTAAGAGAAAGCTATTATTCATCACTGATTGGCAAGGATTAAGTAGCTAAAATTTGCAGATCATCCTGAATTTGTGACATTTTTCAAGCGCTTCAATATGGTAATAGTAAGATATTATTTCCTTGCAGATCTACATACTGTGGATTTGCCTTTCAGGTTCTCTTTTCTTCCATGCTGTCTCTACTTCAATTGTTAAAATTGAGAGTACTGCTAGTTATTCAAAAAATGACCTTCCTAATCCCATTTTTAAATACACATATTTCTGAGTCAGCAGCTCAGGACTCTCTTTTTTTAGTAACATTGGGTTAGTGGGCAGATGGCTCAAGCAGAGGGAACCTTGCATATTCTGGTACTTCAGATTTATCTTCCAAATGTTTTTATGACAAAGCCCTTCAGGTTGTTCTTTCATGCCTTTTCACTGGTACATCACTGTTGGACCAACCTGAAAGAAGCACTTTGGTCCATTTCTTTACTGTTCTGCCTCAAAAGGGTTTTTTATGTCTAGGGGGCATCAGTGAAATATGGACGTGAAGAACTCAAACCCATGGAGGCATAGGCTCGTTATCACGTCTCAAGCATCCTTTCTAATTAGAATGGGTATAGAGAGGATATTTATAGTGCTGAGTGTGAAAATATATGGAGCAAACAATGTGGAAAGGACATAAGAGACGTGAATTAATGAAAAACAGAAGTGCTGCTCAGAGTTGAGATTTTATAACCAGCTACAGTAATAGAGAGCTTTAAGTTCAGCTTTTGTTGATTATGCAAATGTTGTGGAAAATAATCAAAGGTTAATTTCAATTACTTATTTGTGTTCTGCCTAATCTGTTACAGATAAAATTTGAATACCATCACCACAGAACAGATGTTGTCCACTGTCATAAAATTTCATTTACTTTCATTTACTACATTTTCATTTGACATTTATTGCTGTTCTGATGACTGACACTTTATCTTGTGATTGATAAAATAAGAAAATAAACCTTCAAGGTGTATTAAAAACAAAAAAAGAGCAATTAAAATTTCTTGGTATATTCTAAGTAGACAACTAAATTCAGAGAAGATCTGGGATTTGGAGAGTGCGAATTATCAAAAGACACAAATTCCAATTCACAGAAATCAATAGGAGTCAAATTTGTAAGTGTTAAGGAATGAATCCATTCAGGCTCACAGTGGTCACTTAATGTTGAAATATTAAAGTTAAAATCAGTGTAGTTTTAAAGCTTGACAGCACAAACCAACCATACTGGAAAAAGGGAAAAATGACATTTAAAATACTCTTTGCTAACTGCAAAACCTGGAAAATTTTGTTGACATGTGGTTTTGCATTGAGCCTGCTGACACATGAAAAAATGAAAGGTTTCATAAAGAATTATAATTTTATTACAGTTTATCCTAAAATAAAACAATGACAAGGGAATCATATGGTCCCCCTCCTGTTTGCTTTTTTGTTTATTTTGAAAATATTTTTAATCATTAATTCAAGTAAATATCTAAATAAAAAAATAAATCTTAAAGTTTTCATCTTCATATAATGTTTTGTGTGTGCTAGAAAAGAAAATGTCTTCTCAGAAAGAAATCTTTCGATTTAACACAACAGTGACAACAAAAAATTAAAGCAATTACCTAATAAGATATTTATCATGTACCTCTATAGACATTCATAAGTACATATTAATGTTCTCAAAAATTTTATCTGGGGATCTTAATTAATTATATGCCATCATAGTCGAAATCACACAGCATTTGAATAATTATATTTTTATATGTTTATTTTTGGTGATGCTTATTTGTTCTTCTGATGAAAACAGCATATTGAAACAGCATATTTGGACTTTGTCTTGTAAACCCATATTTATTGGATTATTAAGTTAGTATTATCCAGGGAAATGATAGATAATGAGAGTAACTTGAAGTGGAAAGGAAGGTTGCTCTAAAAGATCTGGACAGTTTTACATATTTTTAGGAATTGGTAAATAAAGGTATGTGGGAGGCATCCATTTGTTGATAATATAATTTAAGCAACACATTTATAGCTCTCTGATTTTCTCTAAAGACTTTCCTTCTCAAACATGAATATTGTTGGGTCTTTTTTAAACCATAATACTAATTTATTATGTATCCCACAACATGGAATCCTGAAATGCTTTTCTTTTCCTTTTAAAAGGACAAATGTAACCAAGAAAACATTCCAAAACCACCTTCCATTGCAAGACGCTCATTCAGTTCCAGGGATCAGACATAGAAATACTAATTAGGATGCCCTTACCATTTTCCTAAAGGAGAACAGAATCTAAATGATCTAAATGATCTGAGCTCCTTGCAAAACGTGGAGAGATAATTTGGTAATGCTATGAGTGGGTTATGCAGCTTCTCTTCCCCTGATACGATCACTTTCCTTTGAAATAACAATTATAGTGCTCTGCTGTTGCTAAGAAAAGGCTGATGAGGGCTGGTGTTGCTTTCCTCTCCTTTTCCAGCTGCTAGTGAGCATCCACAGCCCGGACTTGCAGACAATCAGACTCCCCAGCGGCATCACTTAGTTATGGGGAGAAGGTTAAATTACAAATAGGGACCCACTTGAAAGAGTTTGACCCATAAATGGGTAATGGAAATGAATAATTAGCAGGGATCATGACATCCTTCATCAAAGAGCAAACCTGTGGAAAAAATAGTGGATGTTTTTCTTAGTGTAAAATTTTGCTGTGCTACACCTAGAAAGGCAAAAATATTAACGCAGATATGCACAAAAATCTGTAATCAGACATATTTTTAAACACTATAGTATTACTTACAATACCAGCATAAGAACTCTTGTATTTCCATGTATTCTTAATATCTCCAAAAATACCTACCTTTGTGAGAAAGGACAGTTCTTTTCCTCTGTCATTTTTGATAGTGCATGTTGTTATGCAGTTTGTCTTTTAGTCTTTCCTATTGAGCCCACCCTTTCAGAGGAGAGAAAAAAATGTGTGATTTATGACACATATACACACCAAAAGAAAACCACAAACCCAAACCAAACAACTAACCAAACAAAAACAACCAACCAACCAAATGAAATGAAACAAAAACAAAAACAAAACAAAACAAAAAAAGGAGAGAGAGAGAGACACAAAGACAGTCAATTTATAGTGAAAAAAAAATACTATTTCAACAATCATTTAAAAATTCTTGCCCACTCCGAGGACTACCTGCCAACATTTGTGTCTTCAGTGAGTTATACGTAAAATATAGGGCTGCCCATATAAATAAACCCATTTACAGCCTGAAGTGTTAGCAATTTATGGTATCTGAATAAAAAAAGCTGTTTGTTTGAATTCCTAATAGTTTGTTACATTAATTTTTTTAATTCTTTTTTTTTTAAATGGACAAAAACAATTACACATTCAGAATCAAGAATTCATTATCATTCTACCTGGAATCTTAATGGCTTAATCCATTTTTAGTCTGTTCAAAAAGATGCTAACGCTTTTATAATTCAGGATAGAGCCACTTGAAATGACAGATATAGAAGTGTTTCAGTTCTCCTCCAAGCTGTGAGCACAGTCTTCAACAGTCTTCCAGAAGTTCAGACTAAGCACAGGAGTAAAAACTATTCAGTTGCTGGTACAATCAAACAGGATGAGCCCAGAAACTCCCTGATTATCTCAAAGCAACACTTGTGGCCTCCTGGAGGAATTGGAAATGCCTTATTTTCTGGGCTACAAGCCCATAGAGGTGAGCAGTTACTTCAGAGATCAAGAGGGCAGAATACACTGGGGGTCTGCATGAGCAAGATCAGTGC
>WBMV01004916.1:805358-868681 GCA_013396655.1 Campylorhamphus procurvoides | reverse complement strand
GGGGGGAGAGAAGCAGTTTCTGCTTTTTTTTTTTTTCTGTCTCTTCCACTTTTTTCAATGTTGTCTCTTCTCGCATTTTTTGGTAGGAAATTTTTGACAGAAATAATGGGAAAACGTTATTTATTGCATTTCTATATTATCTGTGTGCCACACTGCATCACCTCAAATGCTGATCCTAATTTTTCCTGTTGTTGTCCTACATGGTTATTTTTCTTAAATTTAGCAAGATTGACCTCTAAATGTATTACATACTGAATGCCTTGAAGTATGACTGGGCAAAAATCAAACAGCATTTATTCAGAAAACTTTTCTTTTGAAACTTTTATTTTACATGATCTTCAGACTAGTGTGTGATTAATGTGGAACTATCATCATATTTTTTAAACAGAGAATAACCTATTTATTTAGTTCTCAGCCCGTAACACCTGCAATTTTTGTCTTTGTAAAAAGTAGCCTGAATTTTTATTCCAGCAATGAGTTTCAAGTACCAACAGTGAATATGGAAATATGACTTTATGTTGCAGTGAGAAAAGAAGTATTAAATTCTTCCTGGTTTTATGGGCTGTGTATCTTGCTGGCTCATTCTGCTGCATAAATTGAAGAGTTGAAGAAAAAGATTTCCTGGAAAAAGCTCACACTTCATTACTTATATACAGAGCTCTGTAATATGACACAACTCTTATTTAGCCTCCCTAATAGGATGCTTCAGAAGGAAGAGTACCTGCAGCAGAATTTATTAGGTGAAATACTGAGCTAAAGGGACAATTTTTCCCAGCAAGTGTCTTAGGGCTTCTGTTTCACAAAGTGACATAATATATGTAAATTCAGGTGTGTGTTTGTCTTTCTCCAGAGAGAGATACTAAAGTCTGACCAAGATAAAAGCTGACTTTAAAACATTCTGACTTTGATAAGAATATGCAATTGCCAGTGAAATGTAATATTTAATAATTCTCTGTCATAGCATGTCATATCATTCAGAAGCTAAGAAAATGGAGGCCCTACTTTTAGAAAATATTTAGAGCCACAATATAAATTAACAGTCATTAGGACTATTTCCAAAAGAGTAAGTGGAATAGGAGGCATGTCAGCCTAAAATTGTGATCTCAAACCTTCCAAGTCATTCCTTAACCTGTCAACACTTTGATTAGAAAGTTACTTTATAAATAAGGTTGGGTTTCTGCTTTAACCTGTGGGCAGTGATGCCCTGTTTAAGCTCTGCCTAAGCTCCAGTGAAGTCAGAAGAAGTCAATTGCTCAAATCTCTATAGTCTTGTAGGCACCTGTGTCTTATACCAGGGCTTACTTTAGCTTTTAATATGGAGATTTTTGTCTGATTAATAAAGGCAACTTACATCTTAATCTGTACGTTGCAGCCAGATACCCCGAAGCATAGGAAGATAAAACATTGTTCAGATCACCCAGAGGAACACTGGCAGAACATGATGTACAACACTTATTGTTGTCTACTATGTTCCTTTACTAAAAAGAACATTTCTGTCCATTGCACACAAACCAGGCGCAATAATTTGACTGCTCCCACATGGGCTGTATAATAGAAGGTATTTTTGGGCTTAAATGTGACAAGTGTGGTTCTGAAACTGCAAACTGTACTTAATGAAAGCTTTATTTTCCTCTACATGGAACTTGTTTAAAGTCAGTATTTCTAATAGTCTATATGGGTGTATTTGAAGGGTAAAGTCTATATTTGACCTGGCTCTCAAAATGGTAGGGTAGAAAACAAGTGAGCTGATATATTGGGACCAGTGTGATTTCATATCTTCATTAATGACCCAGAGGAAGGGACTGGGGGCACCTCAGCAGCTCTGCAGGTGACACCGAGCTGAGGGTGCAGTGACACACCTGCAGGATGGGGCCATCCAGAGGCACCTGGACAAGCCCCAGGAGTGTCCCCTGGGAATCTCCTCAGGTTTAACAAGGCCAAGGGCTGGAGCTGCTCCTGGGCTGGGACAACCCCCTGGGATCAATCCAGGCTGGGATGAGGAGATGGAGCAGCCCTGGGAGAAGGAGCTGGGGGGGCTGGTGGGAGAGAGGCTGGACATGACCTGACAACATGCACTGAAGGAGAAGGTCTCTGCACCCTTCTGCTTCCCCTTGTCAGTGAGACCACCTGTCCTAACCCAGACCAAGAGCTGTGGTGGGTCTCCCTCTGCCTTGCTGCTGCCTGCAGACACAGAACTCCCTTGTCAAGGCAATTGATTGTGACACTCAAGGATGCACAAACATCTTTCCTGCCCCATGCCAGGTTCATATTCACCTATGGTTTGTGAAGTTACAGCAACACATCTCTGAACTAAGGCTGGGCACACACATCCACCAAGACACACCAGACTAAGTGATTTTCAGCCTTCCTCAGAACTTTTTAAAAATTTTGCTGGTTTTGCTCTAAAATCTCATTATAAAATAACCAGAAATGTCAGAAGTCATTGAAAGGCACTTTTCCACACTTGTAATTGGCATTACAAGAAACCCAAGTATTAGATATCGATTTGTATTGGTTTGCTGATGAATCCAGGGGTTGAATACAAAATAATGTTATTAATTTACCCTCAGGTATATATGTAAAGTTTCTTCTTTCTGGTATTAAGCGTTGTCCTTCAAACAACCTGACATATGTAATCACAGAAAATTGTCATTAGTGACTGCACCATAATCTTTCAATTATTCTAACTGTGATAAGCTCCTGCATCGTAAAGCTCTGGAAGTACTTAATATTGTATTATTTAACTAACTGCACTTAAATCATAAAATGGTCCTCCTTAACCTCAGTAATCAAAGAAGTTCAAAGTTAAAGTTGAGAAGGAAGAGTACAAAAGAACATGAAGAGGCCGTTTGTGCAAGCCAAAAAAAAAAATTACTTCAATTTTCATTTTCTTTCTGAACTACTTTATTTCATTTTGATTTTAAATCAGGCAGCAGGCAAAATTGTGAACCTAGGCATCTGAAATACACTGAAAAAATATATGTGCATATATTTAAATAGGTAATATCCCTAAAATGTAACTGCGAAATAGGCTTTAAGACATACAGTGCTCCTAGTTTTTTTATCAGGCAATATCTGTGTTGTTTGAATAACATTTTTTTTGATAGGCCCACGTAGGAACAGACCACGAGTGTGGCTTCAAAACCTCACAGCACTTCCAAGCCCCATCGTTCCCCCGAGACAGCAAAACAGCTCTAACCCTAAAGGTGCTTTGATGTGTTCACTCTCAAATTGTTCCTAATAGGCCCTTTTGAAAAGAATTTAGACTCCTGCCTTGTAAAAGGATCCTGGTCTCCAGAAGCAATGAAGAAGTGTGTCTGATTACTTTTCATCTGGGAGAATTTCCTCTCTGCACAACAACCCAGGCACGAGCCTGTCCCCATCGTCCCCACCCTGTGGGGCACAGGGAGCTGTGTGATGAGAAGGTGGGGAGGAGAAAAGGGCCAGACCGGTGAGCTGATTACAGCTTTTAGCAGTTGAAAATAAAGTTAAAAATAAAGTTGATAATAAAGTAAAAAAATAAAGTAAAAAATAAAGGTCTAGAGGAAAAGAAGCACCAATATGCTGGGATCAAGAAACCCTAGGAAAGAAAACAGGGAGTAGAAGATCACAGTTCATCAAGGCGGAGATTTGGACCATTCCAAGGTGCAGTAGAAGTCAAGATTTATCTGTGTGAGAGCCACGACAAAAGAGATGTAGTAAGAAACTGCACAGAGGGTACTGGCTCTACTGCTGGTTTGGCCAGCAAGTTAGCCACAGCTCATCACCATATTTATTAAGTACAAACAACTCTTCAGTGCTCATGATTACCCTCTCAACCCACTGATCCTAATAAAAGATACCCATTTAAAAATGACATGGGTATCTGAGGTATGCAAAGTGATCATTAATTCTTTTCATATATTGTTTTTAAGGTATCCATTAGCTATAATTTTCATTCCCAATCTTCACAAGGCTCATTATTTAGACATATTATAATTTAATGTTCTTGCCTATACATTTAACCTTTCTTTTGTGTAAATTATCCTTGCATTTTTTTTTAATTTTATTTCTTTATTCTGACCTCCTGAAAAAAGCTATGAGAGCTTTTCCAAGATCTAACTGCAAGGAAATCAATGTTTTCTATAAAAATGCTGATTACTTCATGGCCTATAAAAATTTCGAGTATGTGTTTAACTTGAAGAACAAATGACCTAGCTGAAGCTGAAGGAAAGATAATTTCTTTTTTTAACTGCTTTTCTGGACTGGAAGCAGCATTCTAGGGATATTTCTCAAGTAAAACACTTTACACTTTGGAAGTTGCAACTATACCTATACAGAAAATTTAATTTCAGCAGAAAATTCATATTTCCCTTGCTTTGCTGATGCCAGAACAGGACACAATTTATTTCTGCTCTCTTTTGCTTGAAAAATAAAAAAAAAAAAGGTATGCAAATGGGAATACCAGAATTTGAGCAGAGCTTATATAAAGAGGTAAAATACAGTAAGACTTTTCTGTCTGGAAAAGAAAATCGACATGGAATGTCATAGAGGTAAGTGAAATGATGAATGGCATAGGGAAGGTCAGTGAGTTAGAATTATTCTCTGTTTCTCATACTATAACAGCTGGGGGCATCAAATGAAATGAGGAGGCAGATGGTTTAAAACACACAAAAAAAATGTTTACAAAATGCATGATTAAATTGGGGAGTTCATTGCCACAGGATGTTGTGGATGTCAGTAATGTTAAAGCCTTCAGAAATCCATTAGACAGATTAATGGGGAAAATATCCATTAGAAGGTGTAAAACACAATAATTTGCATCTACAGCTGGCTCTAGAAGTACTTTATAAAAAATTCTTGAAGGTGGAGAAGATATATGTGATCAAAATGCAACCTTTGCTTCTCCACTCCAATATAACCATACTCAGTTTTGGGGTTTTTTTTAATGTACTATATACAATTTTACAACGTATCTTATGTAATCACAAGATCAGAATTTTTTCTGTTTAATTTTCTCTGGTAAAAAAACCCCAAATCATTGGTTTATTTACAAATAGCTAGTATTAAAAAGAAATCGACAAACTACAAGTTTCTTCATATCGCGAAACTGTAACAAATTGCCCAAAAATAAAAGAAGGCACAATGTTATTGTCTTGCTGTGACTATTCTGTGTAGAAATCATTGAATTTTGCTAGGTTGTTTTGTATAAATTTTTCTATGAATATTTTTTATTCTAATTGAACTGGTGACAGTAGAAATTTCAGCAATACTGAACAGTCACTGAATTACTGTCTAGGAATTCTGAACACTAGGTTAAGAAAGAAGGAAAAAAAATTGCTTAAATTGTTCCTGCTTTTGGCCATTCAAAGTTTAAGTAATGGCAATAAAAACTTTCTGAGATAAAACAAAGGTAAAATAGTTATGTCAGCGTATTTTGTAAGAAATTCTCTGAAATAGGAATTATTAGATAATCACTGAAGTGAAAAGCAGTTACCATTCTATGCTTGCAAGTGGCTACTGTCGGTTTCCAAATATGTGTAATGAGCTTTAAAAATTAGGTCTCCTGGGACGTTTTCATTGTGTATGGTGAAGTACAGGATGGAACCACATGTGGCTATGAAATGTTTTCTCTCTCTCCCCTTCCATCTGTTGAATCTATTCTATGAATAAAGAGAGTCAGGAATTCTCCTGATTTTCCTTGCAGATCACATGTTACGTGAACCCTCATGTTCCTTCAGTTCCCAGCTCCCTTTTCTCTAGATTATCCAAGTTGCTTTTTTCCCACCAGGTGACACAGGGGTCCTTCCTCCCCTGGCCTCACTGTTGGTCTGTCTGCTCAAACTGATCTTTCCCATCAAAAGAATTGGAAATGTGAGGAAATGTCAAGAGTCTGGGCACATTTCCAAACCTGAAATAAACTCAAAATTTTTTAAAAAATGCCACATAACTTGAACATTCACTACAGGACATAAAATATGATATTACTAATATTATTTTTGTGGGGTTTTTATTTCGTTCAAGAGCTCCTGGCAAATGAAATCTGGTATGGCCTAATTGTGGATTTCCAGGACCTGAAGGAGCTACAAGAGACCATTGACAAGGGCTTGGAGTGACAGGACAAGGGGGAATGGCTTCACATTGACAGAGAGGAGGTTTAGGTTGGGTATTGGGAAGAAATCCTTCCCTGTGAGGGTGGTGATGCCCTGGTCCAGGTTGGGCAGAGAAGCTGTGGCTGCCCCTGGATCCCTGGAAGTGTTCAAGGCCAGGTTGGATGGGACTTGGAGCAACCTGGGCTGGTAGGAGGTGTCCCTGCCCATGGGATGGGATGAGCTTTAAGGTCCCTTCCGACCCATGTCATTCTATGGTTCTGTGAATCAATTATTCCATTAAAATTGCCTGTCAGAACCAAATTTTTTAAGTCGTTTGTATGTTTTCTCAGCCATTTAAGGCAAAAAGGCACTTAATTCGCTGTTTATCTGTTCTTATGTCTGTCTTTCCCGTTGGAATCTTGTTGAAATCTAAGTTGTTGATCTCAAATACAAGGGGATTTTTTTAATATTTGGATCCTTGATATAATACTTTGTCTTTGCAGTTGCTATTACAGTCATTGAAATCTGCGTCATGAATTTATTCTAAATAGATCTAGAAGCAGAGTGTCAGGTACAGTCCCAGTATAACTGGCTACTGAGGAGAAAAAGAAGGTGCTAAAAATGGTCTGATTTTCACCCTGGGGTCATCTACTTTGACGTCTTACAAATAATACATCCCCACATGTCCTGGGGAGCTCATTGGATGATTATTCTGGTTTTCAGTGGAGAGGGTGAGTATACTGAGAAGATTCAACTGATATTTACATGGGTAAAATTGCTCATATTGAGTCAATACTGAGTATACAAAAGAACACAAGTTAAAAAATTTATTCAAAATATGACCTTGTAAACACTGTTTTCACTTAAATAATATTCTGTCCTTCTTTTTCCTCAGTGTTTATGGTAATGCAGGATGCACACGTGGAAAATTATAGTAAAATATTAATATTCATCTGTTTAAGCTGCTTATTGCCCAAAGACAAAATACCATTGTTTGTTCACTGCCTCGTGAGCCTATCTGAGTTTAGGTTAATGGGATGGTACATAGGTTAATGAGGTATGTGTCTGGGGAATAGCTACCTTTATACATCTTTTGTAATTAATGATGACAGCTTTTCTCTTCTGAAATCTACTTATTCATGTTTATAAAACAAATATGAAAACAAATATAAGGCAAATAAAATTACCGAAAGAAAAAGCAAATACAAAATAGAAATTAATAAATCTTTTTTTATCTGTATTTTTACTTGAACTAGCCTTTTTTCTGTTCTTATTCAGAGCACTCACAATATTATTTTTATGTTTGCTTACAGGTTCCTTCTCTTATCTTCCTTTTCAGCTGAGCCCACAGCTGCTTGAGCAGTTTCTTTCAGATATTCTGCGTGAGGAATCTTTAATGCTCAATGACAAATTTACCTATCTGGAGGTGTTTGACATTAAATGTGATTTTCATTTAGCTGAGCAAAAGGGCAATGTACATCCTTAATTTTGATTACAGAAGTCTATAGTTACCTCATGACAATGTCTTAAGCACATGATATAGACATTTGGTGCATATTTTTGTTTTTTAACTACCCAATTTGAAACTTAGTTAACTTCAAATTTAAAATAAAGACAACAGTTCCCCAACTGGTCAAATGATTTTTCATGAGCCTCATGTCTGGTTTTCCTGGTGTCTTGTGGTGTAGCAAAAGATGTAGCAGTAGGAAAAAGAAAGTGAAAGGTGAAAGACACCTTCAACTACTCTTCTTGGGGTTCTTAACCATTTTGGGCCAATTAGCTTGTCAAAAATAACAAAACTCAGAAATTAACGCAAGAAAGAACAATCTCTCCATTTGCCCACAGGTGACTTTGTTCTAAGAAGTTTCTGTGCCACAAAATGGTCGCAGGAAATGTCAATTGACTGGGAAAGACACATTCAGAGTAGCTCTTTCCTCTTTTCATTTGATTATAAAACCAAAAACTTTAGGTGCTTGATATTTCTTGTATTAATTCTTCATGCCAAATGCATTTGAAGTCCTCAAAATATGTTTTAAAAAGGACTGAATGGAGAAACTATATATTCTTATACACACTACATAAACTGTATTTTATTTTTGTTTGTTTTAGAAATCAACTACTGAAAAATATCAGCCTGTGAACTCCAGCTGGAACAGAGCTTACTTGGTGCTTCCCTTTATTTGCTCAGAAAACAAAACCAGTCTAGAAAAAGATGCTCACTGGGACCAAAACCCAAACTGTGTTATGATTTTTAAACTGCTCCTCAGGTCCTGCCTATGAATGTTAATGGAGACATGGATTTAAGGAAAGATGAATTGAAAAGTGGATAGATTTCTAAGGTATTGCCCCTTTTTGGCTGCCAAAATTATTTTTACAGCCCTCAAATCGTTATGTTACACTCAGCTGAAGGAAAACTGTCTCGGGGTTCAGTCTGCCAACATCACACATCAAATGTAAAATGAGTTTAATAAGATACTGGGCTTCAAAATGCCACTGGTTCTTTTTTTGCCCCCACCTCTTAACAAAAACATCAGTTTTATTACAATTAGTTATGAAGGCAAACTTTTCTGATACTGTTTATTATTTGTTAATGGTAATTCACAGGATAACCTTCTGTTCATTTTTGGAGATGAAACTGGTAGTCAAGAGAATTGTGTATAGTAACAGAAGACTTACTGTAAAAAAGAAAAAGGTATAAAAAGAGAGAAAAAAAAAGAACGAAATTGTGCTAAATATAAGCCACACATTTCTACTATGAGTCTAGTTATTAAGCAGTGTCATGGCCACACAATCAAATGCAGTTGGTTATAGACATTAATCCTGTGGAATATGACTGTACTAGAATTAGCTGTGATATTAGGAAAAAGTAATATCCACTGCTAACATTTTCAGCTTGCAGTTCCATCTTTCATCCCTATTACAGAACAGAGTGGCAAAGTAATTGATTCAATAAGCTCATTTTTTTGGCATTTGTTCTTTATTCATGTAGGCATTAATTACAATGGACCAATTTCTATATTTTGTCCTTTTACTTCTTTTTTTGTTGTTCTTTTTTTTTCCTGTAGCAACCTGTTCATTACACATAGAACGTCATGTTTCTTTTTCTGAAATTTTAATTATTTTTTGTCATCGATCTTCCAAATGATTGCTAGAATTCTGAAATTAAAACTTAAAAAGTCAATATTAAAACACACATATACAGACCTCTTTCTGATTATTCTTGAGTTTAAGGCTAGTGTCTAGAAAATAGTGGAAGAGCTGAAGTTTATTTTAACATTTAATTTGTGCTACTACTTCTCACCTTTTCCTCTGCCCTTGCATTTTATAATGCAATTGCCTAAATTTTCATGCTGTCAGTGATTACATTTTGAAAAGCCTTAATGTGCTCGCTCCGAGGATGAGAATCCCTGCTTATAAATTGCTGTGGAATTTTTAAGTCCAACTTGAAGACTAGCACAGCTCTGTGTTATAACTTACGCCACATATTGCAACTGTTAAAAAAACTAATTAAATTCCTTTTCCGAACTACTCTGAAATTTATTCAACACTTATTTATGTATTTTATTTACTACAAAATGTAGAAGAAGAGGAAGGTTTTCTACCAATAAAAATGCAATATTTCAGAAAAGTCTTGGAACTAGTTTTCCACTTCACTGGGTTTTGACCACTATTTGTTGGGTTTTTTTCCAGGACACAAGTTATAAACACTTCTTATTCAGAAAGGTAGCATTTTACAATTGTTTCTCAGGTATGGAAATTATTAACAAGGTATGAAGGTGAGGAGAACTTATTTCGCTTGCAGGTCTCTGATAAAAATAATAATAATTAAAAATAATTTTATTGTATTTTATGTTTAGGCCGGACCCATTAGCACTAATAAACACTTTGAACAGGAAAAAACACAACAAAGCAAAATGAAATTCAAAAGATGAGGTTCACAGAATAAGGGAGAGAATAATCCTGAAATACTTTTTACTATATTTGGTATATACATCTATATACATACTATGTACTATATACATCTCTTTGATGGAAAATGTAACTGCAAGAACTAATTATATTATATTTACAAATGGTGAAAATTCACTTGTATTGAATTGAAAGTGTTAGTAACTGGATGTCTTTTATGTTCCAGAGACCTGTGGCAGGACCTCTGCTTCAATCTGAAATACAAATGTCTGAGCAGCCTTAAGTTTTAAGAATTATTTAATCTCCCACAAGGTAGGAATGAGATGCACAGATAGATTTCATGTAGAGAGTACCTAAGAAGTCAACTTTCAGAAAATTAAGTCCCCTTCATTTCTGCTTTGTTGAAGAAACTTGAATTATACTAAGTGTAGATCCGAATTTTTTTGGTTTACTCTCCAAAGCAAAAATTACTTCACCTGGAGCAATAAAATATCGTGATTTTTCAAAGGAATTGGAGTTAATCAGGCACCCCAAATCACTGAATATCAGGATATGTTAAATTTGACTTTTGAGAGAGTGGCTGGGTGAATGTCTGGCATATGGGCAATATGGCATATGATTATTTGTAATTGATGTATATGTATGTATATGTATATATATAAATCTGCCTTTTACAACTCTTTTAAAATTAATCACAGAAAACCCACTATCATTTCTAAATTTATGAAAGCCTAGAAACATTTTTTCTATATTCCTAAAGCATTTTATAGGGGTATAAGCCAATTTGGTACTTAAGTGACCTCTTACAATAAGACTGCTAATTTGAAGATAGCAGTAGTATTTTTCCAATTCCACAGGTGTAAATTAGTCAGATTTTAGGCACTGCTGAACCTGGGCTTTTCCCACATTTTTAATTCATGTAGATGGAGAAGAGTCATTAATACTTATTCCATTTTAAGACTATTTTTAATGTTTGAAAAACTGTGATGGGTGGGAGAGGAAGGCAGAGTATAAAAAATTACAGATCCACCTGCTTCTCTAACTGAAAAAAAGAAGAAATTGATTCTTTTTGACTAATAAAAATAAAATATCAGGTCAAACATTAAAAATAAAATCTTTACAGTAACATTTTGTGGATATTTAAGGAGAGTTTGGATAAAGGCAGGCAATGTAGAAGAAGCTATAAAAGCTAATGACATCAGGCAAACATATTTATTCATATAGAAGCACTTTGTGGTGATTGAATTCAAGAATCCAGTATATATATATATATTTCACTCAGTGCAGGACATGGTGATTACTCCATTTTTTTATTTATGACTGACATAATGACTTCTTTTTGCTGCATATATTATTTATGGGGACAAGGAAAGCAAGAGATTCCATCAAAATTAAACACAAGTGAGTTACTCTTAAAGTTGCATTTTGGATAACAACATTTTCTCCAAAGAAAGCTTTGGGATTACCAAGGAGTGTGAACAGTTGCAAGACAGGGAAATCTAGATAAGTTTGACTTAAATAAAAGTTCTTAACTTGACTAGCTTTATTTTAGAATAAAGCAAAATTTTAGACCTTTGACCCTTAGTGCAAGTTTGTTCACTCTGCTGTAATTGTTCATACTTTGGTAAGACTAATTTTGAGAGGAAGTGCCCTAGAATTGAACTTTAATAAACCTGAATTTAAGTCAACTGAAGCACAATGCAAGATCATGCTGAGGGAAACTCCCTCACAGAGCAAATATACTAATATTGCCTATCACTTCTGACTTGGTGTTTGCTGTGGTAGAAACGTATTCTTTTTACGTATCCCTGCATTTGTAACAATATTTTTCTAGATTTTTGAACAGTACTTTTCAACTCCTAGACAATTAGATCTTTGTAGTTATCCTATCAAAAGTAACAAGGGTCTAATTTGAATGGTGTGCATTAAAATGCACACAGTTCATAAACCACCTATTAGTATGATAATTGCAGTACTCTGTACTTATAGGCTTGGAAAGAACAGCTATTATTAGATATGAATCTGATGATGGCATCACATAATACATACTAAATACCGTGCAGAAATAGATTATTTCACATTAATTACTTGAATTACTCTGAAAAGGCTCGCAGCCCTTCTCTCTCCCAGAAAACATGACACAGGCACAAAGGATGCTCTTTTTCTGTAGGAGCCACTTTAAATATGTTGAAGAGCTTGTGTCAAAATAGTACACAGGCCTCAGGGACTGTTATCTTCCCTCGTGCCCAACACAGGAGCTTTTTCACAGACACACTTACAATAAATTATTCACATGTTCCCTATTCCTCTGCGAGAAGCATCTCAAATTAATTGGGAAAGGTCCTCAGGCATAAATACACCTGAAGGTACTTGTTTCAACACCTCAAATAGGGTGCTGAGTGGCACCACAGAGAGGGATTTCAGCATCAAACAAGTGATCCCCAGGGCTGATGTGACATTTTCCCACTGCTCCCACAGCCTCATGGAGCATCAGAGGGTTTGGGACCAGGGCAGGGAAGTTCCTCTTTTATTATTTCTTCTTGAGTGCCACACTGGGAATTCAACTGCATATTGACAAACAGTGCAGTGCCACGATCCTCTGTGGCTCATGAGTGTGGAAAGGTTGATAATACCTCGAGTTTAATATTGTCTTCAATGGAAAGGTGTTTAACTTTTCATTCAACCTTACTCCTGTGGGAGGGAAAAATTACATCGTGGGTGAAACTGGGACAAAAGGACTCAGAAGTGACAAAAACCTCAACTGCAAAGTCCAGCATGTTTCAGCTGAGTAAGAGAACATGTGCAAGGGAGAGCATCCTCAGCCTCTGGAGAAAGCAAAGACACCCCAAAAACACAGTGAGTCAAAACAGCTGACACCTGTACACACTCTCAGAGTCATGGGCTTCAGATAATCTCAGAAGGACTGCTGTTTCTCTGCTAAAAACTGCTCAAACTTCTCCAGCACGGAAAATCTATTTGGAAGCTGTCCTCTGAGAAACTGTGCCTACTTTATAGGGTAAGTTAAATCAACAGATTATTAAAGAGAGGATTGTATTTTCTCATAAATGAAATACAGTAAATTAGTACCACACTTTCCTGATTTTATAGAAATGCCTGAGATTAGTACTGTTGGTTTATTTGCAGAGTGGGAGCATTAAAATCTTTGTGGAAAAGCATGCAAAGAGCAAGCTTTTTGTTAACTGGTTTCAACTTCTCTTTTAGTTCAACTTCAAAGACAATACAAGAGTTTAACTTCTGCTATCAGCTTCAATAAATCCTAAATACAAATCAATCTATTCAATTAGCATATTTAATATTGAGACTATATACATATAATTGTATGGTTTATGTTTTCTGTTCATTTTTCTTCAGGAAAACCAGAAAAGAAAAAAACAACAAAAGGAAACAAAGAAAAAAACCTCAGACTTCTCTCTTCCTTGAAGACCCCACCCTAAACCCACAAAAGTTTCCCCCTCCAGAAGGCAGAATCATGTTGGTTTACCAGTTTTGTTAATGTTTTTAGACCTTTCACAGGTTCCTTACCTGCCTTGATCCAAGAAAAAGAATCAGCCTGCCTGTAGGAATCTTGTGTATGCATGTACATGTATTGAAATAAGCATTATTTGTAAGGGATCACGATAATTTATAGAAATTTTCCACTTGCTTCATTTGAGCCATCCAAGGCTTTCAGGGCCTGTGTGCAAACCTCTGCAGAGACAGAAATGAGAGGACAAACACCAAAATGGAGACAAAGACAGTTCCAAAAATTATTACTGGTTGCAATTCTACAGCTATCTAACATGGCAAGCTAAATGATGAAAGCCTTTTCCATCCCTCAGAACTATGAATTAAATTGCCACTTAAGAATACTGCAGCTTTAGTGGAAATACTCCTGTGAGGGAGAGGTGCAAACCAAGATTAACCTCTGCTGTGGGACCACACATTTTATTTCTGCCTTAATGCATTCTTGAATGAAGAGTCAGGGGACACAAAATGAGAGGACATAGGTTGAGATGCAGGAAAATGCCAGGTCATTGACAAGTTCATTTCCAGCTTTATATTTGTGGGATGTAACTTTGCTCAGCAAAACATCAGATCACCTACCTGTTCTCACTACAACCCAGACAAACATTTAAATTGGGCTTTGATGAATATCTGAGATCTTAATTTAAACTACTGACCTGCAGTTGAATGAATTATGAAATTATGAATTTTCATTTACAGAAATTACATTTCATTTTGATTTGCATCAAATTCTCACCGTTGCAGTGAATGTCAAGTCTTGGATCTGTAAGTGCCAATTTAGAGGAATATTAGGGCTTTAAGAGCAGGTCCTGTGTTTAAAGAGTGAGCCTTCTCTGTAGCACCACAGAGGTTTAAGGAACCATGAAAGAGCCAGTCTGTTCACATGCCAGTACAGCATGTTTTTAAGTTTTACACCTTAATTTTACAAAAATGTGCTTCCTTAGTTATTATATTTCATACGGTAATTTAAACAGTTCATATAGGTATAGTGATCAAAGTTGCAGGAGATCCTAATGAGAATCTTTGTTCTGTGTAATAATCTTAGACAAACATCTTTCACAATTATAATTTTGGCATAAACCTTATGATGCCATGGGATTAAAGTAAAATGTAAGCCTGGAGGCCAGGGGATCTGTGACTATGGAAAACAACCACCTGCATTTCAGGGCATGGAAATAGATAAGGTTTACATATGAACTATAAAAGAATGAGAAAAATAAGTGAAGTGCACCCATTAAATTATGATTTAACCTGCAGAGGATATCACTCTATTCAAACAGCTGTGTAGAAATGGATTTTCCTTCCATTTACTATTACAGTTTCTCTTAAGAGAGACAGAAACCAAATAATGTTGGGCTGGGATTGTAATATCCTCTTGACTATTTGAATAGATTTGTTACTTGAACAAATGTGTATATCACTGTTTAAATATTTAAGTAACTATATTTAATGGCATAAACATTAGCTTTAGTGACATTGGATACATATAGGAAGTGAGAGTAGAGCAAATTGAAAACCACTGTATTACTGGTTCATGAAGGATAGTTCTGAGAAGACAGGAGCAATGCATTTTTATTTTCTTTTTAATTTTCTAGAAGTCAAACTTTTAGTGGCCTTACCACGTCCCCAAATCTGCCAGTGATATTCCCCTAGACTCCACAAACTGCTCCTGGATAATGGATCAAGGTCTTTACCATGAATCTACTGTGAAAACAAGGACAAAACTGGCTGATGAGGTCGGAGTGTCATCAAGCCTTCAAAAGTTTGAGTAGCATGTGGCTCATCTAAGCTCCCAGAAATGGCATTATGAGATATCCATCAACAGAGAAACACAAAATAGGAAAGTTCCAAATTTCATGAGATTTAGAGGTCCTTAAGGCAGCAAGTGACACTTAGGGAAAACATTTTTCAGAAATCTGTGACAAATTCACAAATCTGCATGTGTCAGTTGCAGAAAACAGTTAAACCTCTGAAGTATTTTGGAATAAAAATGCAGGCTGAAAGGTAATTAGAAGATGATGCAACACATCAAGGGAAGAAGGGAAAAAAAAGCACCATGTAAGCTGTCCCCATTCTACCTGTAGAAGGGTAAGTATCCACTTTCATTTAACTTTTAAATCTGAATGTCACTATTTCTGGAGAAAAAAGAAAGCAAAAAGTAAGTCAAGAAGCTGTGCAGTGCAAAGTCAGAGAGCCATGTGCTCACCCCACTGTCCTGGAACAGATCCTTCAAGGTCTCTGATCCAAAAACGTTGATTCACAAATACCAAACCTCCTTGTGTTCCTCTGTCTCAGAGTCCATTTTAAGCTCTTGCTTGTGTTTAAACAAGAAACAGCCTGAATTCAGCCTGTTTGGCTGAATTATTCATATAATAATATGAAGGTCAGTTTTTTAAACATGCTGCATACATGTTTACTGAATTCAGGCTTCAAATGCAATGTCTCAGAAAGACTGATCATAAATAGTAATATTAATATCTGTTAAACATGCAGAGATTCAGCACATTAAAAATGAGGTTAAAATTATTATAGGGATTATATTTAAGCAATCACCATTCTTTCAGTAAAAGACAAGGGGGCAAAACCTCTGGTTCTCACTCAGTTATTCCAGTCCAGGAGCTATACTTACTTCTGGAACACGCTTTTGGGCTCCAGAACTACTCCTCTTGAAATCAATGGCTCTACTATTTCCTGCTGGGAAAATACAGTCAGATTCACAGGATGCTTTGGGTTGGAAGGGATCTTAAAGGCCATCAGCTTCCAACCTTCTTTCCATGGACAAGGACACCTTCCTTCAGATTAAGTGACTCAAAGCCCCATCCATCCTTGAAATACATGAATATATGTCAAATATACAAATATGTGAATATCTGTATGTGTATGAAAACTCCCAGATCTTGGTGACATCATTGCAGAGAGGAGAAATCCACTGAAAGTTGATGTGGTGGCATCTGGGTGAGAGAGAGGTTTCCTTGCCATGGCAACCAGGCTGTGGAATCAGAGGTTGTGGAGCTCTTACATACCTGCATGGTGTCCCAGGATGGAGTCAGGACAGTTTTTAATGTGTTTATGTAAGTCACTTATTCACACGATTAATTTTTCCTGGTTTATGTGGTTTAGTTTGGTTTTGTTTTGTTTTTTCCCAGAAATCTTGGATAGTTGTCTGTTCAAGAGGTGAAGTCAAATTTCTGAGTCACCTAATTACTCTCCTCACCAGCCATGGAGTTTAAATATGGTTAAGTGATGTAGTTGGATAAGTGACTACAACATCAAACCACCTTGTATCGAGTCCACTAAACAAATGTTATAAATCAGTAGCTAATTTCATGCTACTGATAATTGTCAACACCGTTATTTAAATGCATATTAAAGCAGCTTTGCTCAATTTTGGAGCAAGCAGAAGGCTTGTTGTTGCTTTTCCTCTTAGTTTCCTACAGCATCACCATTGTGGGCTGGATGGTGTATAAAAGACCTTGGGACCTGCAGAAAGTGAATAACCCTCTACTGACATTTACAGAAAATGTTAAATTACTGTGACTTTGTACACTGCAACAACCCGCAATTACTGATTTGTAGGAAAGCACACTGTACAGAAAATTCTGTACTGGAACTGCCTGAGGCCATGTGAATATATAAGAATGCAAGAACATTTTGTCGATCAGCATGTGAGGCAGAAACGCCTTTTAAAGGTCATGCAGTCTGTTTTTGTTGTTGTTGTCATTGTTTTTTCTTTCTTACTGCTTAAGATTCTTTTATTTTAATTAAATTTTCTTCTTTTGGACATGGCATATATTAAAGGAAGCTTATAAACAAAGAAAAGTTTACCTAAATAAAGAAAAAAAGAAAAAAGCATCAGAGATATGTAATGCCTCTGTTTGTTTCTTTGTTCCATACGCAATGCCAGAGATATTTTTGTCATTATTACCCAGAGTAATCACTGGTTTTTATTAAATGAGGATGCCCATTGTTGAACAGCCTCTTCTTTTACTATGAACAGCATGTTCATCATTTTGCAGTTCCCAGGTAACTCTAATTAGTATCCAGTCAAACTTCACTGGAAAGAAAAAAGATGGAAAGAAGCAAAGACAATCCAACCAACCAAACAAGCAAAACCACAAAAGCAGATACCTATAGAAATTCTAATATTTACTATGGAGGGGAAATAAAAATCCATTCAAGCATCCCTGCTGGACAACTATGTATTGCTATAACAGAGAGCTCTCAAAGACTGTCTATTCTACCACATTTGCTAGTAGTTGCTTCCTAATCTAATACATTTATTATGAATTAACATATTTGTAGTGGACATATTTTGAAACAAGCTGCAGGAGAATCATGTATTTCTCTGTTTGGAAGGTGACACATGTTCAAAGCCACAGATGGATCCACAGGATTACTGAAGTGCAAAGACACATCTAAATTCAAAAATTAAATTGAAAAGAAGAAAAGTGCAGGTTTTTGTGTTATTTAATGAAATGGATGACTTCACTTGTATGTGCTCTCTCTATGGAGTTCATACAGGGGTACAAACTCTTCTGTCTACCAGGAAATCTTTTATAACCTTCTCCAAAGAAATGCAGCAACTAAAGCACAACTCAAATGAACAGGGTTAAGAAAAATCAACAAGAAATCAAGGAAAAAAGCAAAAGAAGATACAGGATTTCCAGGGTGTCCGGGGAAAAAGAATACAGGAAAGAAAGTGAGGCTTTCCACCTCCAAATATGGCCTGTTTTAGCCATGCCTAATTCCAAAGTGCAAATCCAGTGCTGCTCCTCGCTTTGTGCCACAGTTATCTTTCTCCTTCCTTGTGTGCCTTGATCAAGAAAGTAAAGGAGTTCTTATTTAGATTGTTATCCTTAGTTTCAAATCTTAGCACTTCAAAGTGAACATGAACACTTCCCTCAGAGCTGTGATTTCAAGCTACAGAAGTCACAGGGGCATGCTCAGCTATGAGTTTATATGTAATTCACTTCCCAAAGGCTTTGCTCACAAGCAAAACACTTAAGCTTTATGCTATTTTAATAGAAAGCTTTGATTCAGCCAGCAGAGAAAGGTTTTGCTGAGACCTGGCCAGTCAACCTTATTTAAACTGCAGCCTTGTGACATAAATGTTGTTTGATTTTTTGTGTTTGGGGTTTTTTTCCTATGTTTGTTTGTTTTTTTTAATAACCATAATTTAGATAGGCTCAGTTAACATATAATTCTGTAAGAGAATTTAATCCTTAAATCATGAATATCACTCTATCTAAAATGATCTCTTAAGGATGCCTTGCTGAATACTAATGCTTGATTATTAGCCAAATTTAATATTCTTTTATTGCTTCCATTTTTTAATTTGTTTTTTATTTTATTTTTTAGAATGGGAAACATTTAAACTGTGGCCTATCCCTGATAGTGGGATATTTTGCTGAGGGCAGTAATCATCCAGTCACTTGAAATCACACACGTCAGTCCTGTGTAAAAGCAATAATCACTGACCTGCCTGTCTAGAGGGAGAGCACTGGCTCACTGCTGCTCTGTGGCTATCAGTAGAAACCTTTCCTGTTTGAATTAGATGGATATTGGAAGCATCCTACCTTTGACTTTAAATCAGTGGCACAGACATCTGTTAGATTAGCTTGTTTGGCTTCTTCCCAAATGAGAACTGCAGGGGTGTAAAACCACATGAGTTGAGATTATTTGCCTCGGAGAAACGTTGTTTTCAATTTTTCTCCCTGTCAGTTCCAAGCTGTGTTTTATGTGCAGTACAGTCTTCTCCAATCCTTTGATATACTACTGTTTGCATTGCTTTGAAACTGTGTTTAAAGACCCTGCTTAAGAGCTGAGCAAGAAGCAGACAGGTGAGATATTTGGGAGTTCTCCTAAAGGAGCTCCTGTGCACTCTAGTGTTGCAAAGCAGCAGAGTGTGATCACTACGAGCAGCACTTTTGCATGATACATGTTTAATAGATATGACTAGTTTGCCCACCGATAATCAATCAAAGGATGCTATTTGCTAAGCTAACTTGGTTTAGGTTTATCTATCCTCTTACCTGCAGCTGTTTTATCAGGCAATAATGTGACTTTTTTTTTATAAATATTGATTTGAGGCCATTCTTTATCATGCAAAACTCTAGCAGCTCTGACACATTTATAAGAGCAGAAGGTATGCCTCATGTTTCATACATTTATGTTCACTAATGAGATTGAATGTTGTATTTTGGAATTTTGAACATCAGAAGGAATTTCCTTACAGGTTGTCAAGCATTGGAATGGGCTCAAGGTGGTGGTGGGATCACCATCCCTGGAGGTCCTCAAAAAATGATGACACTCAGTGCTTTGGTCTAGTTGGCAAGGTGGAGTTTGGTCAAATTTAGATTCGATTATCTGGAGATCTTTTCCAGCCTCAATGATTCTCCAGAATCATTCATTTATTAATGCTGAAAGCAGGTGCTACAGGGCATGTGGATAAAGCCTGTTCCTCCCACGTTTCATTGCTGTTGAAGTACATTGAGTAAAAATTTGGTGCCAGATCTACTTTGAGTTGCCTCTGACATTCATATAAAGGCACACATCACATTCTCAACTTCTCTGCTTTTCAAATACAGCCCCAGGTTGGCTGACTTCTGCGGGTTAAACATTGCCAGATACAATCTGAGGCTTATGAAGATTTCATTTTCATCAGCATTGCTATTTCATACAGATCCTCTATATTTAGCTCCACCTCTGGGTGTCCTGAGACATGAATATCAATCAAACCTTAATCTAACATGCCTCCTTAGCCATAGCAGTTTCATATAATATCCCAAAATCTCAAGTCAGTCTTGTTAGGGAATCAACTATTTTCCTTCCATTTTTTAAATTAAAAAAACTGGTGTGATTTCACAGGGTTTTGGCATTGACATGAAATGTTCCACTGCCAGTGGCTGGAGGTCCCAAACTGCTTCAGTTTTGACAATCTAGGTAAGGTTCAAATCTCACTATTGGATCATTTCCTCTGCTGGAGAATTTCAAACCAACTCTTTCAGCTGCAGTGGGATGTGCCTTTGCCTGAGACAATTCACTGCTCATCAGACTATCTAAGACAGGAGAATCTTTCATATTTAGAAGATACCTGCATGAAGGAAAGCTGATATTAGAGCGTTCTGTGGTAATACTGATCATTACAAGACCACCAGCAAAGCCCTTTTAGTTAGGGAGATGAGGGCTAATGCTTCCCTCCATAATTTTCCAGATCCACAGTATCTTATTTCATTTAGGGAGCAGCTTCTCCTTTACAAAGAACTTTCCCCCAGGAGGCTTCCAGCAAGAACAAAGACAACATGAAAGATGCAGAGATGCTTTTTACAAGAACTTGGAATGACTTCAAAAGTAGGCTTGGGTTGGATATATGGAAGAAATCCTTCCCTGTGAGGGTGGGCAGGCCCTGGCACAGGTTGGGAAGAGAAGCTGTGGCTGCCCCTGGATCCCTGGAAGTGTCCAAGGCCAGTTTGGACAGGGTTTGGAACAACCTGGGCTGGTGGAAGGTGTCCCTGCCCATGGCAGGGGTGGCACTGGAGGGGCTTTAAGGCCTCTTCCAACCCAAACCATTCTGGGATTGTATGATTCCAGCAGGGACAGCAACCACAGACAGTCATAGCTGGAATAGATAGGAATCCACCTTTTCCCCAGCTCTGGGTGCTCTCTGAACTCACCCAGGCTCACCCAGGTAAATGTTTCCCATGCTCTGTTCTTATACTTTATTCCACAAAATGTGAGTGAGGGTCTTCACAACTTTTCTGCTCTGATTATGTGAAATCTTGTAAAATTTAGGGTGTTGTCAACACACACAGTTATGCAGAGTATGCCAATATTAGATGTGGTTCTGTGTTTATGGAAGATATAATTTCTTACAAAAATATGAATAGAGGATAATTATCAAATAAAATTTCAAAAAGGCAACTGTGGGAGGTGTAATATAAGCACTACACTCCCAAAAATCCATTCTCAGGAAAAATGAATGAATGAATAAATAGACAAATAAAATACTCACAGACATCTCTTGCATACTCAGCAATTGTTTTTTAATTCCAAGTACAAGTTTAGCATGTTAACACTACTACTATTGTCCCTGATTATATTTTCTGAGAGCTACTTTAGATAACTAGCTTGTAAATAAAGAATTTCTGAGAATAAAGAAACAAATGACCCATCAGGTTTTTATTTTAGCAAGGAAGTAGTCTGCAGAAGAAACATTGCTTTCTGTTTCAGGAGTGAGGCCATGGAAGAAATCATTTCACCTAGCAATTTCCATAGCTCAGGAATTAGGAAAGCCAGAAGGTCTGAAATTGAACTTATGTAATGCAATGAAAAATATACGATAATGTTCTGCTCACACTATGACTTTGAAAAATACCTATTATAGGAGCTAAATATCAATTCAGAAAGGGTTTTAATGGCAGAAATTGATGTACATGAGCAGATTTTTCAAAGTGCACAAACACTCTAATAGCTCTGAAATAACCCTGCGGTGCAGAGAGTGGATTTCAGCAAGAAGCTGTCCTTCTGTAGTGTTGTGTTTGCCAGACAATTTGGAATTATGTAAGTTTCTAATCTGCCAAGAATAAGTGTAGGAAAATGATGTCTTGAAGGTTCAAAATTGCCTGCATTAATGAGTTTATTTTTCATAAATTTTGGACAACTCCAGTTTGACAGAACCTAAAACTGACCTCTCTGGACCCAGTTCAAAAACAATGATAAAAGTGGGAATATTTCCTTGTAAACCCAAAACATTTACGCATTCAAAGTGTTAGATCAAAACTGCTCTTGAAAGCATAAATTCTTATACATAAGCAACATTTTTCCCCTCAGTTTAATACCTTTTTAGTTGCTTAAAAAGATAATAGAAGACTGAACCCCAAACAAAATGAATTATCCTGGCACTAATTTCCACTTCTTATAGAAATCCTGTTGAGATAATTTCCTTGAGAGGCCATATCTTTCCAAGAGTTCTAAACCTTCCTATTTTTGGCATTGCTAACTCATACCCACTTTGCCCCTCATCCAGCTGCCTGTGACTCTCAAAACAGAGCACTGAAAATGATTTACTTTCTTCTCTACTGTTTCTGCTTTCCTCACTCTTATTTTTTAATAAAAATCCATTCTGCACCAGTTTGGAGTTTTGAACAATATCCTTATTCTATCACTGTGCAGTTTTAGAACAATATCTAAATCTCTTACATATTTTTTGTGTTTATTTATTTCTTCTGGGCTTCTTTCTTCGGCTTCACAAAACATTTTGGGAGTTCTTTCGGTGCACAGTGTGCACACAGTCCCTGGGACAGTGTGGGAAATACAGAATATCTGTCAACAAGTCATCATGATCCCCCAGGCAAAATTACTTATCACCAACACTGTGACTGTGTTGCTTCCCACAGCCCTCCAAAGACCCCCTGTTTTGAGGGTTGATTTGTTCTGAAATAGAGATGGTGCCTTGAATATTTAAGTGTTTTGATTACCAGGTCCATTAGGGGTAAGAAATTGCATTCTTTGGAGAAGTAATACCTATCTAATTTTTTTTATTCTATTCTTTATCTCCAAAGGACTTTGATGCGTGTATTTGCTGTACTTTGCAAGTGATTTTGATTAGAGAGTACCAAGAAATAACACTTGCTATGAAAAGACACTATCACAGTTAGGTCTCTGTTTCCCCAGCCAATTTTTATTTAACTAACAATGTAATTATTTTCTTTCAGAATAATTAGGATTGCATTAAAAATCAAGTGGTGAAATGATCACACTTCTGTCCTGACTTAGATTCTTTAATTCATGAGTGATAAAACAACTAATTTATTTTAGTTTTCCTAACAGTACTTTTATCTGTGAAACTGTTTTCTTTGCCAAGGAACATAATGCAAGTGTTGTAAAAATAAATGATTTTTGAAGATCATCAAACATTTGAAATGCAAAATAAATAATGATATTTTACTTCAATGTATTTAAGTATAACAGAGATTATTTTAGACAAGTTAATATCCGATAAATTTTTTGGCATTGCATTCTGAAATATGCAACCAATAGAACCCTGACTATTCTTTACTTTCCATTACTTTCAGGAATTATGTCTCAGGTTACACTATGTACTCATTAAAACAATCTCAGTAAGTCAGTGAGTAAACTAAGCTTATTTAAGTCACTTATCAGAGCTATTTTTNCAGACTGCCACAGCTTCTCAAATGTGAGATTCGGGATTTTGAAGACAATTTTTTGAACGTGGATCCTTTAGATTAGCCATGTTAATAAGGTCCTATGAGTTACACAAATGTATTCCTTTACAGAACTTTTCAAAAATTGTACATCATGGAATATGCCCCTCTTATGCTGATACTTACATAAACCTTGCCATGCATAAAACTTACCATGAAAACTATAATTTAAAATTCCATTCTCTAAATAAGGTAGATTACATGGAAATCTGGATTCCTATCTACCTAATAAATGAGGAATCACAGTAGCTTTTTTCCTACTACTTCCACTATTTGTTTTGCTTTTTAAAGTGTGCAGTATTTTTTGCTTCCAGAACTCATGCTCGCTTCCATTCAGAAGACCAATAAAGGCAATATTTGTGTCAAACCAGCAGACACAGCTGTTTAATTTACCACAAAAACCTATGAAACTCTTCCGTGAGTGTATGTCATTATTCAAGTTGCAACAAACAGATAACAAGGAAAATGGACTGAATAAAATTCATGGAAGGGGAAGTTACTTTTCTGGGGAATATGTCAATCCCTTACACTACTACATTGCTCTAAGTATCAACCATTTATAGACAAGAAATGACACTAATCTTTAGAGATTCAGGAAAAAAAATTATGGAAAAAACCTCCCAAGAAATTAAAACATAACACATCTTATGCCTTTCACAGTGGAAATTAGCAAAATAAGGGTGTGTTCTACCTTTCTCATTGCACTTATCTGTTACCATATGAATTGGAACTGGAGTTAGGAATGTATAGTATAAAACAGTCCCTGAGACAATGAGTCCATTCTATTTGCTATAGGATGGAACTACCAAGAAAGGGCTCAGATATGCAAATTTTAATGTGAAGATTTGGAAACTTAAAAGTTGCATGCAGAAACAAGAAGACAAAAATTGCAGACCTTTTGTGAAAACAAGAATTTTGTTTGCTACAAGTACCCCATTCATGAGGACTCAATTGTGTCTTCAGGTATCCCATCACAGAAATATTGCCTCTTTTCTTTTTTTCAGTTTAAAAATAAGCATTTTCAAAAAAAAAATCATATTCAAAGAAGTCTGTGTTTAAGAAGAAACACTTTTTACTTAAAGGAAATCCTGTTTGGTTTTTGAGATTTGACTTTTTTGTTTGTTTGTTTGTCTTGTTGGTTTTGTTTTGGATTTGTTTGTTTTTAGTTGTTTTCTTTTTAATAATGTACTTGCAGAAGAAAATGCTCAATGAACTGTTCCAGTGGGGGAGGAAAAACTTCAGCAAGATTTGTTAACTTAGTGTAGTGAAAAAAGGCCTTCTAAATAACTTAGGGTTAAAAATGGCTTTAATCACTTTCTTTTACTCTCTAAGCATAACAACCATGTTAGATGGTTTTCCCTGATATTTTTATAGCTATTAAAATCCTATAAGCTAAGAAAAGGTATGTTAACTATTATTACAAAAGCCATAATCAGTTATAAAGACACTTTTTTCTGCTAACACGATTTTTTAAACCTTAACAACAGAATGATTTGTGGTTTTGCCCCATTTCATTCAGCACCAGCTTGTAAGAAATGTGTGTATATGTATGAGGAAGCACTGCCCTGTTCATTTACACTTTTAAGTAATTCTATATTATCTCACATACAGTCTGATATTTAAAGGGTTCCTCAGGTGTTTTTATTTATAGAGGAGGTTGTCTAATATGAGAAATGTGGTTGCTTTTTCTGTACTAATGATTTTTACACAACAAAGCTTCTATTTCATTGGTTGCTCTTTTTAAGCTCCTTTAAGAAAAAAAAAAAACCAAACAAATAAACAACCAACCAAACATAAAAAATACTCACCAATCTAAACCACAGGAAATACTAGAATAACATTCCCAAAAGTTTTTAAGCTTCTTTATCTACCAACATCCATACCCTGTATGAAGATTCTTAAAAATTTGTGTATAAATTCTGCTTTTCAGGACAATATATTCTAGGTCATGTATTTATATATGCATGCCCTTCCTTATAAAATGGCTTGAGGGCAAAAAAAATTAGTGAGTAGTTATAGGAATAGTTGAATATACGCAAATAACCAAATAAACAACACCATTCAAATGAAGTTTGAAAGCTTTAGCAAGTGCTTTGCAGCAACTTGGTCTTAATCTTGAGTGTAAGATTGAATGCCTATCAGAAAACTGAATATAAGCACTATTTGCTATATATAGAAGTACACATATAGAGAGTTATATGGCCTGAGGTGTTTTTTCCTTGTTTGTTTGGTTTTCTGTCTGTTTTGGTTGGTTGGTTGGTTGGTTTTTGTTTTGTTTTTTTTTTTCTTTTTTTTAAATTTTTTTTTGTTGCTGTTGTTTTTATTAGGGGGGTTGTGTGNTAGGTCATGTATTTATATATGCATGCCCTTCCTTATAAAATGGCTTGAGGGCAAAAAAAATTAGTGAGTAGTTATAGGAATAGTTGAATATACGCAAATAACCAAATAAACAACACCATTCAAATGAAGTTTGAAAGCTTTAGCAAGTGCTTTGCAGCAACTTGGTCTTAATCTTGAGTGTAAGATTGAATGCCTATCAGAAAACTGAATATAAGCACTATTTGCTATATATAGAAGTACACATATAGAGAGTTATATGGCCTGAGGTGTTTTTTCCTTGTTTGTTTGGTTTTTTGTCTGTTTTGGTTGGTTGGTTGGTTGGTTTTTGTTTTGTTTTTTTTTTTCTTTTTTTTAAATTTTTTTTTGTTGCTGTTGTTTTTATTAGGGGGGTTGTGTGGTTTCTTGTTTATTTTGTTGGTTTGGGCTAGGTTTTTTTGTTTTGTGTTTTTTTCTTTGGGTATTTTTTTCTGCTTGGTTTTAGTTTATATTTTTGTTTTATATTTTTGTTTTATTTTTTTTTGTGCATTTGGGTTTTTTGCTTTGTCTGTTTGATTACTTTGCACTTAAGTCAGAGCTTTTTTCTTTTTTTTTTTCAATTTTCATATATATTTTAAGCTCCATTTCTTGTATACTTCTACATATGCAATGCCCAAGCTTCAAGGCTGCAAGTCTCTCTGACATTTTGACTCCTTTCTCAAGGTGTTCCAAATATGTTTATGTATCTCATACCAAGAAGTGAAGGTGTTGTGCTCCAAAAGCTTCTGGATAACTGAGTGTGTGCATGAAAGCAGCAATAGTGACTGTAGACTAAAATTAATCTTCCAATTATGTCCTTATTAAATAAACTCAGTTACCTAAGTTTCTTTTTGCTTTGTTTTGTTTTGTTTTCCACAACCCAACCAATTTATTACCTTTTCTGTGTTTCTCCATCCTTACATTTTAATTAATTATCTTCTGCTTCAGCAAAATCCCTTACATGATATAGTCTCCATGGTTCAAAAGAGTTCCCAGAAATCCTCTTAGTACCCTTTCTTCATTACATTTTAAAAAAGGAACACATTTCCCTTAATAAAGACCCAAGATTTACTGCAACTGTTCACAAGAAAACCCAAGCTGTATGAAGTTCCTTGAGAAAGGAGATAATTTATTGAGATAATTTCCTATTTATTATGTCTCTAATTCACCTGGCACACCTTCCTGGAGTCCATCATATTTCCAAAGCTGAAGTTGATGGCGCTGTTCAGAAAAGGTTTCCTGGTGGGCTCAGTCTACCAGCTATGAATTGCTGGACCTCACACCTGGTGAAACATTAATTCTACAGCACTTTTGGGTGTTGCCAACCACGTTTCTTGAGACTGGAAATGATTCAAAGAAATTATAAAACTACCTTGCAGTGATTCCGATGTTTGCTGGAGTCTAAAAGCAAACCTCTTGTTCCGCCTGCTTTTGTCCCAGTGATGTGACTGGTATTGCCACACTAAATATTGCTGAATTCACAAGAGTAAAGCACAGCTGTTTCACAACTAGGTCAACATGAGCATCCTCTGAGTGCCATTTCCATTAGTTTCAGCTTACAATCCATAATTTACAGCAACTCTGGATTTGCCTGGAGATTAAGAGACAGAGACAAAGCTGCCTGGACAGACAAAAATAAAACAAACTCCCCTTATGTTAATCAACAGGTAAGAAATTATGATATTCACGACTACCTGAAGAAAAATATCTATCTATATTTATGTGTATATATATGTATATGTATATATGTACACTTTTATACACTGAGCTTTAGTATTTCCTTAAATTAAACAATTTCTTTAGCAGGGGGACAGCTTAATTCCATCCCTCCTAGAAACTACTTTCATGTGACCTACTTTCAAAGCAGAATGATTGTGACAGAACTTTGTTTATGCTCAAAGTTAAGACAAAGAATCAGCATTGTGTAGGTTTGTCTAAGCTGAACTTGTCTGAGCAGAAGAAGGGATGCTTGTGATATTACAGAATTTATATAACAAAAAGTGCTGGAGACTTTTAGTTTCAGAGATATATTTCACTGGGAAGAGTACATGACCTCTTTCTTTATCTATTTCTTTTTCTTATGCTCTACTTCTCCCTCCTCTGCTCTCCCTTCTGCCTAAAACTTTCATGCAGTGCTTTTCAATGGTCTGAAAATACAGCAAAGACAAAAGCTATCATTTTGTTGTTGCTAGTGCATTGAATATGGAGAGTTGCTCAGATGCTGTCATGAGTCTGTTGTGATGGATATATGGTGAATAGAAAGTACATCTTCATGAGATGAGAGGATCCAGTTAGTATAAACATGATCCTGGTGCTGCCTGGATGGAATTCTCATTGTAGGAATATAAGGAGAACACTTTCTTCAAGAATGAGGGGAAGGTAAACAAGATTAATGATGGGAAGATTTGCAAAATCAATGCATTTTTTTCTATTTTTATTTTTTTCTGTAATTCATGTAAGAACATACATAACAAATGCTTTAAAAATATTTCATGAGTAAGAAGAAAAAAGCAGATCCATGTTCCTGATGATATCACACCAAGCATTTTTATTTTGCCAATAGAGAAAATAAGTAGCATGAAAAAAGGTCCATACTTGCACTGCTATACCCATTTATTCGTGATTCTTGTTATCAAAAATGAGATTTCACTGGGGATTCTTGTGTGACATTTGAATGTCTGAGGTACAAAAAGGCCAAGTTTGCCTTGAAAAGTCTTTACTTGTTCTGGAGGTAATTTAGCAGTGCAATTCTTCCCAGACTAGTGATCTGGTGTGCTGCTGTGCTGCTGAAGTCACAGAGAATTGTCTGAGTCATGTATACATGCACAAGCTGAAACAACACACTGGAAAATACAGACTTTCTTTAATACATACCTTTGGCATTTGGTATTTTCTCAGTTGTGGTATGTTGAGAAATATTACTGAGCATACAGAGCCATGTCCAATAGGCTTTGATTTCCAGGCAATAAACAACCATTGGCATTTAAAGTAATAATTCAAAGTAGAACACATGAGTCTGAAACTACAATTGTATCACAGCATCAGCTTAAGGCACGATGAAGCAGCTCAATTTTATGGCTTGTCATATACGGGACAAAAATCCAGATTCTATTCAGTGTAGAGTGAATGGTGATAAACCTTATAGAGTCAATAAAGCCTTACTTGAGAACCTCTTACCTTCAGGCACAGGAAAGAGTCACATATCAGCTCCAGGGAATCACAGAATCCCAGGATATTCAGGGTTGGAAGGGACCTCTGGAGACCCCATCCTGGGGTCACCCCGAGCAGGTGACACAGCCCAGGTGGGTCTGGGATGTCCCCACACAGGGACACTCCACACCCTCCCTGGGCAGCTGCTCCAGGCTCTGCCCCCTCCACCCAAACAAGTTCTGCCTCAGCCTGGGGGAACTTGTTGTGTTGGAGTTCATGGCCATTGCTGCTCGTCCTGTCCCTGGCACCGCTGAGCAGAGTGTGGGACCCTCCTCTGACCCCCCTGGAGATGTTGGTGTGGCTCGGGGGGATCCCCTCTCAGTGTTCTCCTCTGCACACTGACCATGCCCAGCTCCTGCAGGCTCTGCTCGCCAGGGAGATGCTCCAGACCCCAAATCACCTCTGTGGCCTCTGCTGGACCCTCCCCAGCAGCTCCTGGTCTTTCCTGTCCTGAGGAGCCCAGAACTGGACACACAACTCCAGATGTGGCCCCAGCAGGGCTGAGCAGAGGGGTAGGCTCACTTGCCATGATCTGCTGGCCACTCTTCCTGCTGCACCCCAGGATCCCATTGTCCCTCCTGGCCCCAGGGCACGGCCAGCTCATGGTCAGCGTGTCCCCCACCAGCACCCCCAGGTCCTTCTGCACAGAGAAACATTCCTGCAGTGTAAGAACAGAGTCCTTGGAAGGGTTGGTCCCTGCAAAGTGTGCATCACCTGAACACTTTTCACTGGATTTATGAACAGAGCAACATTGCTCGACATTGCCTTGATTGATGTAGATGATACGTCCACTTCCCGTACACTTTAGTACAGGATTATTTTCCTTTCCTCCAGGGAAAAAAGTGAAAAAAGGAACAAAAGGGCCACGCTACACTTCACAGGTTTTATTGAAGTGAACTTTTAAAGTGAAACAATCAGGAAAAAGTGTGAATATTAACCTTTAAGAAAGAAAGAGAACGTTACACTTTTAGCCTAAACTGAAGTAAGACACTTTTAATTATATATCAATACCAGCAATATTAATATCAAAAGCAGTCAATAGAGGGTAGCCTGATGTTAAAGCACTATTACTTTAGGATAAAATTTCTCAGCAAAATTTTCATGAGTCATGTAAAAAGTTATTGCAACATAGACTGAACTTCCTTATTTCCATGGGAGGCAGTTTAAACTTTCCTGCATCATTTTGCTTCATGCTAAAGTTAAGAGGTATTTAATTAATATTTTAGCTTTCAAATGGGCCTGAAGAATACTATTATGTACATGTACACATACACCTAAGTGTTTCTTTTTCATCTTCAAGACGATAATTTATATCTACTTTGAAATAAATGTCTCCACAACAATAAATTCAACCCCTTAAAATTAAAGTGTGACTTTTCTACAGCCATAGTCTTAGACTTTTATTTGCATGCAAATCAGCACTTTTTTAATATGATGTATTTAAAAAAGAAAGTTTCTGAAGCTGATGCTGGAATATTTGAGAAAATTTCACCAAGTTTTTGAAAAAAACTACTTTAAGGTGTATGGTTTTAATTTTATTCATGTTTATGTCATTTAGAGCATCTCTGCACTTAAATCACAATGGCCTGAAGGAGCACAGGGAATTTCTCATCAGCATTTGATATAGTTCATCTACCCTAAACCATTAACTCAGAATCTCTGCTAGAGAAATTGTGAGATGCAGTTCTTAGTATTTCTTTTAATAAACCCATTAAAAATGGGCATAGAATATAATTAAATATAAAAATGGCTACCAAAACTGAACCAAAGCAAAGTAAAAATAAACATATTTATAGCCAGATCATGATACAAATAAACACTTCCACTCTTATAACAAACACAGCTCCCAGTTTAAAATACTTTTTGTCAGATTGGTCAAAAAAAGGTTGACAAAACAGCACCATCATTAAACTTTTATTGGTGATATTCACTGAGGATCTAGAGTGGGTTTACCTCCACTAAACAGTGGGTTTTACACCCGTAGTTGTTTTCACTCTGATTGAATCACATTTTAAATACTCTGCTTTGCCCAGGAAAGGCAGGGGAGCTATTATTTACAGTAATCAGATTTTAATTCATATGAGGAATGATAATCCGAAAAACGATTAAAGCAATTCACCTAGGGGATTTTAAGTGCACAGTTTATCATCTCTGGTAGCATTTAGCAAACTGAAAGGTGTGATTCTAACCAATGCTGTTTCAAGGAACTGGCAGGAGCACTGCATAGGTAGCTGGCGTGGTATCACCATGGAGCATGGATTTGCATTTTGGTTTGGTTTCCTTTTATCAGGAAAAAAATATTAGAATTTATTATACATACTTACAAGATTCATGGAATGCAAAGCACAAGAAGAATGCACATTGTTTTAAACCTTTGCAAAACAACACTGATGACACAACAACAAAAGACTCACAGCTTTATAGTGCTGGCAGAATAGTGTGTAATAAATAAGAGATATTAAAATATTGCTGCATGGTAGTTTACATGCAATGTGTCTGTTGATTTTGTAAGGACAAGTGAGTGAGAAGATATAGTATTTTGTTTAGAACATGCAGTACATTTAACTCATAAACACGTGGTCTCACTCCTTCAAGCCTTTTCTTTCACCTGGGTCTTGAATATTTCTGCAAGTCAGTGTTTGCCATCACTATGCTTTCCCCTGAATCACTGTGGGCAATTTCTAGTGATAGATTCCTCATATGCTACATTTATAATTGTCTAACTTCATCATTTTCTACAACCCCCTGGCAGGAGGGGGGAGCCAGGTGAGTGTTGCTCTCTGCTCCCAGGGAACAGGGACAGGAGGAGAGGGAATGGGCTCAGGCTGGGACAGATGAGGCTTAGGTTGGAAATCAGGAGGAATTTGTGCCTGCAAAGGGTGGTCAGACACTGGCAGGGGCTGCCCAGGGAGGGTTGGAGTGCCCAGCCCTGGAGGTGCCCAAGGTAGGACTGGCCGTGGCACTCAGAGCTCTGGGCTGGGGGACAAGGTGGGCATCGGGCATGGGGTGGGCTCAGTTGTGGGGGTCTTTTCAGACCTCAGTGATGCTGTGACTCAGTGTTTTTAAGATCACGTAAAATGTTCCTCAAATGGTGAAACGGAGATGCAAATTTTCATCATCCACTCAAAGAGCTTCATAGTTATATCCTTTTTTCCTTTTCTAATTGAAGGTGGTTTTGCTAGGTTGGCATGCTGGGTATTTCTGTTTTATCTGATGTGTTATGTGTCATATGTAGGTATCAGAGAGACCAGGGAAATACCTCTTTTTATTACCTTAATCACATACAGCCCAAGGGCAATAAAATCTAAGAACAGAGTTCTTAGGGAATTCTGCAGAAGTGCAAAGTGGCCACATGGTGCTTGGCTGCTGGCTGGGGTTAAACCATGACAATGAACAACAACAAAACATGTTATGGATTAATTACTGTGACAATTTAAACATGGGTTTGAAGAATTTATCGTAAATAAAAGGAAAAAAAATCCCAACAGTACAACTAATATTGCTGTGGTGCTTCGAAAATCCATAGCTGTAGGTCTAACTCTTGAAGTTCTGATAGAGAGTATAACAGACTAAAGCTGAACTCTAAATTTATTTCTATGAAGTCATTAAGTGAAAACTAATAAATTCAGACTCCTTTTCCACTTTAGTAAACTGCAATTTAATTTGCTATTTAATTAGAAAGTTGTTATCAAATGGAACCAAGCATAGACATTTTTAAATGAACACAAGAAGGAGATGTTTAAAGTCATTCACAATTTATCACCTTGAAACAATACATTGCAGATGATAAAAGTGGGTATGGATTGAAAAAGTGACTAAATTCACTTCTGGAAGAAAAATCTAATACCTACATTGTGTAACCTGACCTGTGTTATGTCCTATTCCTGGTATCTCTCAGCAGTCCCTCAGTGAGCACCCAGTCCTTATGGAAGGGTGGTTTGGGATGTTTCACTAAGGCAGCTGGCCCAGCCCAGCACAAAATTTGTCAGCTGAGCCTGGACACAGTTTATGTGCCTTGGCAGAGACATTCTGGCAATGTGTTTGTGATAAGCTGTGAAGCAGTTTGTGTTTGGCTATCAGCCCCGACAGCGCTCCTGCTCTTTCCTTTTTTCTCATGCCAGATCAATCTGTTTTCTCAAGATCACCAACACAGACCAAACCATGTGCAACTTGTATTTTACATTTGCAAGAGACCAGATTAGATTTTTTTAGACAGTAGGTCCTGAGAAGTTTCTGCCTAGAGCCAAGTGAAGTCCTCTTGAACTCATGTAAAATAGATTTAGTGGATTTTATTCTCCTGATTTAGTTAAAAACCTGGCTAGATTTATTTAAAAATATGGACAAGATGGTGGAATAAATTTTAAAAAAAGTTTGAAACAGCCACAGAAAGAAATTTTTGTTTTCTTTTTTTCTTAATTTCTGTTTCACTGTGAAAATAAAATCAGGACAAAAATATAGTTTTAAAAATTATGTATAAATTTTTCTGACACAACAATCTGCTACTAGTCATTACTCATGAAAATTTAATTTCCAATCAGAGAACACTTTTCATCTGGATGTGATTTTACCTTGCTAAGAACTCCCTGGCTTTTGTTTTTCCCAGATTTGGTAGAAAGCTTTTGGATTAATACATGGATTCTTAGAGGTCACAGAACAGATGAAGTTCACAGTAAGAAATTATGATCAAAATAAGTTAGAATAGAAGAAATAAGTGACCTATGTTTTAATTTGACACTGCAAAACCAGTGCTAGATAAATTGCCATTTCTTTCCAAGCCTGCAGACTGAAATCAGCATTAAAACACCTGCTCTACCTTCATCAGGAGGAGTCTAATTTTTCCATGAAAGTGTTGCCTTCACTACTCCTTTCATCTTATTATTCATAAAGATAAGCTGTATTCTTCATTGTACTTTTCTTTAATTTCTGAAATGTAAAGTTTTATTTTCCTACCTATAATAGAAACAAACAGGAGGCCCCCTCTGGAATTGTCAACAGTAGGAGGTGTTTATCCATCTCACATTACTGCTCCATTTCACTTGGTCCTGCTGCACATATGCCACACAGTTAATTTATAAGAATTCCATGCTCCAGCATCTCCATCTGGAGAGTCAGATGTCCAGAAATGGTGGAAAAGCTGCCGTCAGATGCAGTGGAGTCGGCAAACCCACGTTTCCATGGAGCAGAAATTTCTGGCTTTGTTTTGGTGAGCTGTGACACCCAGCAATGGTTTTGGCTCTGGCAGCTGTGTGCTTTACCCGCTCAGAGCTGACCTGCCTGCCTGGCACTGCCTGATGGACTTTCTCATGAAGGCAGAGAGTGTTTCTCTGCTGTGGCCAAAAATCAAGAGCCATGCTGATGGCAAAAGCCAAACCTGGACACCTCACAACTATGGCATTGCTGAGAGACTGGGACACCCTTGGCCCTTAATAGTGTCTGTGATTGGCTTTGGGAAAAACAATTTATTAGCACGTGTTGACAGGTTACCAGAGAACAGACCTTAAATTAAAAAGTAAAAAATTAATGTACAAAAGGAAAACATACAAAGCAGTTAAAGCTTCTTCTAAAAAATCTGATCTGCAAATAGGAGAATTCTCCTTACAGGCACCATATAAAATGTTTGGGTTCAGAAAGAACAATCCAAAACCATCTGGACTAAAATAATGACAGTTTGCAATAGCTGGAATACATCAATGTTACAGTGCAGAGGCATGGACAGCTAAATCTTTATTTTGTCCCATAAAATTACTGGCCAAACACTGGGTTTGAATAGCTAAGCAAATACCAACAGAAATTATCTTGTTTGTTTGATCGAGATGAAAAGTTGCATTTCTGAAGCCAAGGGTTTTGTTGTCTATGATGTATCACCAAGGACCTCCAGTGAAGAGAGGCAATTCTGAAGCCAATTTATGATCACACTGGATTTCTGATGAGGCCCTTTAGGAAACACAGTATTTTGAGTGGCTTAGTGTAGAGAACAGCTGTTTTCAGAGTGAGGCTGAAGCACCTGCAGTCTTTTTGAAAGAGGATTGTTTTGGGGGATATTGCAAAAATTATTTGGTGTCCACTGCAGAGCAGGCTCCTAATACCCATTTCATAAATGCAAATATTCTGTTCCCAGAGGTTCTCCTCTGACCTTTCATATTGAATTTTTGCACTTTGCCAGGATTTCAAGATGATACGAACCACGGAATTTGAAATACAGTGCTACATTTATCCACTTCAAAAGCAATACCAGTCACTTTTAACATATGAAAGTCCTCTTGGGACAAAACCTCTTTGCTTATGGTAAATTTGGTTTTCTTTTCTTTCTTAGTAGAAGATACTTAAAATGTTTACTGTTTCTCTGCTGGAAATTCAGGTAATAGGAAGACAATGATAGCCCTTAGCAACAATTGGAATAAAAAAAAGTGTAACAACAATATTGGACATTATCTGCATTTTCCACCCTTTCCTCAATTGGAGCAGAACATCTGCAGTGCATCAATAAGACAAAGAGAGTAATTCTGAAGAGATCTGTGGTGGCACTTAGTCTTAATTGGAAACTGATTTTCATTCCTTCTGAAAGCATCATTCTACAGAATGTACTTCTTTATGGGTGGAAATCATAAACGTTATTCTACAAAGCACTTTAAACCATGACAGACAAAAATGTAATATAAAACAGTCTTAGCTTTCTATTGCACCTGATCCAGGCTAAGCAAATTACAGCTCAAATGCTTTCCAGTCTTTGTTGTCTCGTTCAACATATTATTTTGTGTATGTAAAAAAATTTCATGGTATTACCTACAAGATAAGGAGCTATATAAAATTTTATAAGCATCTCCAAAAGGGAAAGAAATTTACCTCACAGTCACCTAGGCAAATATTTCTTTCTGGGAAGGAATTAAAACACTGATTCTAGCTTTACCACTACTTCCTAAACAAACTATTTTCATTTAGCAAGGACATCATGTGGACGATTAGATTTTTCTGTTACAGTGTTCTGTTTTTCTTAGTATTAAACACAAAATACAATCAGAGAATAATAACACAGTATTTATTTCGTCTCATTATTTGCAAATTTCTTCTAATCTATTCCCTTAAGTATCATATTCTTATGTGAAAAATAGATATATGATCTTTGAATAAGAAGTTTTGAAGTTGATTAACATGGGACCTCTATGTATGGGATGGGGACATGACTCAAAGTATGTGAAAACCAGTAGCAACAATTTGTTTAGTGGATCAGACCCTAAATGCAAACTCAGCAACAGAGTTCTCTACTACAGGTCAGTAAAAGTCTGTACGAATGGCACAAGGCAAAGATTTTCAGCTTCCCCTATGTGAAACTGTGAATCCTGAGCAAGAACAGTGTCATATTTTCCTCCTTTTTACGAACATGGAAACGAGAAATGATGGTTTCCTGAGGGCAACAAATCACAGGATGGGTTTAGCAGAATGATCTTTAGCCTAACATCAGTCTATTTAGAACATTTGGGGTATCTTTGAGGTCAGCTCAAAGAGGAGAAAAAAAGGAGATTGTCAGGTTTTGAAAATATAGGTTTCATGTTAAACCTGTGTGTCATGAAACCGCAGTGAATAAACAAGGATCATGATTCAAATATAATAACAAAAATATTTATGGTGATTTAATTTGATTTTGCTATTTACCATTTCAACATGTTCATTTTTATCTTTATTGTCTTGGGTTTGGTTCATTGGTTTTATTTAAATACGGGGTGTTATCTCAATTCCAGGATCACAGAATGCCTGGGTTTGGAAGAGACCTCTGGAGATCATCTTGTCACGCCTCCCTGCTCACGAAGGTTCACCTGGAAGAGGTTGTACAGGATCACATCCAGGCAGGTTTTGAATATCTCCAGAGAAGGAAACACCAAAGCCTCTCTGGGTAGCCTGTTCCAGTACTCTGTCACCTTCACAGTAAAGAAGTTTTTCTTAGTATTGAGAAGGAAGTTCATGCGCATCTCTGTTTGTCTTTTGCCCCTTGTCCTGTTGCTGGGCACCAAATGCCAGATACAAAGCCTGGAAAACCTGCTGTTCTATCAAAATGCACTTAGTGCATATTAATATTCTGAAACCATACAGCCTAACAAATTCTCATTGTGATAGATTTTCAAGAGACTTCATAGAATCATGTAATCCCAGAATGGTTTGGGTTGCAAGGGACCTTATAGACCATCTTGCCCATCTGCCATGGGCAGGAACAGCTTCCACCAGCCCAGGTTGCTCCAAGCCCCATCCAACTTGGCCTTGGACACTTCCAGGGATCCAGCGGCAGTCACAGCTTCTCTGCCCAACCTGCACCAGGGCTTAACACCCTCACAGGGAAGGATTTCTTCCCAATACCCTGTCTAACCCTGCACTCCTTCAGCTTAGGGACATTAAGGTTAATGTTGATGGATTATGTGCATTTCTCATCAATCTTCTAATGGCAAAGCTACAGAAGATCCTCCTTCATTTCTAAAAAATCCACACTTCCATTATGAAACAATTGATTATAATTCCCTGTTTATATCCAGACCGCTGCTTTTTATACAATATCCTCAGTGTTTTTCATCCATGCCTTGGCCATTTCTGCATGGAAACGGAAATGTTTTACGGACTCATTGTATGGACTGTAAACTAAGATTAGCCTTCAATCTACACAAAACCCCCACAGACAAGCAAACAAACAAACACACAAAACCAAACAAATAACCAAAACCAACAACAAAACACACAAACAAAAAAAGGACTGTGAATTACTTTGCAACAATACCAGGACTTAATTTTATTACATGAAAAAAAACAACTTAAAAATCCTGCGGATAGGATAGTAAAATATCCATTATATGAAATGATGATTCATAAAATGGATGCCTAGAAAATATGTAGACAGATGTTTCACATAATGTCTTCCTCAATAAAACTGAGTTTTAGTTCAAAGACATCCTATTTATTTCCAGCCTTTGAATACTTCTAGCTCAAGGTCTTTTTAGGAAAGACATTGTCTTGACACTGCCATCTAAATATTTGCAATTTGGGATTGTTTAGTGACTCTAAAATTTATTTATTGGCTATTATCCTTGAAATGGGAATAGAAATTGCAATATATATATAATCCAAAGTCATATTTATTTTGTTGGTTTGTTTTTAGCTCTGAAGACTCTGAAATAAATACAAACAAAGGGAGAAAAAAATTCTCAACAATTTCAACACTTTAATTCATGAGATAATGGTATTATAATGGCTTGACTTGCTGGGTTCCAAAGACCACAGAGTTCACAGACATTAAAACTTAAAAAAATTAAATAAGGAGACAACAGGAGAAAAGAACTTTATTTGTAAAAGAACTAATGTAAAAGACAGCACACATTGTCTCTGCCCAACAAATATGTCTCCTCTGCTAAACAGTAACAGATATATTTCAAGAATTTTAAGGCATTTCTCCTGTTAATATGTAGTATTCTTGTACACAAAAACCTATTTCCTAGTTTCTAAAGAAAAAAAAAAAGAATTTACTTTGATTCTTTGGAAGAAATTGTGGGCTGAGTTTGTCTATAGCAAGCTGTTTTTATCTGTATCTGTGAATCCTTAGGGACCACCAACTTCTCGGTACTTACCCAGATTTTAAAATTAGACATGTAGAGGCATATCATTCAACCAGCTTTGCATCAAGGGTGTTTGAGACCAAAACACAGAGCAAGAAAGCATGGAATTGCATGTGGGAGGTTGTACTGGGACGACTGTGCTAAAGGCATCTAAAAGAGATGAGCGGACATACATGTAAAAGAACACTAGTCCTCTGGTTTCCATGGACCATCACCTGGAAACTGACTTATTTCCTTGGGAAATAACTCCTCAGTCTGTAGTACTATATTACTCCTCTCAGGAGGTGATTGCTATTAACAGACTGCTGATCAGTCCTGGGACCACGGAAGATCAATTGCCCTTATTACTTTATGAGCACATGCATTGAAAGAAAATAACTTGTGTTCCTAAGGTAGAGGTTTAGTAATGTTTGTGCCACATTGATACAGTTGATTTATAACAACTTTATCAGAGTCAATTAATTATGTGGGTGGATCTATGAGGTGAAGAGCAATATCAACACATAAACATTTATGTAGTTATTACACATAAATATTGACAGAAAGAACAAGTGGAAGAAGAACAAGCTAAATGAAGCAAAAATTCCTTTCTCCTTTATTATCCTCGCTACTAATTTCAGTCATTTTAGCACTATATTTTCTGGCTGAAGCAAAACATTCTTTTCAAAATTTAAAGGTACTTGTTCTTTGGGGGAATAAAAGAAAAAAGCCATTTCCACATGTATGGAGAAGTGCCTACTGTTTGACACAGGGAACCCAAACTTTAGTTTTTGAAAAGACAGGTCTCTATGAGGAATGTCAAAGCAGTTTTTCAGGCCAAAGGGACTTGAATGCAGTATTTCCGACATGGAAAGAATAAAACAAATTTTATTCCTGCTGTTCAATAAACTACAAGGTCATGTCCTCAACTGGAATTTTCACTGAACCCGCTGGTCAATCAAGGACTTGGAACTGCATGAAAATAACCACTTCAGAAGAAATTCCAGTTTCTTCTGATGTTAAATTACACTTTATGGTGTGGTAGAAAGTTTAGTCCAGTCTATTCAAGTTTTAGCTTTAAATGTGCCAAGGTACAAAATGTTCTTCATAAATCACTCCAAAAGTCTTTGTGATTTATTTTTTCTTGAGCAAAACCAGGGAAATAATATTGCAAATTAACATAAGGGCTTAGTCTGAAGATTCATTTACAGGATGAGAGGACTGGATGACAGAAAAGCTGTAGTCTTTTAAACTGAAATAGAAAAGGTGTTAATCAGCTACATAAATTGTTCTTAATCACATTTAGAAAACCTGTAAGTGAAATATATGACATTATATCCAACATTTAATTATTAAATCCACATCAATTTCACTAATTTCCTGATACCCTTGATTTTCTGTGATCCAATTTCACTTTGCTCATTTGCAGTGAATAATGAAAGCTTTGGGTCATGACAGGCAAAGAAAGTGAAGGTACCCACCACAGCCACTCTGTCACTGCCATCCTCAGCTGGGCAGGGGAGAGAAAACACAGCAAAAGATTTGTGGGTCAAAACAAGGACAAGGAGACATCACACAGCTGTTACTGTCTTGGACACAACAGACTCAATTTGGAAAAATTAGTTTGACTTATTACCAATCAAATCAGAGTAGCATAAGGAGAAATTAACCCAAACCTTCCTCCCGATCCCTCATCCCATTCCTGGGCTCAACTCCACTCATGCCTTCTCCATCTGCTCCACCCACAGCAGCTCAGGGGAACAGGGCATGGGGGTCTGCTCAGTCCATCACACATCTCTGCTGTTCCTTCCTCCTCAGGGGAACTCTTCACACCTTTCCCCTGCTCCAGTGCAGGGTCCATCCCATGGGAGACAATCTTCCATGAACTTCTCCAGTGTGGGTCTTGTCCATGGGCTGCAGTTCTTCATGAACTGCTGCTCCAGTTTGGGTATCTTCCATGGGGTCAGTCCTTTGGGAACAGACTGTTTCAGCATGGGTCACTTTCCACAGGGTCAGTCCTTCAGGATCTGCTCCAGCCTGGGTCCCTTTCCATGGGGTCAGTCCTTCAGGACCTGCTCAGGGTGGTCCCTCTCCATGGGGTCAGTCCTTCAGGCAGAGGCTGCTCCAATGTGGATCCCCCACAGGTCACAAGTCCTACCAGAAAACCTGCTCCAGTGTGGGCTCCTCTGTCCAGGGGTCAGCAGGTCCCTGCCAGGATCCTGCTCCATCATGGGCTTCCCACAGAGTCACATCCCCCTTTTGGGCATCCACCTGCTCCATGGGGGCTCCTCCCCAGGCTGCAGGGGGATCTCTGCTCCCCTGCTGACCCCCATGGGCTGTAGGGGAACCTCAGCTTCAGTGCCTGGAGCAGATCCCGTCCTTCCTTTTTCCTTGGCCAGGATATCTGTAGGTCTGTTCCCTCACACAGTCTCACTCTTATCTTGTATATCTTATCTATCTTATATCTTTTATCTTATGTCTATCTTATATCATCTCATATTGCTGCTGTTGTACCCCACAGGCTTTTTGACCTTTTCTAAGAACATTACCCCAGAGCTGTTACCACTGTCACTGATGAGCTTGGCCTTAGCCAGTGGCAGCTCCATCTCAACCATCAACATCAGCTTCGCTGGACATGGGGAAAGGTTCCAGAAGCTTCCCAGAGAAGCCACAGCTGTAGCCATCCCACTGTCAAAACCTTGTCATGCAAACCTAATAGAAAGTGACTCACATGCATGTGGAAAGTCCCTCTGCCACATGGGGTTATGTTCCCAAAAGCAAGAAGAATTCATTATTGAAGACTTACAGGCACAATTATAATAAAAATGCATGAAAATTATAGCAGTAGTCAAGAGTATGGAAATTATGTAAAAAATGCCATAAAATAGCATGAAAAGCATGAAGCTCTACCCCAAATAATACTGACAATTCAAATATTCCATAATTATAGGACACTTCAGGAAACATCTGCTTTCCACTACAGAATAATTTTTTTCTCACTCTTTATGGTGAAAAAGGTACTGCACAGTTTGGGGAGAAAAAGAACATTCTTAGGTATTATTAACCTCATCCTATTTCCATCTGTAATGGATGATTGCATCTTAATTCACATCCTTACAACTATGCAGGAACCAATTTTTATATCTCCTCCAGTTTTGATTTTTTAAGAGTTATCCAGAGGAGAAAAATAGAAAAGAAAGTTGAAGCTTATTTTATTTTCCTTTTATATTTTCTACGCTCCATTCTTTGTAAGAATGGAAATACTGGTATTTTCTTTGGAATCACATAGCTATGAAAGTATTCACACAGCAGGGACCTTATTCAAATCTGTCTTTTAGCTATTTTAAAGGTGGAAAGGGGAAACAATAAGAATATTTATTTTCAAATCAGCTACCTCAGTTGTAAAGTGAAATACCTATGAAATGTCTCACATTACTCACTGTATACAGCTGGTAAGTATCTCTCCTATTGTTAAACACATAATTACAGATTTCTCAGAACTATGAAATCTATCAAAGAATACAATTAATTACAGACATTCATGAAGGCTGTTCAAAAAAGGTTATGATTTTACCAGTGTGTCTTGAAGATAGTGACAGACAAAGCTAAAGACTTCAGGCTAGGTTGGCTTTCACTGCAATAATAAATGGGGCAGGGGAAAGGCTCAGAAAATAAATAAATAAAAAATAGTAATTAAATAAACATCCACCACAGAAATCCAAAGCTACTGGGAAGGTGCTCTAGAAGGACACCGAGGATTCTCCTGATGTGAGAGAATTTTGTGGTTAGACAGGCCAGTTACAACTCCTACACCCACTGACTGTGGTTTGAGGGAGGCATCTTGGAATGAAGACAAGTATCCTGGGCTTCAGATTTCTTTAGGAAAAAAGCACTTCAAATTCACTTCCTAAACCCTTTTGAAGAGTCTTAAATTATGTAAATGTTTAAAGAATTCATATTCCGAAGAACAGGACGAGGACAGTAACCTATCAACAGCTGGCACACCTTTCTCAAAGGAGGAAAGCATATCCTGGTGCGAGCCCAGGGCATATTCCAAGATGGAACTGGCTGCCCTTGGAAGTGGCTGAGCCACCATCCCTGAAGGTATTTCAAAGATGAGTAAATGTGAGTTGGACATGCCAGTGGTTCCCAGGGTTCCCCTTTCTCCTCTTTTTAAGGGAGCATCATTTCCCCCTCTCCAGTCACCAAGATGTCACCCTGACTGTCATCACCTGTCAAATGTCCTGGAGAGTGTCTTGGCAGCTGCATCAGCCGTGGCTCTCGGGACTCTGGGATGCATCTTGTCAGGTCCCGTGGGTTTGTGTATGTTCAAGTTTTTCAGGTGGTCTCAAACCTGATTTTCTCCTGTGATGGGAGTGGCTTCAGTCCTCCAGTCTCTGTCTTCATTTTCAGGGATTTGCTCAATGTGGGAAGATAGATTACTATTGAAAAGTAAGGGAAAAAAATTGTGAAGTACCTTGAATTTCTATGTGTTAGTTGTCAACAGCCTTCCTGTCTTATTTATCAAGTAGGGATATCTTTCTTTTTAATATCAATTTTCTGGCCAACATACTTTTAAAAGCTCTTATTGTTCTTCGCATCCCTTTATTTAACTCCAGCTGTTCCTTTCTTTTCCTAATCCCACCCTTATGCATCCAGTATAGTGTCCCTATATTCTTCCCAGTATAACATCCCTGTTTCTGTTGCCTGGGTATTTCCTTCTGACACTTCAATTTTACCAGGAGTTGTTACTGACCTATTCTGTTCTCCTACTTCAGTTGCCCAAACTTTTACATATTTGAATTGGGAGTCCATAAAGTGCTGCTGGATTTGTTTGCCTTCTTTGTCACTGAGTGCATTTCCCAAGGAATCCCATCCACCGCTTACTTCAATAAAAATAAATTAATTCTTATAAAATACAGTATTCTGAGTCTACTCTTCTTCTGGCCCATATCCCTCTAGACTGTGAATTACACCAGGCCATAGTCATTGTAGCACAGGTCACCACCAACACTGACCTCCCTAATTAATTCTACCATGTTGGTGAGGAACAGATCTAGCAGTGTTTCTTCTCTGGTTGTACTAATACCTGGATTAAGAAATTTTCCTTGACAGTCTCCAAGAACCCTTGGACCATTCACATCTTGCTGTTGCACTTTCCCTGCAGGTGTCAGTGTCTGATCTCCAGCAGAATCAGAGCCTGCCAGCATGATACATCCTGAGGTTGAAGTAAGAACATCAAATTGTCCTTTACACAGAGGGCAACCCCTCCTTCCTTGCCTGTCCTTTCTGAGCAGTTAATAGACATTGATTGCAATTTTTTTTTCAGTCAGGCAATTCACTCCAACACGTTCCTGTGGCAGCAATTAGATTGTAGCTTTCCAACCACACAACAGCTTCCAGCTGCTCCTGCTCATTACCTGTGCTGTGCATTGGTATAGAGGCACTTCAGCTCTGTTATCGACCACGTAACCTTTTTAGAGGAACGTCTCCTAATTCCTTGATGTGTTTCATAGGTGTTTCCCTCTTAGTTCCCAGCACATCACCAGCCTCCAACTCTTCTCTGTAGCCAAAGCTTTGCTCCTTTTCCCACTAGTTATTGTTTAAAGATCTCTGTATAAGTCTGGCCATCTGGTCACTGAAGACCCTCTGGCCTTGTTCGGTTAGGTGAATTCTATTGGCTCCCAATAGTTTCTCAAAGGCAGATCCATGATCATAGGAGGGAAAAACTTGCACCCAGCCACACACTCACCTAACACTAATTCTGAATGGGAGGATAGATGTAGACCACCAGTGTTCCACATCCTTTCAATGTCACTCCAATACAGCCTCTTTTGATGGTTCTAAATTGCCTTGTTGCAGTAATGTTGAACCCTAAGTGGAATATTATGAGCAGATCTGTAGGAATCATCAAGCTCCTGGTAGGCAGAAAACTTCCCTAGAGAAAATTGTCTGAATGACAAATGGGTGTTTTGGTGCCTCCTAGTGAGAAATCTCCAATAACTAATAGTTTATGCATGTTTTTCTGCTGGTGGGTGGTTGCAGAAGCTTTGCATGGTTGGTTTCTGCTGGATCTTACCCATCAATCTCTTCATTAACTACACCCAGAGCACAGTATCTGTTATGCAGGTGCAATTTAGAGGACAGGGTAAGGTTCTTCTTTCCTCTCCGAGCATAAAGGCAGAGTATTATTTAAGAGGAATTATTTAGGATTCCTCATCCTCCTTCCACATAAAAATACCCACCATATTTTTAATCAAATTATCTAATTAATAATATGGAATAGATTAGTGTGAAAGGGGCTTATGATTGTATGTCCCAGTCATGTCTAGTTTATAAGGACAAATGCAGAAAGGCTCTTTTTCTTGGTTTTGTTCTGTTTCCTTATGCAAACATGCCTTCCTTTGCTATCAGAGTCTGATAATTTCAGTATAATCACTACATATTTTCTCCAGTTTTTCCTGCTTTCAATTCCAGTATAATCACCACATATTTTCTCCACTTTTTTCATCTCTGCTTTTAAAAAATAAACTGCATGGGAAAAAGCACATGACAGAGAAATAGTGACACATACACTATAAAAGAGTGATCAGATTTCTTCTGTCTTATAAAGTTATAAAATAATACTTTACTATGCACAATATGGCAATCCAGCATGATTTTAAGTATATGCTAATTTAATGAATGTGCATACTCTGTTCTTTTTGGCTTTCTACCGAAGATTGTTAGGAAAACTCAAGGAAGCTGCTTAAGAAGGCAGCTGGCTCTTTGTCTGGGGCAGGCAGCTTTCCTTACTTATCCTAATGACTGCAGTGATAAGAACTGCTCATCAACTCTGCCTAAGTACTGCCCCAAAATACCTCCAAAAAGCTTTGTTTACCTCCCTCAAAGTCAATATCCCTCAGTACATTCTGAGATTTGGTTTTTGATTTACCACAGGGTACTTGCAATGACAAGATTTAGCTTCTCTCCATCATTTTTGAGTGTGAAGTCTAAATGTTTTCAGTTTTTTCCCTACATTAATTTATTAGTGTCTCATCAGCCTTGCTGGATTAATTTACTTAATTACATAACACCATGCTTCAGCTCAAATTTACCATGTAGAGCAATAGGTCCATTTCTCCTGTCCAGTAACCTCCGTTCCTTTTTCTGTCTCAGTGTAGTTCCTTTTTATTTTAAAGATGTGAAAAAGTTGACTTTTATTCTGTGTGCTATTATATAAATCTTTTTTTCTGCAGCTCTTCTACTAGTGATGCTGACCATCCTTTGTTTCTGCAGTTCCTAAGTATAGTACCTCTCAGGGGAAATTATAGCTTTAAATTGATTTGGTATATATGCCAAAGGATAGACATGCAACCATACAGATGGCAAAATTGAAAAATATTAATTTCTCCTATTGTAGATTTTAACACTTGGGGAAAAATTTAGAATTTAAAGGTGTAATATATTATAAATTTTCCCCAAACATTTTAAGACAGTGACATGCATGTAAGAGACTGAACTCAAGCTCTCTTTTCTGGTACACATATTTATGTGTCTCCTCTGTTTTATGAGAGTTGTCAACAACAGACTTTTCCCTCACCTGTCCTCAGAGCAGGCTGCTGACACATTCTGCTGATTACACCTCAAAAGAGGGAGTAAAACATACACAAATATAGCAACTAGCAACTTTTTTTTTTTTTTTTTTTAAATAACAAGCCTTAAAAAATATCTGATATGTTGTGCCAGGACATGAGTCATGAATTCATTTGGTGTGAAACTGTGACACTGCCAACTAGTTCCGCACACCTGTGCAAAAGCAACAGGTATAAATGGAAGTAAAGATCTCAAGTGTTACCAAGTGTTAGATTTGAGGTGCTAATAAGATACAGACCTGCTTTCTTAGGCACAAGCTCTTTCAAGAAACTTGTTTTGGTCTGAGAATGGATTAATCTTTCCAGGAAGCAGAGTGGCTTTGAAGCCACCTGGAATGTTAAAGTGGGAGATTTATACACAACACAACCTCCATCTTCGAGTTTACCATCTCTTCAAACTGGGCTGATAACAAAAGCCTGTATGGAAGCCCCAAAACCAAAACCTTTCATAAATAATAAAAGGAAAAAAAGCTTGCCTGCAGCTGGCACTTTGTTATAAATGTTATTAATTATTGCCTGTTTTCTAGAAGTACAACAGTACATTTATTATGTAAGTTTTGTGTAAACTGTTTTGCATGTGAATGTCTGATCCAGGCTTGAGTTTTTCAGAATACTCTTTTTTTTTAATTTGACAATGTACAAAATACAATTTCTTTTAGCAGTTTCATATGTCTCACAGTTTGATTTTACTACTGGTCCCTCAAATTATGTCATGGTTTTCACAAGGTTAAAGTGCAAACCACCCCTTCAAATTTACTGTTTATTTTTTTTGCCTGAGAGTATTTTTTGTTACTTCAGTATTAGGTTATCCCTCATCTGCAGAGACGTAGCATTAATTGAAGACAGAAATGCAAGAAATATTCTCACAATAATCCTTAAATTAAGATTAGGAGATAAGGGTTGTGGCACTAAATGACAAAAAAATATCTTAAACAACATTATAGAAGCAGTTTATATATATATGCAGCATAACTCGTGGAGAGTTTGTGGAGAGTACATTTGTCACTGTGTGTTTACACTCTACCATAAACCTAATAAAGCCTTTTGTATTGAAAGAGGATTTTCCAATACCATGTTCCTTATAAGTCTCATGTTTAATTTTTAGTAGTTTGTAACAAATAGAAAGCTGATTAATAAATTAGCTTTAGGGAAGTAAAGCCAATACCAGCTGGTTTACTTGTTCAAAGTTCAATATTAAATATTAATTAAAATTAACTATGGTAGTAAACTGGTCACAGAAGTGTTTAAGCCATGAATCAGAAGTAAAAATTCCCATAATGTGCCTTCCTTTCTGGTAAGAATCTTGAAGGAATATTGCACCAAGATTTCTTAGTAAATCTGTCAGAAAATTATTTGCATTTGCTCAAGACAGGATAGCAGATATGGGTGTCCGTAGTGTTACATACGAAGCTCTAAGCTGAATTTACAGTGCCACAAAATCCATACAAATCTTGGATTACAATTTCACACTTTGAGAGCTTGAACTCACAGTAACTTTGTATGCAGGCACAAAAGCCAAGTCAAACTCCTTTGTAGACACATATGCTGGACACTCTTCACTTTACACAGATTGTGGGTATATACCAAGACTGTTTTCAATGGTTTTAATTAATTCAGATTTGTTTTTCCTTTCATTGATATTTAGCATTATGGGAAGTCAGGAATACCTGATTCCCTGCTGTCCTTTGCTGGAATTTTTTAACTAACTGAGGTTTGGTAATTTTAAACAGTATTGAAAAACAGGTGTTACTTAATTTTGTTTACTCATTTCCTATAGTTACATTTTAGTCTTTTGCTCTGATTTAATACCACTGCTGAAAGCATCTGTAAAGTGCACTCATGCACTGTATCTGCCTGTACAATAAGAAATATAAAGAACAAGTTAATCAAAAGTTTTGTGAGGATTTTGCTGTGGATTTCATAATGCTAAGTAATGTACTGCATTCCCAGGCTGCTATTCTATTTCTCTTGCAAAGCCTGATTAGACAAAAGGACACTCAGGCTAGCTACTGCTAAAGCAAGTTTTCCATGGTATTTAGAGATAATGAAAGCAATTTGCCGGCTTTTAAAAGTATGTTCTAAAAGTTGGTGAGTTTAAGTTTTGCTCTAGAGATGCATTGCCTGGAAGAGGAAATGTCAGGGCGACCCACTGCCTCTGACTGTGCCTATTGATTTTGCAGGAAAGCAAGCCAAGTTCCTTCAGATGTAAAACCCCATCTGGCTAGATCATTCTACTGTTTAAAATTGTCATGCCTAACGTTTTGGGAGGGAAAATTTGGGAAATTTCAGGTCTCATACAATGCACATTCACAGACTGAATTCATGGAGTCATAAAAACCTAGAGTCTGCTTTATGCTGAAAAGACCTTAAACTTATTAAGTCTGACCAAAATTAAGTTTAGACTTGATGATCTCAGGGGTCTTTTCCAACCTAAATGATTCTGGGATGAGAAGAGGAGATCTTAGTTAAGGTTGCTTGTAAAAGAGTCCTTCCTCTGTAAAAAAATCCCCCTAAAGGAAACAAACTGTGTTTATGTTTTGCAAAAACACAGGCTGCACTGAATGGAAAACTGCAGGTGCATTTGCAGGTTTCTCCTCTAAGAGAAAAAGTGAAGGAGATGCCCCATGTTCTGCTGCAACCCAGATATAAATCACTTAACTGACTTATGAGAAATTGCAATTTCACTTTTACAAGATCCACAAAGGTGGACTCATGTCTGACTGAGAAATTGTGAGTCCCATATGTATATAGAAAGAAATTGTTCCCTGTGAGGGTGGGCAGGCCCTGGCACAGGGTGCCCAGAGAGGCTGTGGCTGCCCCTGGATCCCTGGAAGTGTCCAAGGCCAGGTTGGATGGGGCTTGGAGCAACCTGGGCTGGTGGAAGGTGTCCCTGCCCATGGCAGGGGGTGGGAAAGAGATGACCTTTATGGTCCCTTCTAACTCAAACCATTTCGTGGTATCCAGTTTCAGACATGAAATATCTCAATAGCTGTTTTAGACTGAAAAAGTAAATATCCAGCCACTACTAAAACAATCTGAGTGGATGTACAAGCTTCCACGCAGTCAGCTGAAGGAGCTCTGCTCCACCTATGTTACATCAGACACCCTCAGAGTTTCAGTCATGCTTGAGCCACAGCTCTTCCACATACCACAAAGACTAAATCTTCGATTATATACCCACCATCAGGCAGGCAGACAGACTCAAATTAAAGGCAGCAGGAACACAGTCTTGCCTCAGGCTCCGTGGTGCAGGCATCTCTAGTGGCTGGGACTCAGCTTAGCCAAATTCTGTTTGGTGGGAGATGACTAAATGAGCCGAAGTTGCCCATTAGGAGAGACAATCATCTCTTAAGTATTCTATTCTGAATCCTGCTAGGCTGCTGCAACTAGCTGTGTCCCACAAGAAGAGCTAGGATGAGAGGATGAACACAGAAGAGGAATTTACACATCCTCGCTCTTCTGGGAAGAAACAGAACTGAATTCTCAGAGCTTAATCCAATGATTGGCCCATGATAAATTCTTAAGGTATCTTAAGAATATTAAGGGTTCATATCCCATTTCCTTGACCCCAAGGTTCACAAAGTCCTGTTGTAACCCCAGGACTGCTTTACTCTGTTCCTACAATAAGATGCAGCTCCCTATCTGTGTTCCAGGCTTGTAAGTTTTGACCTGTATGAATTCAAAGGCAAAATGGGTGATAGGACAAGTCCCCCATGGCCAATCTTGTCATCTTCAAGGGATTCCTCTGCAAAATACATTATTATGATCAACAAGACTTCCAGATCTGCGCCCATGCTCAGCCAAAAATGACTCCCTCAATGTCACACCAACAGTGGGCATCTATCATGTTCTGAATATTCCCACATCCACATGCAACCCATTTGGGCTCCTGTGCAGCCACCCCTATTTGCCAGAGTCACCTACTGAAAGTCTATTTTTGGTGCCTCCCATTTTTGTCTCAGTTCTGTTACGCAGAGCTCTAAAGCCTCTCTGTTACAGTCACATTTTCCATAAGGAAGAACTCAGATTTTCAGGTGTTTCATGTGGGAATTGAGCATTACAGCATCATTTAAGAGAAACTTCCTTAATATATCATAAAAACTACACAAGGACATTAAAGATCTCTGTTTTTTGGCATCTCAAATAGATTTCAGGTCTGAGAGAGAGGAACATGAATATCTTCAGCCCAAGACCATTCATCTCCAAGGGCAAGCTCTTACCATTTCTTTTATTTTTACTTTTTCTTTTTCCCCAAGCCTTATTCACACTTTTACAATCTGAATGACAGAAGTGTGAGGTTCACTTGCTTGTTTTACAGCTTTAGGAGTAAGAAAGGGCAAGCAACTTCTGGGTGATTCTTACAGAGACTGAATTAAGAGGGAGCTGCAGGGAAAAGGTCACTGGAGCAAATAGTAGAGGAAGCTGTTCAAATGAATGAGCAATGATGATGGTTTTGGCATGAGAAACAGCAGCACGTCAAGAAAGAGAACATTATTTTATACAAGAAAATCAGGATGCCTCAATGCCTGTTGTAAATAACAGGCATAGATAACCCACCTCTGAAAAGCAGAGTGGCTTTCTTTGGACCCAAAAAAAACTTACTCAAATCTCACAGAAAGCCAGGGAAGTCAGATGTGGTTTCACTGAATCTGAGCACCATGACACCAAACTTAAACAGCTGAGACATGGGGAGGACACTCTTCAAGCCCTCAATATGCTTTTAGCCTGCTGGGTCTGACATTCCAAGTGTGAATCAGGGATTACTGAGTATTAGAAGGAAAGCTACTTGAGCATGGTAAGAGTGTTTGCTATTTCATAAATATTCTAGCTGAGTTCTCATGGTGAAGAGTGTCTTTTTCAAGTATGTGCACAGCCTGTGAATTGATTATCTCCACCTAATGTTCTTTTTTAGGGCTTCTACTTGGCTGAAGAGTGAAAAACAGTTGACCAGAATCGAGGATTTCGTAACAGATGAAAGCAGGTATCTGTCTGGGAGATTGTGGGCATGTAGATGCTAAACAAAATAAACTAACAACCCTGTTTTATCACTAAAATACATCCTACCCAAGAAGCAGGAAGGAGTTGGTTTAATCTGTTGATTTGTACAATTTTGAAAGATTTTTAGCAGCAACTTAGTCATTCAGCCTGGAACATACCAACAGGTATTACCATGAGAGGCTGACACATCATTTTATTTTCTTCCCTCACCATTAACCTTTATCTTCATAGCTCAGAGGACAGGCTGCAAAATACAGTAATTTCAAGAAGTGGACCTATTGTCACAAAGATGCAGGATGAGTTGTTTACAAGCTGCAAAACTGACAACAGTAATAGTCTGGCAATATTGAAATCACTGTCTTATTTTGGATTTTCTAATTACCTGAAACTGGTTCAGCTTCCACAAAAGTATTGACACACTATAGTTCTTAGGTACTGAATTCTGAAGACAACCACAAAATTCTGGAAATTCAGTCTGAAGTGCTGATGTTTGATGCAAGAGGGAGCATCTCCTGCACATTAAAGGTCAAATTAATGTATTTTCACATTATCCCATTGTTCAACATTTTTGAAATGATAATTTTTGCTGTAAACATGCTCAGTACAAGCAGCTGAAGAGTAACCAAGGGATTTTTTTCACAAATCTTACAGATCTATGAGTTTTACTATTATGATTTTTAGATCATCGGGGATTTTAGAGATTTGTAAGAATTTATTTTGGAGGATATTTATTTATACATTTATTTATTTGTTTATTTTTAATTATAGTTAAAAGAATCAGTGTTATATAAGCAGGAAGGTGAATAAGTTGGAATGCAGGGTACGGGAAGAGATGTTGCAGAAGCATAAGTATATTTAAAAGATCAAAAAATTACATTATCTAGTCGCTGTTTTTCTACATTTTTAGTCAATGAGTTTTAATCTACAGTTCTTTGGTGCAGAACAGTTTTCAGCAATATACCATAATGAACAAAATGTTTCGCTCCACAAATTCTTTTTAAACATTGATGTGTATGATATTTTTGGGTTAATTGCACATTTCTTGAAATTATTTGATTCTTCTGCCTTGAACATTCAAAGACGTTTTTTACACACAACTCAACTGCTGTTGTACAATAATGCAATGCTGCCAAGCTAAGGAATGAAAATGAAGTGAGATCCCATACAGATTCCTGAGGAGGGGCAGGCACTGATCTGTGCTCTGTGGGGACCAGGGACAGCACCCAGGGAATGGCTGGAGTTGTGGCAGGGCAGGGTTAGGTTGGGTATCAAGAGAAGGTCCTTCCCCCAGAGGGTGGTGGGCACTGCCCAGGCTCCCCAGGGCAGTGGGCACAGCCCCAAGGCTGCCAGAGCTCCAGCAGGGTTTGGATGATCCTCTCAGGGACAGGGTGGGATTGTTGGGGTGTCTGTGCAGGGCCAGGGGTTGGATTCAATGATATTTATGGCTCCATTTCAACTTTGAAGATTCTATGATTCTAACCATTAGACCTATTCAGCAATGTGGCTAAATGACCATATTTTCTCTTATATTCTTCCTGTTTATTTTTTACCATGAAAAGATGCAGGATGTTTGTGTATGTATCACATATGCATTTCTGTATTTCTTCTCCATGTCTCTGAAAGACAGAGTGGATTTTTTTCATCTTAACTGGATGACACCAGTACCCTAATGTTTAATATCTAAAGCTTGATACTAGATTTCCCTGAAAAAAGTTTCAGTTTTGTTCATTTTCTCTGATCGGTCTGAGGGATTAAAACAAACTATGTAGTGTTCTGTGAGGGCTCCTGAGGATTTGAAAGTGGAACTCAAAGTGCTATTCTGACCCATAGCCAAAGGGGATGGTGTTTTCTATGTTGTGTCTCAGGATGACTTTAATGCTGTAACAAGGTCAGAAAATCCAAATTCAATGATCACTGTTGTGGAAATGTCCAGGAATTCAGGGTTCATAGAGAATCTGTAAACTCATATTAATTACAAAGGTTCTCCTCAAAGAATATGTATATATATTTGATTATAGAATGAGCAAACCCTTCTCTTCATGTCAAAAACCTAACACCTTCAGAGAGCCAACATGACTAATACAAACAAGATATTATTTATTTAAACTTCAGCCTTATAGTAATTTTTTATGACAGCAGAGACTTTCATTAGTAGGCTTTACTGTATACAATACATAATTCAGTAGAGATTTTATATAAGCATTTACTTACACCTGTGTGTCTTCCTTTTATAATTGTATAATCAGAGAACAGTCAGAGATTGTTCACTTCCAAAATACTTCGTCAAATATTTATTCTGAAGGTGTCTATTTGCAATGGTCAATAAACAAACTGGGCATAACTGTGTGAAATTATTCCTCATCCCACTCCAAAAAAATGTAATTCAGAATTATGTAACAAATTTCAGAACAATCTATTGCGAAATGCAAAACAGTTTATCTTCTGATGGGAAACAGTTTTAGGCATTTAAGACATTCATTTTTAATCATCATAAAAATAATTCTTGGGGAGAAAAAGTTTTGGAGCAGCTGCCTATTCTTTTCTTTCTGTGGGTTTTCAAGATTTGCTTCATTTATCCAGAGGGAGACTCCAGGTAGACTCCTGATAATAAGTAGAAGAGAATATACATTATTCAATAGATTGACCTGTATGCAAATGAAGAGAGTATAAACATTTTAATCTAAAAGTGCTTTTCTACTATCACTGTGAAACAGCTAAAACTGTACCTCTGAAGTGCAGAACATAATATTGGCTTTAATTAATTTGTTTTGAGTGGTGTTTTGAGACAACAGAGTCTGATGGATCGAGCTGTGGTCTGAGGATTAGAAACCCTGGATTTCTGCCAGAAGGAAATTGTAGCCCTTTTGAGTTTAGCTTTCCTTTGCTTATTAAAATTGTAGATTGTGTTATTGCAAATCATTCTTGAAAATGTTGGTTAATGCACGTATGTGTTTAATTTTCCTATGTGATCAATTCTAATGTATTTTTCTTCATATTAAAATCATGTAAAGCATTCTTCTTACTATAGGTATAATTTCTTTATAAAACAGATTGGATGTTTTCATTGTGAATGTCCTCTGGTATGTTTTTACAGATGCAAATTTAGAGCTTTAGCACATTTTTCTCTCAAACAGAGCAGAACCAGATGTTAATCAACTATTTCCTTGAACAGTGGGATGAAAATAAGGAAAAAAGATGGTATATTATTCCTATTTAAATATGGAAAATTAACAGATCCTCCCCAAAGCTTTACTGGGATTGCACACAAAGAATAGCTTCTTCCCTCTCATTTCCTTAATTATTTCCAAATCTTTGAACAGGAAACTATCTCATTTATCCTCATTCTTATGGCAGCTTGATTGAGGAGTATTTTATTTTTTTTAAACTAGTTTTAACCTTCTTTCTTAATGGGGTTTGCAGACCTTTCTTTAACTAAAAGCATCTTTTAAGAGATGCCAAGAAGGCTCCCTTCACCTTTTCCTCATATCTTGCAAAATATAGGTAATCGTGTTATACAACATTGAGCACTATCATATTCTGAAGGTCAGAGAAGAGATATATATATATAGCACTTCAAATTCAGCAGAAAATACATCTGGTGATACACCTCTCCCAGTCACTTTCCTCTCAATAAATCCCAGCCTAGTAAAAACCCAGAAAGTGATAGGCATCTGCAGAGATTACATCATCCCAGACTATGATAAGCTGAAAAAGAGAAATAAGGAAATGTAACAACCTAGAAATTTCAGACTACAACTTTTGCAAAACAGTGAAACAGATTAGCCAGTTTAGGTTAGGGTTTGGTTTTTTTTCCCCCCTTCAGCTATCATCCTATATTGCTTCTTTTGAAATATTGTCATTCTTATCAAAATATCACTTAGTTGCCAGGATATGGACTGAAATACACCAGATGAAGCAGAAATGACTGCTCAGCCCAAGCACAGAGAAGAGAAAAAGTGAAATATTCTTTGGGAACTTGGGTGGTGTCCAGACTTTTGTGTTCCCAGGAGAACGTGCTCTTCCCATGGATATCTTGGTGCATGAACTAAATAAGCAGGATGATCACTGCTGGAAGCAAATTCCTAAAGATTAAAACAGAGGACACAGGATGTGGCAGGTCTTTTAGGAGTTCATTGCAAAATGGCAATGGTAGAGTTTCAAAGCTCTGTGCTCTTTATGTCCCATTTGAAATTATTGAGTTGTGAGTGCTGGATCCTCCCAGGAACAGGTCTCAAACCAGTGGGAGCCTCATTCACTGGTAGGCAGAAAATTGGGGAGTGCTCGTGCTGTTGGCGTGCCATGGAGTAAAACTGAGTCAGGAGTTAGACACTGTGATACTCCTGGAATGAAAGACAGGATAATGAAAGTCAAATTGTTGCTTTAAAAATCCTTCCTAGAAACTGGAAAAAGGATGACAGGAACTGACATCAGGGTTTTTTTTGTTTGTTTGTTTATTTGTTTGCTGGGCCTATAGATCTCTGAGTATTCATTTTTCCTGCCTATTTAAAAGCAGACATTAACTTTTCAAATATTCCTTTCACCACAACTGCCAGGGTATGTGTTTTTTATGACATATATCTAGTTCCATGTTGAAAAATAAACACAGAATAAAATGGGAAATGAAGCTGAGGAGGGTGAGGAAAATGCCTTTATCTGGGTCTTTTGTTATATTTCTTGTAAATTGTCTTTCTTTGTGTCTTTTATGTGTCTTTTTCATAGAATCATGAAATGGTTTGGGTTAGTCTCTTTGTACCTCTGCACTCTTCCATAACATACCACAGTAATTCATTTAACTCTTTTCTGATAATTTCTTCCTTTAAGTACATCTTCCTTTGTATACATAAATATACCACCACATACTCTCCCAAACAAATAATCCAAATTCCAGAAGAATTAAAGGGCAACATCCAGATGTACTATACATTAGTAAATGCCGAAAATTGTATTTACTCATTTGTGTTGGTTTACAACCCTGACTCTGTTTTTTATTGTTGCACAAGGTTTCAATTGTTCACAAAATCAGTTTCATTTAGTGGCCGATTTAACCTCCATGCTCAGGTTGAGACACTCCAGGGTGGGCTCTGAAGTTCCATACACCAAGTGAAACATTTTGATGAACAAACACTGCTTCACCTGATTCTTTTTTATTAAGGTTTATAAGTACTGTGGCTCTTCCATAAAGAATAAAACATCTCTAGAGGATTGTTGTTCCCATAAGAACTCTTGTTAGAAACCCATTTGTCCATAACTGTATTTTTGTGTGTCTGGCTTCTTTCCCTCAGGCATTAGATGTAATATAACTTATACACAATAAATTATCTTTCTTTAAAACTGTACTCAAGTTTCTGGTTTGCTGCTGTTGATGAAACATAAGATGGAACAAGCAAATTTAAGATATAGACATATTATTACATGCACTTTATCCCTTTTATGGGATTTTTATTTTAATTTTATAAAACTGAAAAAAGCAGCTTTTTGGATAAGAAGCAAAATCTGCAGCCTTGTTGCTCAGGGATATTAAATAATAGGATTCTTACATAAGAAAGAAAAAGATTCAAGATTTAAAGTGCCTCCAGAAACTTCTGTTCTGCTTACAAATTCAACCCCCACACTGCAGTTCTTTAACAGAAAATAATAAATTTTGTAAGCACTTCTACCTCGGACAAAACTCCCTGATGGAAAAGAAACAAATACCAGCACACATCCTTCCTGCTGCCCAGGTTCTTCAGTGAACACTCTTCACCTGGGGGCAAGGCTCTCACAAGTCTTTAGTATTCACTGAGATAAACCATTTTTCTTTGAAAAGCTCCAAGCTATGAGCTTGTTCATGTCTAAATCCCCAGGTGAAAAGCTCAAAGTACATGCTGGACATTGCAGCTCTTTGTGTTTTACCTTGCTCCTGAAGGAACTCCTTTGCAGTTTCTCTCATAGAATCAGGTGTTTCCAGTTTTCATTTTGACTGAGGATGTCAGGCATAGTAATGGCATCCTTTTACCCCTTTTCCTTACCTTAGAAGCCTTGCATTGCTGGGCTGCTGGCTATGCTGTGAAAAGCAAAACAGCCAAAAAGCACAGCTCATAACCCATATATTCACCATTCAGCAAAAGAAACCTGGGAACATCCATCACACAGCTTTGTTGTCTTCAGACACGTCCTCTATAATACTGTTTGTACTTAGCTGCAAGCGCACCTTTTAAAGATGATTTTTAAAAGGAGATACATTTTATAGAAACCTACAAGAATATCAATTATATTACAGAAAAAAACCTCACACTAATTCCTTTTGCAAAGTTCTATTATGGATTAGTAAAACCTTGATGAGTGGAGAAATTTGAAGTACTGCGAGTTTTGTTTGAAGGAGAATACAAATTTCTGGTGTTTTCTCAAAACTCACTTGATACCTCATTCAGCAAGTCCAACTCAGTAAATAAATTCAATGTGCAATTCTACTAAAGCATCTTTCCTTGAGTTTAAAACATAGAGCTGGAGTCCATGAGAACACATGAAGGAAAGAGGTTGTAGAGATGAAGAGAAGGTTCTATCCCATAGAAAGCTGAGCTTTAGGGCTTTGAGAAAATCTGGTGGCAGAATGGATTAGCCAGTAGCTGATATTTACAAATTTAAACAATTAATTAAACTTTTGAAAGTTCTGTTCTCATACCACTGATGTGCATTAATATAGTTTAAAAAACCCCAAAACATCGTGATCTCTATGTTTTGTTTTGACTTTCTTCCTTTTCCCATCCTAGAAGCTTATCTCTTACTCTTGTGGAAATCAGATCGTAAAGATGGGGCCATGTGTATTACAGAGGATGTTTGTAACTGTAGGAAATGTAGTCCTTTCCTATAAAATTATAGGAAATGTAGTCCTTTCCTATAAAACAGACCAGGTCCCAAAGGCCTGGCATAGATTTGGCTCCTGAAATGCTGTAGAAATGCAGAAATCTGGAGTCAGGTCACCTTTCACACAGCATTGGCTGTCTTTCCCCAAATCTTTCCCTATAGTCCTCCTCTCCCTTCAACCATTCTCTTTTCATGTCTCTATTCAACAGAATTTGTAACTCTGGCACAGAGGTTGAGCAGTTATTTTCTCTGTCTTAAATTATATTAATGAAAATTGTGTGAACAGAAAGGGAAATTTAAAAACTGTTTCAAAGACTCGTGCTTTCAACAGTGAAAGGTCAACTGTTTTAATAAAAAATTGCATTATTTCTGTGAAAACACTGACACATTAAGCCCTACTGATTTAGCTCCTCATGGTCTTGTGTGATTTTGATTAAGAGAGGTAGGAGGGGAGGAAACAAGAAAATAAATATTACTGAAAACAAATTTCAGTGTCCAAATTGCAAATATAATCACTGGCATAAATTTAACAATGATATTTGCGTAGGTAAGAAGTATCACTAGGCATTGCTATTTTTCTGTTTTTTTTTTTTTTTTTACTGTGCTAAACTTGGAACTCCTGTAGCAAGCTCTAATACTTGCCAATGATTCCCATGTTCTCCTGCATCAATGGAGGAGGTGCAAGGAAAGAGCATTGTGACAACAGGGGATACCTGTTTCTTAAGGCAGCATCTGAGCATTAGTTCCACCAGAGGTAATGGAGCAAAGAAGCTTTGCAGGAGTTTGGGTAAACTCCAAATATCACCAGTGTGAGCAATAACCAAAATGCTTTTTGTGAGTTTGATTCCTCACAAGCAGCAGCTGTGGGAATTTAAAGATTGAGACTTTGAACATGCCCAGCAAAGGTCACATGAGAAGGTACAAATTCAGGTGGGGAGATGTTATTTTATTTTTTTTTTAATAGACCTGAGTTTACATATCTGGAATTAGGTTTTTTCCATGACCCAAATGCATACAAAAGGTGACGTTTACAAAGTAGCAAATTTACCATATTTATATTATATATAATTATGATATTGGTGCAGAACAGTAGGAAAAATACAAAAGGAAAACATCTTCAATAAAATATTTTACTGGAGCCACAAAACTTGCCACTTCTTTAATTTGTATATATAAATCAGAAGTGAACTGATGTGTGCTTCTTTTTCAGACCCTATGTAATTTTTACACCATATTGATAACATTAGTCATGAGCAATATAAGAAACAACTGGACTAAAAATACCACAAACAAAAAAACAACAAAATAAAGCAAAACAAACAAGAATATACAAGTGCACGGTGGCAATTGAGTTGTGTCCTTGACCTTCTCTGTACATCCATTTTTCGATTATACCTAAAGAGTTGTTCCTTCTGCTTTCCACCTGAGTTGTCTGTACAGGAAATTTCTGGTGTTTTAGCAACGAGGCTGAGGCAGGTTCCATTTAATTATACTTCTTAATACACAGATCATCTGAATGGGAAAAAGGCTTATAAGGACAATTCCACAGCTGGGAATCCGACTTGAGAGGTGAAGACAGAGTGCAAGAAAGAGAAAACTGAAGGTAAAAGGGATGAAAGGGAAGAAAGTAGAAGTCAAGGAGGGAAAGTCAAACAGAAACTGCTCCAATATATGTGACTGAAAGGTGAAAATAGGGGAAGAAGGTAGAGGAAACTGACCAAAAGGATGTCAAAACACAGGTGCACAGTGAGGGTGGTAGTCCAAGGGAGTCATCAGGTGACTGTGCTTTTGCCATCTGAAAGCAGCCACACAACACCTGGAATAAATACTACTGAATTGCCTCTCATGGTAATATAAAATGATCAGCTTCAAAAAAGTATTGCCTTAGCACATGTTAGCTTCAGTAAAAATAAACAGTCAAAAATCCTGCCCTCTTTCTTTTGATTGTTGGACTAGAGCCTGAAGTATTTTCAGTTCTTGATTCAAAATACTCACCCAAGGCACCTTGCTGTCAAAGCAGCCCAGTCTGAGAAATTCTCTTTTCTTACTTTACATGGTTGTACTTCTCAGGTTGGTCAGTCCACATTGCCCCCTTCAAAGAAAGGGATTTTTTCCTCCTTATTGTTTGTATAAAATAAACATAAACAAATACGTAACTTATTTAGATAATTTTGAGGAGATATTTTGATGAGGGAACTATTTTATTGCTAATATTAATGACCATGGAGTACATGAATGATTTTAGCAGAAGGGAGCTGAATGCCTTGAGAGGTTTTCGTAGCAGGGAGTTCACACTATTGGACTTAATTCATACTATGGATGTGAGAATTCCATTTTCTTTCCCTGCTAGTTGGATAATAAGGCAATAAAGCCTTCTGATGTGTTAATGTGTCAGAATGAAATGTGTTGAACTGGATGATGAGGATGATTAAATAAGATATTTTCCAATAGTGAAGTTGGGCTGTCTAAAATCAGTGATTTGAAAACATAGTAAAGGTAATGGACCATTAATGATGATAGAATGATGTAACTGAACTGATTGAATAGAGTTTTGTGAGGGATGATAATATAGAGTATAATTTATACAGAATATACCGCTTGAGTTTTCAGATGGTACTTTTATTTTTAGGAGAGATCTTCTTGAATCTTGTAAAGATCTTGTTTGCCATGTTTTTGCAAAATGCCAAGGTAGTACTCACAGCAAGCTAGGAAAATACTGCTTTGTCAACTGCAGAATAATTTCTAGTCACAAAATGATGTTAACTAGGAGTACTGATTGCCATTGATATATGTCTTAATCTTTTTTCTAATTACTTCCTTCAGTTAGTCAAAATAACAAATACAAGTCAAGCTACATGAACATAATCTCAGTTCAATCCAATTTCTATAATTCTACTTTTCATGTAACAAGTTATTTTATTTTACTTCATTTCACTATGTTACTTCCTTCAGCAATTATTTTTAACTGACAAGGAACAGTTCTGGAAAGACTTATATATATATATATAATTTTATATGTATATATAATAACAAGCACAGCAGTTGTTTTGCAACCTGCTTTTCAGGTGTATTCAATTATGAGGAAAGGAAGTGTTACACTTATGAAGGTGCACCAAGAAAAAGGAACTTTAAAATGTACTTTTTACAATGTTCACCAACTTTTTCCCCCTACAGTGAAACTCTATATTTCCTAGCGAATAAATAGAGAGCCTTATGTATTCCTTTCTTTACCACTATTAGGAGATTTGAAGCAGAACTGTCCTGCTGAAGAAATTCAATCTGGCTCCAGGGGAACAGCCTGAGAGCACAGGAATGGCACTGGTGAGCCAGAAACTGTTGTAGTTTCTACATGAACAGAAGAAACCAACCTGGTCCCAAGCAGGTGGGGAGAGCAGATAGGAAACAAAGCTGCCTGTAAGCCATGAAGATCACCAGTAAAGTGTAAGACTCCTATTTTGCAGAAAATTCTATTTGTTTGATGCTTTTACCACCGTATATAGTCATGCTTTACCAAACAGAAACTGATAACTGGAATAACAAAATAGTACCAACTTCAAAAAAAACCCCCACAAATTTAAGTAGGCTTAAAATTCTGTCATATAAGGATCAAATACTCCTAGGCTGGGATTAAAAATTAAAAGGATGTTTGCTTTCTTTTGATGTGACTCTAACACAACTACATTGTGAGGGATTCCTACTAAAAACAACCATAATGTTCAAGTAGGAAATTAATAACTCGCTCAGAAGTGAGGGAACCATACAACAATGACTAAGTCAGCTCAGAAACATTGGTGTGGTGTTTAAGACCTCTCATGAAGGTGGAAAGAAAACCAAGAACATGGTGATCCAGAAACACGAACTGCAAACATGAAACTGAACTTTAAACACAAGCTCCTGTAAGAATGTAGAAATCAAGAGTGTTCAAAACATCTAGAAAATACATCCTGAAAATAAACACTGGGATACAGAATCATGGAATCACAGCAGGATTTGGGCTGGAAGGGACCTTTGAGCCCACTCAGTGCCACCCCTGCCATGGGCAGGGACACCTTCCACCAGCCCAGGTTGCTCCAAACCTCCTCCAACCTGGCCTTGGACACTTCCAGGGATCCAGGGGCAGCCGCAGCTTCTCTGGGCAACTTGTGCCAGGGCTCAACACCCTCACAGGGAAGAATTTCTCCCATATATCCAACCTAAAACTCCTCTCACCAATATGAAGCCATTCCCTGTGTCCTGTCACTCCATCCCTTGTCAATGGTCTCTCTCCATCTTTCTTGTAGCCCCTTCAGGCACTGCAAGACCACAATTAGGTCACCCCAAAGCTTTTCCTCTCCAGGCTGGACAATCCCAGCCCTTCCAGCCTTTCTTCCCAGCAGAGCTGCTCCATCCTCTGATCATCCTGGTACCTTCTCTGGACTCTCCAGCAGCAACTTTTCCTTTCTAGAGGAAAGACAGACCTTTAGCTTTTTAAACAACAGTGGAAAACTTACATTTGAATTGCTGGTGGTGTGTGGAAGATTTTTTGTAATGGAATGTCCAAGGGAAGAAATGTATAACAAATTTAACCATTAATTCATACACTTAGAGAGCTTTGCATTCCAAAGACTGCTTTCCCTGCTTGATAACTTTCATACTATCACTTCAAGTCAGGGAGTAAAAGCTCAACAATTACCAACATGTGCCCCAGTGAAAAATGATACATTACTATTCCAGTAAAATGCTTGCAAATTGGTGCTCTTTTACAAAAGCCACGAAATAAAGAGAAACAAGTACCTTCCCTTCCCTTTTCAATGCAGAAATGAGACTTCTCATGCTATTCCTGACTAAAAACAGCAGGCAGGACAAGCAATAGCAGAAACACAGATCCCCCAGTGTATTTTGCATTGAGTAGCTCCAGATCACTAGAATTTCAGCCAAGGATTTAACCAAAAAAACCCCAGTACTTCTACTTATTTTTCAGAGAAAGCAAAAATTAAGACACCCCCC
>WBMV01004916.1:783707-805349 GCA_013396655.1 Campylorhamphus procurvoides | reverse complement strand
CCCCCCCCCCCCCCCCCCGCCAACTTTCAGATGTTGCCTTGGGCATTAGGTGATTCTTTGGCACAGCTAGACATTTTGAAAGAAAAAACAGCAAAAGTAAACTACTAAATCTGTTAACATTAAAAACTGAAGTAAAAGGAAAATTAAATATTAAAGGACACAAATATTAAAGCATAAAAACCCATACTATATGACAATGTTTAGGGATCACTGAAGCTGTGTGTTTAAAAATAACATGCTATACTAAGAATTTACAATAATTAGATAAAGACCATAAACCATTAACTTCTGGGGTATTCTGAACATGTTGAAGTAAACTACTACCAAATCAACAAGGAAAGTACTACTTTGAAAGCAGAAAACATATTCATAATTGCAGCTGTAAGTGCAAAATTGCAGATGGGAATGTTAATAATATAGATAGTAAAAGATAGACATGTTTATCTGAGCTCTAATAATGTAGTTTATGACATATTTTATCTATTGAGCACGAAGTGTGAAATGCTGTGGGGGAGCTGATAGTATGAGATATGATTAATCAACACACTGCAAGAAAATCATCTGCTGCATAAAAAAGGCCCCACTAAAATATTATATAAAGTGTGGTAAAAAAAATAAAAATAAACAGATTAGAATTCAGATTGCTAATGTATGGAAAGTTAAATAAAGCTGAAGGAAAAGAAATTTAATAAATATAGATCAAAGCAACATTATGGCTTTATTGATGAGAATAATCTTAGCAAGAAGACCAAAGCCACTGTGACAATGAAAACTGATATTTAGTATAACTGACAGTTTAACACTACTTTTCTCCTGCTAGGATGTAATCCATGCACCCTACCAGCGCAAATCAATTACTCCTAAACCATGTATTTGTAGCTCAAAAAAAGGTGCTGCTTAAAAGAAAAATTGAGTAATCTGAATCCCTCTTACTTTATCATCTGTGCATGGCACAGGAGAAAGATTCAGCTGCACAACTAATCATACATATAATCCCATTATATCAGCTGTGACTGTACAGAAGATACATGTATATTTTGACCTATTTCAGAATATATCTACTCTTTAAAATAGACTGTACATGTCAGAAACTCTGCTGATACAAGTCTGGCATGAAGTGGAGTATTTTTCTCACAATATTTAAGGAATAAAAGGAAATAAATGTACAAATACTTACTTTTACTCATCTCGTTGCTTTCACTGAAAGAACTGCTGGGCACAAATATATGCAAGCACTTGACAACATAGTTTAGATCTAATTTAACTCAAATCACAACTTTTTAACACTAGACTAGTCCCTTTCCTTTCAGTGAGAGGGGATTCCTGGAAGACTGATTGTGCTCCCAAACCTGGAACAGCTGGATTTCAGACAGGGGCACACAGCAGTGGAAGCAAGTTCACCTCTGGAAACTTCAGGGCTCCCATTGACACAACAGGAATTGCTGCAATTCAGGGAATTCATCAGTGTACAGTTCATCACTGTGCAATGATGAAGCTGTTGGATATGCCATATCATGTAGTGAGAAATAAATTACAATGAGTTTGGACACTCTTTTTGGGGTCAGTGTCAAATGGGGCTTTTATAGCTGCAAGGGGAAAAGGAGGAAAAAGGTGAAGTTACATTTAATCAGATACAGTCACGTAGATCTCATTTGACAGAAGGAAATCAGAGCAATTCTATAATTCATGGTGGGGAGGGAAAGTTATTGTAAGATAGGATCTGGCTTTAAACTTTAAAAACTTTCTAGAAAACTAAAGAGGGAACAACAGAAGTGCTTTGTCTGTGCTCAGAAAACAGTAAGGATGGAAGATGCTGCTGCCTTTGATTTAAGGAAACTAAAAGTGTGAGTTACCAGGGATAGGTTCCCCTGGCCATCCTGTAACACTGCAGACACAGAGGCAACAAGTTCACACCAAGAAATTAAATTTATTCTAATAAAGAACAGGTAGAATTTACAGAGGTAAGAATTATGGTTAGATAACTAAAGCTGGGATGACACAGTGGTATAATCTAAATATGGATGTACAGAAAACGTCAAGAACACAGCTCAATTGCCACTGTGAACTTATACATTCTGTGTTTGACAGAATATAGAAGTCCCTGATGCAGCTGTGATCCATAACATCCAGTACTCCCAGGAAATTCCTGGACACAGCTAGTCCCATTACATGATAGGAGCTCAGGCACAGTTTGTGGGGAAAGAAATGTTAATTGTATGAATGAGACCTGTGCAACTTTTGGACAGAGAAAAAGCCTAGACCTGTTTTATTTATTAGTTCAGGTAGAGCCAGTAAATCACACAGAGAGAGAACTAATGTCCTCTAAGAGCTGTGTGTAATGAACCCTGCTTTCCTAAAGACAGGGGTACTGTAGCTGATTGATTTTCATGTCTAAGCAGTTCCAAAGTGCTGCTGAAGTTTTACTCTTGGGTTGTGCAAATATAAAGTCTCTTTTTCTCCCCCTTTCCAGCAATGCATGAGCACAGCTTTCTTCACAAGACACACATTTGCAGCCCATCTCCTCTCATCTCCTTCCCATTTCTGTAAATATTAAAAAATATAACAACATGTGAGACCTCTATTATCTGTAAAACTCGGAAGAATCAAAAGTTATTACTGAAGGGGAGACACTGATAAACAGACAGTGATTAATAATTATGAAGAAATCAACTGAAATATGAAAAGCAGAAATAGGAAAATAGGGGAGAATATGGTATATATTGTTCCATTGACAATATAATAGCAAAATTATCTCTGCTTGTGACCTCTCGGAAATCCATGTTGATAAACTTATTTCACAATAGCTAGTATTTGGAAGTTATTATAGTTTCCAAATGCCTCCAATCTCAGTTTAAGATCCTTAAAAAATTTCAGCAGCAGTATAGTCTTTCTTGAATATTTCTGAAAAGCAGCCACAAGAATAATTTAAAGACATCAGTACAGATCAGCACTACTGTTGAATTCTATCTGTGTGAATTTATTGAAATGGTAACTAACCATCCTCTGTATAAGGATATTTTAGATACTTTTCAGGCTGCTTCTCAATCAGTTTTGCCAGTTAGTCTGGAATAGTTGAGGATTTGAATTCAATAGACACACATTTATTTTTACATGTATTTATATGTATGACAATGTGCCCTTCTGGGTTTGCAGAAATGACAAAAAAATTCAAGGTGTATATTTTCCTTAATGTTCATTATAAGAGGTTGTCATTTTAAGCATTATTAGACAAGACTTTTAGAAAAGCATATTATCACATTTTTGCTTTATGGGTTTTTTTGTTTGTTTTTGGATGGGTTTTTTGTTTGTTAATTAGTTTGGTTTTAAGTGCTTTATATGAACCATATTAATTTAAGGGCTTCTACAGGCTTAAAAGATTGTGAAGGTAGGGCAAATATAATAATTTTTGTGCATTGGTAGATTTTATTTGTTGACATGGGCACTCTTATGGTGTGAAAAAGCATGGATCTTCAGAAGCACTCAGTCTTATAGATTTTTATTTTTTTTTTCTTGCAGGTTGTCTTTCAGGGCTTCAGTTGTAAAAAATCCTGACCCTGAGACAGGATTTTTAAATCAATACCACAGCATGTTCCTTGGATATGCTCAGTGATGCTCCCAGCTGGTGAGGTCCTATGGGCCAGGATGAACCTGGAGGCAGCAAAAAATGAAATGACAGAGCTGCCATCACAGGCTGGGTTAAACACAGGGCAAAGTAACACACATTTGTTTTTTTATCTCCACTCTGACACCCTCACATCGATACCTTCAGAAGAATTTGCTATTTACTCAAGTGTGTTTTCCCACAATTAAATAAGAGGACAGAAATACATTGTAGTTTAAAAAACAGGGAATAATGCAGTGTTTTACTGATGAAACTGTATCTACTGAAAGTGTGGTTCTCACTTTAAGATCTGAATAGTCACATTTTCACTCAGAAGTGCTGCAAAAGGCCAGCTTTGGTGTAAAATGTACTTGTATTTTTCCACAAGGCTGCAAAACACTACAGGAAGAACAAGTAAAACAAGCAGTCTTCATTAATTACAGAGGCTGATACTGCAGTCAAATGGCTGCATTTATTGACAAATTATGCCCTATTTTTCCTTCCTCTCATGCCTGTTGCAGTCATAAAAACATATCCTCTTTCTTACTTCTTCTGGAAGAAACAGATACAGGCTCATTAAGCCTCTTTCTTACCTCTAGGAGAAAATGGATTAGACTTGCATCTTCAGAGTCAATCAGAATTTAATATGTGTAATGTTTCCTGCATTTTTTTTTCTGTAAGATAGGATCTTTGTAGGACCTCTCTGCTTATTTCTCATTCCAGGAATGTAGAGGGCTTTGCATACAGACTGCAACTCTTTAAGCTTGTGTAGATCAAGACCTATAGGATTAATAAGGGGATTTAAGGACTACACTATTACTGTTGATTATATCTTCCATTTCCATGTACCACATGAATGAAACATAATGAGGACAAGCAGTAAACTTTCCACTGTGTTTGATATTCTGTGTTTTGAGAGAACTAGTTTTGAGATAAACCTGAACTGTGACCAGGGCTGCCAAGCTGTGAGTGGAGATGTGAGAAGGAATCTCATATTTTATAGCTTTGAACAAGAACCAGTCAGTCTCAAAGCTCTAGATGTGAGCTGGAAATGGTAGATTGCATCAAACAGAATACTATTTACATACAATGTGAAATTTTAGAAACATGATCTGTGCAAAAAGGAGGCATCTGTATGCACAAGAGCATGAAATTCAGTTTCCACATGGACAAAAAACATGAATTCAGCAGTAAGTGTGCTAAAACTTCAGTATACAAATAAAAGCCAAGCACATATTGGGCAGAATCTTCCAATTCTTTACAAAGTGATGTTAAAATCAAGTGTTTTCATTATTACCATATTCAAAACTGGGTAACATTTAGATCATGAATACAGCTGGACTTGTATGTAAGAAAATATTTACTTTTGAATAGCAAAAAAAGAAAAATGGAACTTCAAAGCACGCTCATTTTTTCATGGCTTCCCTGCTAATTTAAAGAAAGTAGCTAGCCATTTCGAAAAACTATCCAGTTAAAGTATAATCTCATTACAGCTAAATTATCTTTAAAGCAGGTATTTTGGTACACAACATCCAAAATCACCATTAGTGCCATTGCTTTACTTTCACCTCTGTTTGAAAACAAGTGTTTCTTGAACCTGAAATTTTAAAGACTTTATATTTTGGTATTTTATTTTGTGAAACATAAAGTACAAACATCCTCAAAACCCAGTATCTGTTAAGTTTATCATTTCTAGCCAACAAAACCAAGAAAATTAAAGTATGTTATTATTTTGAAAAGAAAAACTGTAGATCAAAATGTAGAAGCTTATGCATATTTTGATAATCCTCTGATAACTTCACAATAAATGGTACATGAATCAAAACCTTTGCTTTTTGCAGTTCTATTCTGAAGGACTGAACTTCAAAAAACCCCATAACTTTCTTTTTGTCTAACTCTTTGACAATTCTTTTAGATATTTGGAAATCAAATAATTTAGGATATTACAGAGGAAAACTTGCTGGGGTTGGTGCTCTCCAGCTCCCGGGAATAAATCCAGTAATTTCTCAAATCAGTTTAATGAAATCTTGAGTTTTCAGAGCCTTCTCAGTTTTGCTGTCACTTTCAGGGACAAGAATTGTATCACCAATGGAAGCAATGCAAAATACAATAAACTGATTGCACATTTACTGTAAAGTGGCAGCAACATCTAATCCTTTATGCTACTGTGAAGAAAAAAAAAGTGCAGAGTTTTTATTACTTACAATGACATTTTCTAATATTAAGTGTTTATGCAAACAAAATGAGATCTGTTAATTTCCTAATTCAACATTGCATTCTATTCTGGAAATCTTTTACCACAGCCTAATTTCCCCTTCCCTTCATCAGTTCTACAATTATTTATGATATAAAATTTAATCTATTATCCTAGAAAATAATCTCTTTGAAGAATTTACAGTCTATCCCATTTATTCTTAAAAGACAAACCAGTGGTGGGGTTTTTTATTTTATTTTAAAATGAAAAGTATTTTACTGAGGAAACAATTTTTTGCTATTTAGGAAAAGGTTGGAATTTGGATTAGAAATAAAACAATTTGATTTGACTTCAAAACTCTTTTGGCAACATATAAAATGGGAAGGAACAGGAAAAAAACCACCTAGAATAACAAATAATTTCTTGTGATGTCTTTGTTACAGCCAACATAAATCTGTGCTACAGAGAGTGCTTTGAAGTATTATATACTCCAGACTGGGGACTTACCTGTGTTCTGAAGTAACTTCCATCATATTGATCTAAAGTGAAATATTCTTGGTTTCATAAGTCTTAGAATTAAAATCAAAAATTTATTAAAAATTTTAATTTTAATTAAAAATTACTTATTAAAAGTAAGACTTAAAAGAATAACAAATTCCAGTCTACCCAGTAATCTCACTCTCCCAGGTTAATACAGTGTAATTTCATATGGCTCATTGTCACTGTTATACATTTGTTTTTAGCAATATGACAATTTCTGAGCATTGTAGTTAATATTTTTTGATTTTTCTTTTGATGAAATTGTTCTAAAATCAAACTGTACCTTCCAATCTTTCTATTAGAAGTACTATCTGGCAACACCAATTAAATGCAGACCTGACATTGTTTCAAATCACTGAGGTAAATCTCTGAAAGAGAAAATTATCTTTGGGAGCCAAGTAAAAATTCACCCTCTGGAACACCCTCTGAGACCTGCTGACCCTCAGGGCACTGTGTGTCCTTAATTTCTTTTGCATGACATTTGGTTGATTTATGTGGTTGTAACAGAAAATTGGTTAATATGTTCTGGTTAATAATCTGGGTGCAGTTTATTGAATATTTATTCCTCTAAGACATAAGAATACAAGCCATGATGAAGGTACTTTTAATATAAAGATGCTTTGGGGAACTTTCAATAAAATGATTGCAGGAGCTCACTCTAATTGTAACAAGAAAACAATTATATTCAGATTTCTTACTGTTTCTGGAAAGAGGTTTTGTTGTGTTTCTGATGTAAGAAAGGAAGTTCACCTAAACACATGCAATTTACTTCTACATGTATATCCCAAATCCCCAAGAAATTATTGAGCTGAAACCTGACACTAAAGTAAACCTAACAATACAACCAACACTAAACACACTTCCAGTAACTGAGAAGTCCTTCAGCTGAAACATTCCATTGTGGTTCATAGATTTTATAACTACAAGACATCAAAACTGGCTCTTGTGTAAAATCAGACTTTTGTATTTCCTGAATTGAAATTAAGTATTAGCTTTGGGAAAGAAAAGAAGATTCAATATGCGTTCAGAAACATTCAGCAATCCAGAATGCACTGCAGTTTAGGTGGACTGTTAAAATAGTAAATGTTAGTGATAAAATGCATAAAACATGCAATTTATTTCTGATCTGTGCCATGTGTCTTCAATGTCTTGCCATCAGGTGCTTTTATACTCAGTGTGTCACAGTCTTATATTTTCCTCCAGACAATAAAAAACTCCTTAAAAATGTGCTATCCAGTCCTTTTTAACCCTGTTGCATCCAATACAATTCATTGATGGTAATTCATCACTTGGGGCTAAATTTTGAGACCCATCCTAGACAACTTTTTTATATAAATCCTGTGAGATAAAAGATGGTTTTTAAAAAAAGAATTAGATCTTTGGGAAAGAAAAATTTTGACATATCTAAGTTCTATGTCTTTCACACATAATTATATCATCACTCAAAACTTCAGCTTCACTACAAATCTTCAATTAGCTTGATAAAATCCTTTCACCAAGGATTTGTTTTGATTGGCATTTGGTCTACAATCCAAAATCAGAGCAGAAATCCAATCGAATATCTCTTTTTTTGATTGAAATCACCCTGATCGCTGATTCAATTATTCCATAATGTTCAGCATCTCAGACTGGAATATTCCACACTATGAACAGCAGAAGTCATAGTACTGAAGGTTAATCATCACAGTATGTTATGGAAGATCATGTTCTTTGTAATAAATCTTTGATAATGCCTTTTTTTCCCTGCTCTGTCAAGTTAGCACTTTAGGGCAATGTGTGATATAAAGCACCAGAAAAGGAAAACTGGATGTTTATTTTCAACTTATGCTAAAAATAGAATCCCATTTTGCTCCTTTCCTTATAACTAAGCAAGTATATCATAAATAAAATCAACTGATTGCTGAGTCACTTATCCCTGTCTCTTGTAATTTCAGATGGACTCCTTAGAGTTATTTACTTGAAAACAGAGGAAACCACATTCTTGTTTTTATCTCATCTTTATACTTGCATATGAAAAAAAAATGCAAGTGATATTGAGCCTACCTCTACTCAAATTTATTTTTTAATGGCACTAGCGTGATTTATATGAGCTATTCTCCAAAAAGGGCATTATAAACCTCTCCCTTTGCTTTCAGCTCTTCTTACATAAAAAGCAAAATAAGATTAAGGCATTTAACACTGCATTAAACTGAGTGGAGAACAAAATCTTTGTAGATAAAAATCTGGTGTGCTATGGCAATTACAGGACCACTATCCCAGGAAATATAGAAAATACAATGAATAGGTGAAATAAATACCTTATGGCTGTGTTTGAACCAGCAAATTTTTACAAGAGTAGCCATTTTATATTCAGCTGGACCTGGGAGAGAAAAAAAAAAGGCAATCTCCAAGCAAAAACTGTACCTCTTTGTTCCCTTCAGAAGTCATGTTTTCTCAGGAGAAGAAAAGAATTAAGGAGGAAAATGAATGTAAAATTATGCTTTAATTGCTTCAGGATCACTGCCTAGTGCTGGTATAAGCCTCATCCAGATCACTGAGAATAAATGTCTCGGAAGAACAAGCTATGGCATTTGTGACATTAACCTGTGTCACAAAACTCTAAATGATTTACAATACGAGGTTCAAATATTTCCTGTTATCAGTCAAGAGATTGATAATATAAAGAAGGCCAAGAAAATCTGTGAAAATCTGTTTTGAAGTTGGTTCTCTGAGTCTTTTTAGTCAAACAAAGCTGTTCTCATGCAGAATGTACACTTGCCTTACAATTTGAAAGACTGAGACCCAGTAAATCAGGAGGAAAAAGGAAAAAAGCTTTCTTATTTTTGAAGATAATGGGGTGTATTTTTGGCTGAGATAACTGGCTCCCAATGCTGCAGTCACATACTGATAGAGACATTGAAATGATAAGCCTAATGGTAGCAGTATTTTATAATCCTTTATTACTTTATGAATCTTTTTGTTGTGGTGTTTGAAGAGGTTTTGGTGTTTACTTTTAGGAGAACCACCAAAAAAAAAAAGAGAAAGAAAAATAAAGAAAAAATGTTAAAATATTTAATCTTTCTTACTCAGTTTTTTTCCTTCAAAGGAATATTGTTTGGTTTAGTTGTTAAACTTCTTAAATGAAAGGCTAAAAGTGATTTTGGTGGTTTGGGTAAATAATAGATCTCTTGGTACTTATCAGAATGTTGACTTTCTATTTGTTTTGACAATTTCCCTGTGTAGGGAAAGCCATCACCTAAATGTCAACAATTCATGGGGCAAAAGTCAGGGAAGGAAACAATGCTGGAATAATTTAAACTAATGCTTCATTTTATTTATTTTCTCTCAGGAATGTAAAGAAAACAAGCTAACTGTACAGCACAAGCTGTTGGATCCCCTCACACCACAGAACACAGGAGTGCAATAAAGTTTTGTGTCATATTTGCTTTAGAGACACCTTTTTCTTTAGTCCGAGGAACAGGTTGATAGTTTGTTGGCAGACAGTTGGCAAATTGTAAAATATTTTACAGCTTTCATGTAAGTTAATGTAGATTCTTTACTTATTCTTTTTTAAGGATAATCTGAACTGTGTGTGATTAAATTGTCACGCATATAATTGTTACAGACCGCCCTAATTACTCATATAAATCTGCATCAAACCAGCATGAGAATTACTCTATTATTCTACTACCATATTGATAGAGTTATTGCAAGTTAACCTTGGCCTACATCACTAGCTAAAGATTTTATTCCAATAAATAATTCAAATGATTCTGCCACAGACGCACTGTTATTTTTATAAGTTCATTATTAATTATGAGTAACAGCTTTTATAATATAGCTTTAACTTGTACATTATACATTGACGTGTCAAATAAGGGTTTTTTTTTCAACAGGTAGGTTTCTTGAGACCCAGTTTTATTGATTTTTTTTTAAATTTTATTTTCTCTGAAAGATATAGTTACCCTCAAATCTTCAGGCAAAAAGTAGCAGTGTTGTATTCACAAAAGGAAGAGATTTCTGCCTAAACCCCAGGCAATTTGTTAGGAAACTGTAGAAACCAAAGACTTTTACTTGTATAAACAGCAAAAATAAATAACTGATGAGAAGGAGAAAATTTTATGGTATTATCAATATTCTTGTTTTAAGAAATATGATGAAAATATATTGCCACAAATCTTCAACTCTTGTTAACACACAAAAAATCCCCTTTGTTGGAGTGAAAAGTCTATATCTCTGCTATCTCCTTAAAGCATTTCTTGCATCTTGGAATGGTTAATATTAAACCAGCAGTTGTCTGGGTGATTAAATCTCATCAATCAAGCATGATAAAATCTGCCAGGCTGTCAGCTGTGCCACTGCCCAAACATAAAAATGAGTTACAGAGCTACTGGAAGTCTCACAGTCCAGAGTGTCAAATGTCCCCTCATGGGGGTCTTAGATGTGTTAATGAGGAGAGGGGACAGATTTAATCCCTGCAGGATATTCTACATGAGGGCAATGGAAGAAAGAGCCACTGCCTGTCACAACACACTGGGATCAGCCTGAGAAAAGCCTGATGCAGGTGAGGTACTTTACCATCCACTTTTTGCAGCAGCTCATTATGAAATTCTCTGCTTCATCTAAATAATGGATGTCACCCCATCCTGTTTATACCCACAGGGCTCCTTTTATGTGCTCTTCATCTCTCTCTATCTCTGTTCAGCTGCTGGTAATATCCAAGGAAATGTGGATCATGCGAAGTTTTTGCAATCTACATGGTAAGTTTGATCAAGTTACCTGGAACAACGCTTCCTCTGTTCACTCACTGTACTTTTCTGGGCCAAAAATATCTCCTTGTTCTACTGGAAACTTCCAGAAGAAGGAAACAAACAAAGAAACACAAAAGAACCTACAAACAAACAAGACAAAATGAACAAAACCACAACCTCCCCTCTCCCCCCCCAAAAAAACCCAACCCAACCCAACCCAACCGAAACCCCACTAAAACAGCAGCAACAAAACAAGAAACACAAATAAACCAACTGAAAAACCCACAAACCAGCTGAAATACATGGATTTGTTCAGTGCAGAAAACTACCTGTGCTTAACTGGATGTGTTCAGTGCAAATTAGTGCAAATTTATTTAAAATAAGTACTAGTTCAGTATAAACTTAATTTTTCACTGCCAGTAAAAAAGAAATCTCATGCCATGGGACCATATGTAACTTAGGCAACTGGGTTCTTCACTGGGTTCTTCATTAAAATCCTGGATAAAACTGTCTTCAGCTGCACATGTAGCACACACCTGTGCACGCACAAATACAGGTGCAGGTATCTGCATATGGGTGAACTGTGACTGTGGTGGCCAGAAGATGGACAGGATGAAGAATCTTATGAGAATTTTGTGTTTAAATAAAATAACTACCCCTTTTAACTACAACTTCATAAAAAAGCATGAATATGCTGCAGTTTTGTTGGTTTTTTTTTTTGTTTTGTTGATTTGGTTTGGGTTTTTTGTTGTTTTTCTTTTTTTTTTTTTTAAGGAAGTCATTAGTCATCATTCGCAGTGCATAGGGTGCCAATCCCAGCTCTGATTTTGTCTGGAAACATCTTCAGGTTTCGTAGCTATTAAAATTAGAAACATGAGTCTGGGAGAAATCCCTCCCTCATGTCTAGCCTTACATTACAGGCAATTTTTGTGTATGTGTGTGTGGTCTGGAACTAGGTAAGTATCACCCTATAATGCAATAGTAAATTGCTGCTTTTCTTCCTTTGAACACTATTCCAGACCTCTCCACAGTGATATTTTTTCCAACACAAATTTATTCAGTGCAATTTTGTATTAATTTGCTTTTATTCTAACAAATTCTTTGATTTTGCTTACTTTGAGAAACAAACATTGTAGTTGACTTTGTGAGAAAATATGATAAGTGGAATAAAAAAAAAACCCCAAGTGGCTCTCTTATAAGTTCACATGGGAAAAGTTGCCTCTGAGACTAATATATTTGTATTGTGCCTGAGGAATGCTAGAGGTAGGTTTGCATTTTCACTGTTGGTTCAATCTTATATGAGCAGTAAATCTTTTCTCTTTCCTTACTATCTGGGTCCAGCCAGGGATCTCCACTCTTCATCATTAAAAGTATGACAACATCTTTTGTTGTCTCCTTTTTATTTCAATACTTTTATCACTTTATGATATTTTGATGAAGATTTCCCAGTCCTCCCCCATATATTTAAGATTTCCATTTCTACCTTATTATCAAGTTTCTTCAGGATGGACCTTGTGTTTTTCCCTGCCACATTAAGGTACTAATACGTGTCCTCAATTTTATTAACTTTTTCCTGCTTCAGAGATTTTTTCATTCAAGATGCAGTAACCTTCATTTTGAACCACTCAGATGTTCCCCAGTATTTATATTAATGCTATTCCTGTACATTAAATATTATATTTTATCAAAATTCAAAAAGATTAAATTTACACCACTTATTTTGTCTAGAAAATGAATATTAGTCTAACATGATCCAACTTTGGAAACCTCATGTCTTATAAAGAAGAATGTCATATCTGATGCAGCATGAAATGAATTCTAATTGCTTCCCTAGTGACATCAGCCAAAAGTAATTCTTAAGTTAGAAGATAATTTTATTTGAGTGGAAATCTGCATGAACTGTAACGTTATTAATTTTTATTTTTTATTATCTGTGAATTGATATTCAAAAATAAAAGAAAAAAAAACCAAAACTTGTTTCCATTGCATTACACCAAATAATTTGCTTTATATAAGAGTCATATCCATGGCCATATCCCTACATATTATATTCTATAAAGCCATACAGAGGATGCCTGGAGCGGACAACTAGGGCAACTAGAGGTGTGCTGGTTTTGGTACAAGCTCTCTCCTCCAATTTTGAGGATATTTTGAAGTGTATTTTCAAGTAAGTCTCTTAATTCCCCCATCTCTTGTTCCTGATTACTGCCTGACCATAGTCCGTTGTTGAAATTGCACAATTGTGTCCCAGAACTGACACAAAGTTAAGCTACCTAATGACTGTGTAAGATTACTAGAACTTTACTGTCTGTGGTCCACACAGTGCTGAAAGAAAGCAACTTAAATAATAGTAGGCTGTCTCCTAGCCAATTTTAGACACTTTTTTATATCCAGGCACATTTTTAATCTTTTTTTTTTTAATTAAAATTCTAAACTGCAAGTGTCTAATAATGGAGCTAAGAGGAACTAAGTGACTCTAAAAGCTTTTCCCCTGAACCTCAGATTACACATATTTTGTACCAGGCTGGGTAAATTCAGTTGTTCTTCACCTTAGCAGATGAAAAGAAAAACTGCATTACTTGACAGCACATCTAAAAATATATTCCACCTCATGAAATACAGTAAAAAAAAAGTAATGAAATATGTCTGTTGAAAGATAGACATAACAGAGAATGTAGTTTGAGCTAGTATGCAATAGAATATGAAAAAACCAAGTAAAGAATGAAGGAACAAACTTGAGAGCAAAACCAACTGGATGAAGAGAAAAGAGAATGCTGATCTGCCTTCTACTCTGCATTTTCTAGATATGCCTAATGCCAGAAAACCTTCCCACCTCAAAGGGATAAGAGTCTCTTGCAGCAGAGAAAATCCTAATTCTTTCCAGAGCCATGATCCTTGGGGAACAGCTATGGATTCACATCCTCGTCTGAAGTTTATGAAAGGCTACTGGTTTTGTTCCACTCTGTTTGACTGCAGGGAATGTATGTGTGCAGTACAAATTATGAAACCACAGAAGTTAGGGATTTCTTTTGCCCACCCCCTGAAAATACAATTTGTTTGGGTTTTTTTAAAGGAAATTTCCCTTTAATTTTACATAAATCCCACCTGTTGAGTTGCTTGTGTCACTTCATAAGTTTAGATTGCTCTGCAGTGTAACAGGATTCTCAGTCAGTCACTTTTCAAATGTGTTGAAAAGTGTTTTTCATGATGCATTTTGGCTCAAATGTACAGGACTGAGTTTATAGGGTGTTTGAGGAACACTTCAAATTTCTACCATCATTTCTAAATTTCAGCTTTTGTTCTTGATTAAACACACACAAAACTAAACAATAAAGCAAACTACTAATGTAAAAAACAAATTTCCCCCCATATTCCTTTGCTAGGATAAATAAATGTGTAAAGGAGGTAACTGTTTCAGGAAAACTGCCTTTTTAGCTTTGACAAAAACCCCTTTTCATGTAAAAAGAAGCTTTACCAGGAATCAGAATCAGGAGCCTCAGATGACTGAGAATTTCTCTTGATCAGATGAGGTATATGGTCTTAAATGTATGTATGAATGTAAATTAAGGCTTTTTCCCCTCCCTTGTCTAAATTAATAGGATTAGACCTATTATAGTGGGGTTTAGACAAAACATTAATATTTTCTGCCTTTAACTTTGAAAGTCCCCTTATCTCTCATAGTTCTGTGATAATCTGGGGGACTTTTTAAAATAAATATCATGAAAACTCTCCCATGAACTATTTTCTAGAAAACACAGTACAAGAAGGGAACAGAAGATGTTGGCAAAGTGGTAAGATATTAACAAAGTACTTCACTATCATGTATAAGGGTGTCTGCCAAATCTCTGTCCAGACTTCCATCGGAGCTCCTTATTCTCCAGATCCTGATGACAACCTATCATCTATGCTTATTTTTTTTTATGCATCCCTCTATCGCTCCTTTGCTGTTACCTCTTCTCCCTCCAGAGCCCTAATAAATTATTTACACCACAGTATGACACTAAACACTTCTGATTTTTTTTTTTCCTTTTACATTTAACTGCCCCAGTTCTGTGTCAGAAGGATTTTTACTTCCTGGAAAATACCAATCTGTCACATTTTGTTTGTCCTGTACTTCCATTTCAAATCTTTTTTAGGATTAATAGAGGGAAAGAAGAAAACATCTCAGTAAGATATTAATAACATGACAGATTGGACAGGGCTTGTAGCAACCTTGTCTGGCAGAAAGTGTCTCTGCCCATGGCAGGGGATGGAACTGGGTAACATTTAAGGTCCCTTCCAACCCAAACGATCCTGTGATTCTATGAAAATACTAAAATAATACTTAATGAAGATTTTAAACATTTTTCCTAATGCAGAAAGTTACATTAGACTGACATTTTGCTCACCATTATTTGACACCCACAGTTGACATTATGAAAAGGCTCTATAAAACATTTTCAAAGGCTTTCCTGTACCTTGTCCTATCCATCTTTAGTCAACCATTAAGGTGTAACATTAATCAAATATTTCATGTTGAAATAACTTTTTTTAAAATATATAAAATTGAAAAAGACAAAATGTGTAAAAAATAGTTTTGTTTGTCAATGCCTCTGCTTCCTCCTAATGTGCTTTCTAGCCACATTCACAATATCTGTGAAGCACTAACTGATCTCAGAGGTAAATTCACACAATCACAGGCTCATTTAGGTTGGAAAAGACCTCTGAGATTATTGAATCCAATGTCTGACTGATGGTCTTGTGAACCAGACCAAGACAGTACATGTCCCCTCATTTTTTGATCTCTGACTTAGGGGTTCCTGGGTCATTTCTTCTGGTTCTGTGTTTCACTGGTCCTGTCACCTTCTAGATCCTGCCTCTTCTAGCCCCTCCTTCCCCCACGAATCTTCCTTTCTTTCCCCCTTTTTTTTTTTGTAACAGAGTGGGTTTTTAATTCCATTTTATCTTCAGGGTATTGCACAGCACATGGACTTTATTGCCTTTACAAAAGTTGGAGAAAAAAAGGTGTCAACTTGCATGTGGTTGGTTGTGCTCTTCTCAGGGGGTGTTCTCCACTGATACTCATAAATTCTTAATTAAATTGAAAAACAGATCAAAAGCACAACCTCTTTGTGCTTTTCACACTCAAAATTAGGGTCTCCTTTAGAGCTAATGACAATTAAAATGAACATGACATAAATTGTGCAATGGTCCACAAGTATTTTGTGTTCTGCAGTTTCACTGGTTCATACCACTATGAAAGAAAGGGAAATATAAATATAATACCTACTATAAAATTCAAACCATTTGTTTTCTGTCTAATAAGCCAATTTTTCATCTTTTGCCTTCTGTATTTACTGGTAACAAGAAAACCAAACAAAAAAAAAAGATATCCATGGTTTATGAGCCAATAAAAAAAAAACTTTGTTAAACACAATTGTGAGGTATTTTTAAATTTGAATCATTATATGTGAAATATATTTCTTCTGCCACATATTTTGAGGTTGTCTTCATGTTTATAACAGCAAAGGCTGTGCATTTTAATGACTCAGTTTGAGACACTCTGTATGTCATGGGTGTTATACATAAGTAATTTCTATCCAAAAGGAAAATGCAGCTTCTAAAAAATTAATTCACTATAAAAAGTTAAACATACAGCAAGAAGTAACCAAGAGAAACAATTCAACTTTGCTTTGAGATTTTAATGCCTTGTGTATTTTTTCCCCCTAGAAACTGAAATAGTTGGAATGCTTATTGAAGTTTTTCCCATGTGTCGTTTAAAAACATCAACTTCTTCATTTTGAAAGGTCGGTCCTTTTAGAGCTTGAAGAACAAGATAATCAGAGCAGAGGAGGAAGTCCTTTTCCATTTGGAAATCACATATGCCCATAATTCTAAAGAGGAAAGTTTCAGATCTCACCATGCCTAGACTTGGAAAGTCTGCCACTCAAATAAATATGTTTTTTTCTCAGACAAATTCCTACCCCTTTTTCCTGTCCCTCATTCTCTCCACCCAAGAAAACCCCAAACAAAAAAAAAATCCACTACTCAAAAGTTAGTTTTGGTAATACCTTGACTTTAATAGCTTAGGAATGAGTCTAATCTTAAACTCTTGAAAAGATTTCTATTTCTTTCATGCCTACCTAAACACTTTTCTCTTATGATGAGTAGTACATTATTTTTTTGCTATCAGTTTATATGCAACAGTAACTGACATTAAACTATATCTTTAGGATTATGCTTGATTTTTTTTGTGGTTACAGCTTTTTAACTAGCAAATAGTCAGTGCACATGTATAATTCCTTGCAAATAAGTTCTCAATAAAAATTTTAAATCAGAAAGACTTTATGCACTGCCACACCAAATCTTAAAAGGGAAAAAAAAAGAAGAAAAAGAAAAAAAAGGAAAAAGACACCACACACCAGCATACATAGGAGGAACCTCAAAGCTCTTTGCTTTAAATAGAAATTGAACTCTGGATACTGTAGACCATAATCAAATGCATTCATCTGCAAGACCAACTTGAGCATTTTAGTTATAATTTACAGGTCATTGGCTTCTTCGTTACAGGCAGCCCTTGGCAAAAGTAGTTTCTGATACAGAGGCACCTACAGTAACCAAGATGCAATCCCTGAGTGCTGCCTCTGGCTGCAGGGCTGGAATATGCATTTAATAAACATTTGCATTCCAGCTTGATTGCACTATAGTAAATTAGCTCCTACTGGGAAAGGAGGCAAAAAGAGGGAGGAATAAAACCTGCCAACAACTTCAATGCATTTCAAAAAACCATATTTTGCAACATTAAGCTTTAGTGTCACAGGAGACCCTTAATGTTTTTATGATCAGAATACTTTTAAGCAGTAAATGTATAGAATAGGCAAACTTTCTCAGCACACAATTTCTGACAGACTAAGATAAACTGTTTTCTTCATGCTCATTAATTACTCTCATTGATGTCATTCTTTCTATAGTTTCACTGAAAATTTCACTGTTACTGAAAATTCTGAGTATTTTTAGATTTTTTTTTTACCTAGCAAAGACTTCAGCTTAATTCAGTATTAAAAAAAAAATAAAAAAGGCAGATTAGTGTACACTGGAGAGAAAGTATTTTATGCAGCTTGAAAACAACTTCACATACATATGTTGTGTTCCACAGCTTCATTAGGTAACAGATGTGAAAGGCAAGCAAAGCCACAGTCCTGGCAAGGTTACTCTGTGAAAGGAAAGTAATGAAACCTCAACAAAAAATGCTGTATTAGTCAGCATAGTCCAGAGATCACTTATGCTTCCATCATAAAAATTAAATTTTAGACCAGACTTTAAATATTTTTATCTCTCATTCCTCATTCTCTATCATTTTTTTTCTTTGTGGATGTGTGTGTAAAGATCCTGAATAACAATTTGGGGTTTTAGATCACCGTGGATTGGGTAAATCAGATATTCTATCTGATAAACTTTACAGAAGAAGGAAAGTTCTATAGCTCACACAGATTTGACCAAGATATTTCATGTTTCTGGAGATTCTGATGTGCACACAGAGTTGGATGGAAATTACAAAGAAGATTTTTAATGTTCCTGATTTCAGGACACCATTTACTTTTTGAGTGAAATGTTAATGCTCACAAATGTCTATTAATGCAACATTTCATAAAAATTTTTACAGAAACCACAACTTTACATTTAGAAAGAAATTTAAGAATGTGATTATTATGCAGTACTGCGTTTATTTCTTTTTTAAAAGTTAAATTATTTTCCTCTAAAATTCAGAAGTTCCATTGAAACTACAGTAGGAACCAACCTATGGGCAAGTCTTCATAATATCATGTTTAAAGCCTTCAGCTATAAGAGCATTCTTGCATTCCAAACTCAATTCCAACAAATGTGAAAGTATAGGAGAGTTTGTTAACACTCTTTATCCCATGCTGAATAATACAGATCTAAAAAGTGGATTCAAGAAATTTACCATCGTGTTCATAGCCTGTAAAATTCATATGGGACAGCTTAAGATTCTGTTAAGTAAGGCCATAAACTAAAAAAAGAACCTTTAATTCTTGAATATGTGTTCATGTCACTTAAATTGCAGGACATAAAAATGTAAAACCTGAGTCAAAGACCTTAAATATTGTCATGTTTGGTTCTTGACTTGACCATTCTTAAGGTTATCCTGCTCGTTTTCTACCTCAGTGCATTCAGTGCATTTCTATAAATTTGTTCATGTGTTGAATTTGCACTTTAAATGAAAGGTATTTTAAAGTTTTTGCCACTCTTTATTTCCGTAAAATTGCTCCTGTCTTTACTCAACCTTTGGATGCTTTTAAGGTGGAAATAATTAGAGTTTGGGGGTTTTGTACTATTATTATTATTATTTTAACATGTATGTATTTTGGGCAGTGTTTTAAAATAAATAATCACTTGTGAAATCTGACTTCAGGGACAGCTTTCTGCTTCAAGAAACTGACCACCCAATGTTTGTCCTGCTGCACAAAACGTTGTCTTCTGACATACCCTACAAAATGTGTCTGCACTGTCAAGTACCCAAACTCTCCTTTTTTGTCATCACAAAGCATACAGTAGATACAGTCTCCATATAAGAAGTCACTGATAGCATGGAATTCATTCTTTCAGGCTCTTTGAACTGAAAAGGAAAAACAAGAATCATCAGGTAAGACCTAGGTCAAGTGTTGTGTGATGTAGACACTGGTAATTGTTGTGGACTAATCTGAGGAAGATTTTTCAGACAGTCAAGACCACCTTGCAGCTTCAGCTTTTCAGACTATCAAGACCAGGTTGCAGGTTCAGGTCTGACCTTTTGCTTCAGTCTGTGAATCAGAGGATTTCCTGAATTTAAACTGGGAGCTCTGCCCACCCAACCCCACCACACTGGCCAAGCACCTCCCAGGTGGTGAATAAGCTCAAGCTGCATGAGTTTTCATCCATTCAAGGAGCCAAATAAAAGCATGCCAAGAACCAAAACAAGCATTTCAAATATTAAAAATTGTTATTGTGGCATGAAACATGATTGAGAGCACTGGGTTGGCCAAGGGCAAGTAATGCAGTGAGGGCTCGTGGCAGCCTGACTTGACTGCTTCAACAGGGATGCCAGAAATTTGTTCACAGTAGGAAAATTCCAGCTTCTCCCATCTGCTTTAGCTGATCTAATTCTTGGTGTGAGCTGGCATGATGGAATAAGGCTTGTAGGAAGGTGAGACCTAAGGCTAATGAAATAAAGGGTCACTGGCACCCTTACAGTGTCACCCCAACATCTACTGTCTCTGTTGTCTGGTTTTAAGAGGCCATCCTTATGTATGAGGGGTTTTGAAGCAATCTTGGCAATCTTCAGGGTTTTTTTCTATGAGTTCAGGAATTCCTATATGTTCCTTTGCATTGACCTTAAGAAAAAGCCCAACCAATCAAAGCAAACCAAACCAGCAACAAAAACAAACACACAAAGCCAACAAAACAACCAAACCGAATCCCAGACCAAACCAAGTCTAAACTAAAGTAAACTATAAAAAACAAAACTAAACCAACAACTAAGAACTCCCAAACAGATTTCTGGGAAAAGAAGACATTTTTAGGGATAACCTTCATCTGATTCAGGAGTAAACCCAAGCTGATTGAACTATCTGCACAAGTTTTTGGGCTACAGTTAATACTTTGAACAACATTTTTGCCAGTCAACTATATACTAAACTTCAGGATTTGTAACTGAACCTTAATGCCTATTTTGTTCCTGTAACTACCAGGCTAACTTAGTCATAACAGTAATGCCTGTAAACTTCACAGTCTGCAGACATTTGTACTATCCATAGTTTATATTTTCCATTCTTCCAACATGAAAAATAAATGGCACTCATTAACAACAGGGTTCCTAATTGATTAGAGCTCTAAAACTTCTCACAGTCTTTCTGGAAGCTTCAGGAACTGAAGTACTTGGAGATTAAATCAAATAGTTAACTCTGGAACAGATACCATGTGTTTCCTACGCAAGTGTGTTTGTACTGCTTTGAAAATTAGCAGGAATCAACATGAAATACAGAAGTGGAATGTCATCTTAGTTGCACAGACAGGTGCTTGGCAGACTGTGGGTGTGAGTCATCCAGGAAAAACAGACTCTGCCCTGGTGCAGGCCCTGGGAATTTTGAGTGGAGGGAAGGGGACAGCCCTGCTCTGCCAGGGGACTCTCAGTGACAGTGAGATGGTTCCAACCCTACCAGCAGCCACAGCTGTGCAGTGCTGGAGGCTTTTTTTGGATACTTGACAATATCTACGTGGTATACAACTGGGAAAAAAAAAAAAGAAAAATTACAAAAAAAGATAGCAATTGAAAGAATTACCTAGGCTTACCTGTAAAACTTGATCTCTAATCAAACATACTGAGATATTATTGATATCACACTGTCACATTTTGCTTTGTCAGCCTCTCCTGAATATTTGTTTGGGTTTTGTGTGTGCTTTCTTTTAGTTTTGGGGTTTTGTTTTGTTTGTTTGGGTTTTTTTGCTGTTTGGTTGGTAAGGGGTGTGGGTTTTTTGATGATGTTGCTTTTTGTTTGTTTGGGGTTTTTTGGTTTTCTTTTTGTTTGTTGGTTGGTTTGTTG
>WBMV01004916.1:771464-782478 GCA_013396655.1 Campylorhamphus procurvoides | reverse complement strand
ATTGCGAAATTAAAAAGCAGCTGTGTCTCAAATTAAAAAAAAAAAAAAACCTTCAAAATGTGTGGAGCTGGTCTATTCAGAACAAGAACATGATGGTGATGGAAAATGGTGACCTGCCAGCTAACATGTAGTTCTGTGAGGTACATTTATATTCACCCTGGAACAGAGTATCATAACTTTTTAACACTGAACTGTGTGGAAGGTGAATTGTGGCCATGATGAAAGGGCTTGTTTCAAACTTCATTTGTTTAAAAGAAAGTGAAAATAATTAGGGGAAAAAAATCCAACACAGCCCCCTCCCCCACCCTCCCCTAAAAAAAACCCAAACAACAAAAAACCACAAAGAAACAAAAAGCAACAGCAACAAAAAACCCACCCACCTAACCAACCAACCAGCAAAACCCCCAAACAAACAAATAAACAAACTAAAACCCCCAAACTAACAGAAAACACACAAAAACAAACATTCAGGAAAGACTGACAAAGCAAAATGTGACAGTATGAAATCAATAATATCTCAATGTGTTTGATTGGAGACCAAGTTTTACAGGTAAGCCCAGGTAATTAGTATTAAATGACACATTAGGAAACTTTGAGACTATACTAGAACTAGATGTATTTTCCATGTAGAAATGTGAATCCTACCATGGATCAACCTAATGTTCATACTCTAGTCTTACGGGGCTCTACAAATTCCAGAAGCAGCATAAATATTTCTCAAAATGCCTATCCAGCCTCCTCAGTGACAGTGAAGTTCTGATGGTGCCACTTTTATTGGATCTGGTTTTGGGGTTGTAGACTTATATAATGGTGCATTAAAGAGGGACAGAAGCACATGAATACACCTGACAACAGTCAAATATACAGGTAAAATTTTGGTTTGAGTTTCTTTTGCTGACAGAACTATGAACAGAGTTAAAAAGTGTATTATCATGTGGAATATAAATTGATGTAACCTCATGTAGACAAATAGTAGGACATAGTGAATAACACCCAAAACTTTTGATTTGTGGTGTCCTTTCACACTTGATAATGTTCTATATTTCATACTGTGGCACATTGCTTACAGCCTCTGAGACTTACTGTGTGAAGTGAGGTCACTGGAACAAGTGATAAAGCTTAAATGATTACCTAAAATAGAAGTACCCAGTTTATTTCATGTAAAATATGTTTTTTATTTTGTTATTGAGTGTAGGGAACTCTTGCTACAAAAGATTCCTCTTGTATCCAAAAAAAAAAAAAATTGTATCTTAAAAAGCAAAAGAAAATCACTCATACTAGAAGACATTTGTAGATAACATAAAATGATCTTCATCTTGCCTTGATGGGGTTTTATGTGGTTCCTGATTACACAGATTGTTAGATCCATATAGATCATGATAAAAAAATCAGCAGTTTTGTTTGTGCTTTTGAAAGACCACAGTGTAAAAGAACTGAGATAACTTATAATTGACCAAACTAGAGCATATTTTACTCAGAGATGAGAGGTGGTTTCCTGGCACAAAGGCAACACATAGGAAAATGTCCATTTCCTCCTCTGAAACCTTGCAGTGCTACAAAACCAAACACAAGGCAAAGGTTTGAAATGATAAGTCAATTGCTCCAGCCTGTGTTTTCCAGATGTAACTGAACTGTTTGTGATGACATTCCAAAATACTGAACCCTTGTTATATAAGTACATATGTAATCTGAGAAATTACGGCTGAGTTAATTGAAATTTAACAAGATCCTGAAGAAATTAAATAGTAACATGAAAAAAAAAATAAGAAAAAGAAAAGTGGTTATAATCACTGTAAAATCCAAGTTCAAGGAAGAATTAACTCCCATATATGGGCTTTAAGTTGTGTTATGGTTTCATTTCAACACTGTTCCAATAATATTTTAGGTTTTCTATGTGCAGAGGTCCAAAATAAGGATATGTGAATTCATTTCACTTTAAGCTGTTTAGAATGAAGACATTGCATTCAGTGGAACTATGACAAAATGTATAGTCACTTGTAATATACAAGGGTAGTAAATGAATAATGTATTCTTAGGTAAGTAGAATATATGCTGTATATAAGCATATTCCTTTAGGATCAAGTTGTCCTTTCAGAACATTACACCATAAATGTATATTGCTCGTTCAGCAATTGTTCTGCCAGAAATTAACTTTGATAAATATCCACAAAAAAAAAGAGTCTGAGAAAGACAAATGTAACACTGCTTAAAAACAGATGCTCAGAAAGATGTTTGTGTGTAAAAGGAAATTTTTCAATGCCTGGCTTGTTCTGAGATTTGACTACTACATTTGACTGTTTCTGAAGTCATAACCATAAAAAAAAGATCCTAAACCACTCTGCTTCATGAACAATGGAATCTTTAGTAAGAAAATTATAAATTAAAGTCTAAAAGTGATCTCAAGGGAAAAGATTATTATCTAAACTACCACTGGCTAAACCTAACCTCTTCCTCATTTCAAATCTCATCAAAAGATATGAAGAAGAAAATGTGGCTTTATTTATAGGATATATCCTTTATCTCCTCAGGAGGAACATATTTTATTTATTTATTTGAATCATAGATAATGAAAATTATTTAAAAAAATGAAGGATAAAGAAGAACAACAATAATGAAATGCCATATTTTGACCTTGTTCTATAGGTTTAAAGAATTTTCTTTCATTCTTTCAGGAAAACATTAAGTAAGAATGGACACTTCTCTACCAAAAAGATGTTTCTTGACTCATCATACTTATTAAAAAATCTGAATTTTTGCTGTATTACATTCATTGGAGTGAATATTAATACTGAGGACATACACCACGAAATCAGTCACTGAGACTATGAGATCTCTTTCTCTTTTAAAGTAGACACAGGCAGTGTAATTTGGCAAATTCAAAAGGCCCAGTAGAATATCAGAGTAGATGTCTCATTGAAAATAAAAGTTGGAATTCCAGCTGAGGGTAATATAGTTCAAGAGTTCTTGAAATCGTTGTGTGTGTTGCTTGTGAAGTGTTAAAAAAAGCTACAGTTTCAGGCTTCCAGGTGAAATAACCCAGTAAATGTTGGAATCACAAATTCATTGAGAACACAGAACCTATAAACTAACTTACTGGTTAGAAAGAAATTAGTCCCTCTTACAGATTCATCTTGGACTGTTGACTTCTCGACCCAAATCTTTCAAGTCTCAGCACAAGTGAAGAGAGAAAATAATATTACCTTTCTGTGCAATACAGACGAGCAGAACTCTGTAGGAGAGGAGTCAGCAGGAAACCTCGACATCCATGGCCACGGCTAGAGCAGTTTTCCAGGACAGTCATGGAATTGCATTTCTGTACTCTGAGTTCCTTTGCTCTGACAGAAAGCAACTCACAATCCTCTTTTCAGGGTTTTGTAATGGTCCATTAGGACATAACTATAGTTTGCTCAAGTTGTATCAATTTCACTTGTTTATCAAGGTCATCATCTGTTCAAGAGGAAATAATTCTGCAGGGGTGTGGAACAGAGCTGGGAACTCTGAAGTGATCATTTTGAGATGAACTTGGATTTTGAAATCATATTTGAAGTTGAAAGAAAAAAAAAGTACTGGGAAATAAAAAAATGTCATGAAATTATTACAGTTAAATAATTAGCAGTTGAATTGAAAAGACTGCCTATACTCCCTTACAATTAACTTGCTGTCACATATGCTTAACAAGATGTAATTTGCACCCACACATACATTTTACTTCTGGTCTGTGGCTTTTGCTGCACATAATTTGAAAATAAGGGAGTGTGAGATGCTATACTGTGTTCAAGAACACTTAGGAAAGACACAGAGAGAAAGTCACTTGACAAGAGAATGTAAAAATGTGTCTCAAACAAAGATATTCCCTTCTATGGCTTAATCTTGCATCTTTGAGCTACATGACATCTAAATTGTATCACACAGTTTCTCAATTTATACATTACTTGAGTTTATTGCTCTGCTTTTTGTTTGAAGAATGATGAAAAAAAAAGAGGAATAAAGTTGAGAAAGTGAAATATATGCTTTTGAACTGTTATTTTTCTCTTTGATATAACAAATTGGCATTCAAATGTGCTGAGTGCAGTTATTCTGATTACTTTGTAACATGACTGGTTCTGTAAAGACCCAAAAGAATTTAAGAGATTATTTTAAAGGACTCTGGGAACCTAAGTATGATGAAAATCTAGTGATTTTCTATGTCATAAATCCTGACCATTATAATGAGAGGTAAGAGACTTTATTCAAATGGCTTGGTTTATTGAAATATAATTTCTTGAACTTAAGACATTTTGCTAAACATGCTAATAGCTTCTCATAAGAAAATCTAGAAATGTTTTCTGATGTCAAATTATTAACAGAAACTTTGAAATATAATTAAATTAAACTGGATAAGAGTGTTATAAGATTATTAAAGAAAAAGTGTCTTGTCATGACATGAAATGACAACTAGTAACAGAAATATAAAGGTATAGGTGTCAGGAGAAAAGATGATAAAAGTTCAATGCTTAATTAAAAATAATAGGCAATTTCATGGCAAAGAATAGGAGAGAAGGAAAAAAATACTATGGAGGTTGGAAGAAACAATCCTTGTTCAGTTCTATCAGGGAGACACTGAGTTTATAGGAGTCTCTACTGATTATGACAGGAATTAAATCAAGATGTTTAAGAGAGGTGACTTAGCAAAAGAAGTGAAAGCAACAACCATAGAGAAGTGGTCTACATCTAAAGTAGAGAAACATGGAATAAATAAGCTACAGATGTTATTAAATTAGATATAGATTTCCAGTAGAGGACCTGCAGTAAATGGTTCCACAAGGAAAAAAATCAAAATAATAAGGAGGACATGTAGAATGACATGGGAAAGCAATGGAGGAGATGCTTATAATAAAAGACAAAAGCCCAAACTGTAAAAAGCCCTGCAAAATGTGTGTAGCTTTCATTCTGTTTTTTTCATTTAGCTCTATCAGAGATATAGCATGTTAAAATAACCGAGGTTTATCATGGCCCAAAGCTACAATAAAAAAAGTTGCTACCGATAATTCCATCATGAACTAATACGCTGACTGAGGTTGTACCCTAGCTGTGGAAACTGAACCTTTATCATTTTTGCCAGTCTTGTTCCAGAGGAGACCTGTTGACTTCACATATATCATTCTGGAGTATTGGTTGTTCTGTTCTGTAAGCACAGGAGAAGAAATCAGAATCAGATGGGGTCTTACCTGGCTCTGGGAACAGGTAATGAGGTTTGACTTTTCAGCGTGGTGTGACAGCTTCAATCATCTGTATGTGTAATCATGTATTTGAGGGTAGGCAGGCCCTGGCACAGGGTGCCCAGAGAAGCTGTGGCTGCCCCTGGATCCCTGGAAATGTCCAAGGCCAGGTTGGAGGGGACTTGGAGCAACCTAGGCTGGTGGAAGGTGTCCTTGCCCATGGCAGGGGGTGGCACTGGATGGGCTTTAAGGTCCCTTCCGACCCAAACCATTCTGTGATTCCATGATTCTCCATTTAAAACATGATGTGGAAATGCCTAGAAATACTGATCAGTCCCATTCAAATGTAACCTACTCTGAAGGCCACCTAAAAAAAATACAGAAACACAGAATAAATGCTTTTAGGACATTTGTTCACACCTCCTGGCAAACATAACACAATTTGTGACAATTCCCACATGGTGAGGAAAGATGAACTTAGGCAGTTGTTTCCATGTAAAGACACTATTTTCTAACAATCACACTCTTTTTTTTTTTCAATTTTGGTTGCTGCCTCACCTCCAAATCCACCTCATTTCATTAACAGTTCTTCAACAGAACGTGTCATAGACTTCTTCATGACCCTTATAGGGTTCTACCTTTGAGTTGTTGAGGTCTGTATGGATGTCACATTATAATTTCCTTTCATTTTACCACATACTATTTCTCCCATTAAGTGTTGGGAGATGCTTCAAAATTACCAATACAAATGATCAAGAATAAAATCATATGGGGTTTTTTATAATAAAATTTAGTGCTCTGCAGATGTACTGGCCATAATCTGTGCAAGGAATTCAGCAGTTTCTGCCCAAACTCAACAATTTAAAATACAAAAAGGCAATCCAACAATTTAAAATAGATAACATGAAAAAAATGTAAAGACATGTCTTATAAGATTAAGTCAATACTTTTTTCAAAGCAATACTTTGTCTTTAATGTCACCAGCTAATAGGAAACCATCTGTCCACATTCAGTCTTCCTATACCTCTGTTAAGGGCAATAGAAGCACACCAGTTATTAATTTGCCTCATTATGCCCTGCATTGTGATCAGCAAAAATCTCACATTTTAATTGCAATACATAAATTTTAAATAGAGGTTGAGAAAGGCTCTATGAGCTTTCTGGGCTAGTTTGAGTAATTTTCCAGAGATAGGAGAGGGAAGAGAATCAATCAGTGGTTATGGATATTCACTGTTAATCTTCCTTTTTTAATTTTTTTTTTATTTGACAAGTTGATCTAGAAGTTTGCTTGATTTCTAAAAGAAAAGGGGGTTTTCATGTGCTTCATATTCTTCAGTTTCTTTTTCTCATCAGCAATGAAAGGTTCCTACATACAGGCACATGCTGAGCACTACACACAGGGAGGAGAAGCTGGAAACACAAATGGGAATGGAGAAGGCAGCAGTTCTGCAGAAAATGTTCTGAAGTTTAAAGTGGATGATGAATCACATTTGAAAAGTCAACAGTGTGGCATTTTGAGTAAGTAAATGTTATGTTGGTGCATTGAAAGGTAATGTTTCACATGGAACACAGGAGTATTCCTCTCTACTCCACTCTAGATCTATCTGAGATGGAATGTTTACCTTTGTAAACTCCATTATAAGACAGATGCACTGAAAGGAAAGATAATCCATAGAACTGCAACAGAAGTGCTAAAAGATTTGACTATTCAATGCATGGAGGGAGGCTGAAGGGTCTGACCTTTTGTCATCTAGAAAAAAACCCTGACGGCGGAGAGAAATATTTCATTTTTTGCAGTAGCTCTTGATTTATTACAAGGAAAGGATAACCAGCACTTTTTTTTTTTTTTTTTACGGAGACTTTTAAAAATCAGTTAGACATTTTTCCAGAAAACATCTACATTATTTGGGAGTTATTTCCAAAAATTCACAATTATTATCTATCTCATCCAAAAAAGATGATTTCAGCATAATTTTACTTTTTTAATTTCATGCAATTATATTTCTACTGTTAGAACCTAATCTGCAATTAGGGGATGAAACCTCTTTTTTTCTTTTCTTCTTTTTTTTTTCTTTTTCCAAAGACTGGGTTAGGATGGAAAAAAATGTATTTAATGGAAATTTCAAAATCCTTTATAGACACTTTAAGTTACATGGAAAGCAGATCTCATGTTTGAAATGATATATGTATGAAAATATATTTAGGGTTAAGTATTCCAACATGTCTAACTCTATTTTTCTTCAGAAAGACATTAGAGAGAAAAGTACCCAAACTAAAGACAGCAAATAAAAATCACCCCAAACCTGTGTTATCTGCAAATAAATCACAGATTTATCACCTGCAATTCCAGAATTATGATAGTACTGTAGGACTGTGCTTACTGATATCAAGGTTTTTGATCATTCCCTTCCACTGTGATTCCTTAATGATACAGTGCCACTTATTTGATTTTATAAACATTGCAGAAATAGAGGGGTTTTATGCATGAGAATCCTTGTCCTGCCCTGCAAAGTTGGCCTTTATCCAGCTGATAAGCTTCATTACGACTGTCTGTCTGTCCCTGAGATTCTTGAGTGTAGTCATGTTTAAGGGAGGAAATGATCAAATGCCAAATACTAATACTGGAGACTGAAACAACATACCTTAGGACACTGATAATGGAGTAGGAATTTGAACCTTGTCACTGATCTATTGTTTTCGTCACTATCCTCTGTTTTTTCCTGCTTAAAATCCTTCTACTTCTCAAGATTTTTGCCTCTGTACCTAATTTAGTCATATACATACCAGGCAGGACCACTGTCTTCTTCTTAGGGGACATATTTTGATTTTATTTTATGTGTGTTTCTGGAGGTACACTTCTCTACAGGCCTATACCTTTGAGACTTTGGATCAAGGAGTAAAATCTGGGTCCCTGATGATTTAGCACAATTGACTGTGTATAATTTCACTCATAGCAGGTTTGATTCCCTAAGTCTGTGTAAGGATATGTAAATATCTTCCTTCCCAGATGACAAATTATCATCTCACTATAAAAACACATGATGCCTGAAATTCAAAGGGGCAGCCAAGACTCTACTTTAATCTTACAAGCACCAGGACTTGCCTGGAATAAAAAGCAGACAGAGTTGACTAAACTCCGAGCTGCAATTTCCTGTCAATCCATCAGCTGGGATTAGTCAGTCTCACAGCAGTGTAAAGATTGGAAACACATTTCTAAGGGATGAGATCCTCCAAGAACACAGCTGTTTGGAAAAAAAAAAGTTTAATTTGTGATGACAACTTTCTCTGGGACAGGTAACCTTCAAGACATCAGAGATATTCACGCAAGACACATTTTCTGATTAGAAATCCTGTCTGAACAGTGCAGTTCTTTAGGTTTTCTTTTTATTATTATTTTTTTATTATCAGTTAAAGTATTTGCTGTTGTTTTTAAGGGATCAGCACTGTCAGGATGAAGAACATGAAATCTATGGAGTGTCTCTACCATAGTCATAGCTATTACTCCAGTTTTGCTTGCACGTTCTGTCTGTTATTAGTCAACCGTATTTTAAGAAATGTCACAATGTGATAAAAGGTTAACCTTGTGATTTCTTCAGCATCACATAAATATTTCACCAGTTCTTGAGACTCTTCCAGCATCAGACAACACAGGGATATTCATTTTGATATTCTTATGCTTCTCACATTCTATAGCTGTCCATTTGTGTAGCAATTGCTATGACTCGTGCCAAATTTTACACTGTTCCATCATCTGCCTTGATGCTACAATAACCTGATGAGTGTTTAAATCAAAGAGCAAGTGAAGAATATTGTACGTTTGGGCATTTCCAATGTGCTTCTGTCCACTTGGAGCCACAGAAGTAGTATATGATAGCAGAGAATTCCCAGAACCCAGCACCTTTAGTAGCCATAATTCCAAATATTCCTTAATATATTAAGCAGCACTGTAAAAACCTCCTGAACTGAGGATAGCTGGGAAATTCCATTGAATTTAGTGAATGGAAGTTCAAGCCATTAAAATGCATTGCACAGACTTTCCACATTGTATGTATATTTTTAAATATATATATATTTTAATAAATATATATTTATTTGCTTGATGGGGTTTGGGATTTGTTTGTTTGTTTTAATTTTCTTTTGTGTTTGTTAATTTATGTTTGGGTTTTGTGGTTTTGGTGGTTTTTTTTGTTGTGGGGATTTTTTATTTGCTTTTGGTTGGGGTTTTTGGGTGTTTGTTTGTTTGTTTGCGGAGGGTTTTCTGTTTTGGGTTTGATTTTTTGGCTTTTTTTTTTAAAGTCTGTTGCACCTACTTATAATCTCTTTTTCTTTCTCTGCATTGTCAGTTGTTTTCCCACAAAGTTTCTACCTCCAATTTAAAAATTAAAGCAACTCCCCAAAGGCAAAAAAAATCCTGCTTGCACTAATTTGTCAGTCCTGTTTCTCTACTGTAGTAAAAATAGAAAAGAACACAAATTAAGAAAAGAGCTAAACTCCAACAACGTGGAACCATCTCTTTAAAATGTTTGACCCAGATAATCATTATCCACTGTACTACTATCTTAGTCTTGAAACCCAGTTGTTACTGCAGATGTGACATTGTACTGAATTAATAAAGATACTCTTCCATTGTTTTCACTGAGTAAAGTGTAATAGCTGCCCAAGTGCAGTTTGTATTCTGATCTGACTTATTCCAGCCTAAATACACTGATTTTTTTTCAGTTGGGTTGTTGCAACTATGCAGATTTTGAATTATTTGGTCTGTTTTCATCTGATCTAAAAAAACCAGCTCAACATTTTTCATTACTGAGAAGCATCTAAACCTGACAATAAATCTAAGCAGAAAAGGTCATTCTCAACATGTTCCCTGATTTAAGCATCCTGTGGATTAAAGAAGCAGCTGGGCAGACTGAAAATGTTTGTTGATATGCCAGAATAAAATGGATGCCACCTGAGCTCTAAAATAAATCTACCACTATTCCCAAGATCACTTCCCTCTGGCCTCAAAAATGTAAAAGCTAAAAAGATCAATATCAAATTTTCAGTGATGCAGTTTTTCATATTGAAGAACATGTTCCATCTGTTAGAATCTGATTTTCAAGAGACTGTAAAGACTGGCAGAAATTCAGCTTCCTATAAAGAATCCTATCTCAGTACATTAAGAACAGGTAAATCAGGCACAAATTTCTTTTAAATACACGAAATTGCTAATCCCCTGCTTTTCAGTCTTCCCTCGGTAGCTTGATTTGCTCCTTGGAGATGTTCAGATGTCCCAGCAACATCCATCACAGTGATGCCTTTTTAAGTGTATATCCATCAACTTAAAATTTAAATGACAAATGGTATTTAGTTGCTGCCTTAGGACTTTAAATTGGTTTAGCAAATTAGCAATGGAAATGGAGATCCTGCTTTTTACAGAGATTTATCTGACACATTTTGAGAAAGAGCCATTTCTCTCACTCCCTCAGATAAAATACTCAAAGATGAAATCATTACATTGCATTTAATATGCAGTCCAAATTTTTAATTGGACTTAAATCATTGCCTTGGAGCAGACAATACAAGGGAAAACAAATAGGCTCCACATTACCAAGATCACCCAGTTAAGCTTCCTGATACAAATGGACAGATACCTGGCCAGGGCTGAGAGGAGACTCAGGGAAGGATCCTGTTTGTGCTTTCTGGGGACATGAAAAAATAAAAAAGGGGAGGAAAAAAAATGTAGTTAGAATCTCAGTGGAAGTTGGACTAGATGATCATTGAAGATCCTTTCCAGCTTAAAATATTATTCCCTTCCCTTCCCTTCCCCTCCCCCCTCT
>WBMV01004916.1:692949-771272 GCA_013396655.1 Campylorhamphus procurvoides | reverse complement strand
CCTTCCCTTCCTAAATCTTCTCTTCTCTTCCCAAACCTTCCATTCCCCTGATATCTCTGCATTTTCCCCAAATCTTTTCCCACTATAGTACAACTGTTAGAAATTCTCTGTGAGTGGGAGCAGAGATATTTGTTGGGATCTAACCTATATAGGTTTGGGCTTAAGTGTCTGAAAACCACTGAAGTCTGATGAAAATAGTTTAGCCTACCTAAACTTTTTAAGGCAGCATCATAATTGTAGTGAGGGAACAGTCTTAGCCATATTTGCAGGCATGATATAGGTAGCAACGACCATGAATCAAAGTCTTAATTCTGTAAGAAAGGGGGGTAAAGAGAGAGACAGAGAGAGTCATTTCAATACAGTCTTCTATTGCCTTCTTTCATCAATACATTTTATTTAAATGATCATAGAAATATTCAACACAGAAAAGCACAAAACCAATTATATCACATCAAACTCTTTGCACTGTAACCCAATAATAGTTTTCACTGAGTTTGATTCCGGCCAACTGTTCCAAACAATGGCTTTTAAAGAAAAGCTATTACTACCTTTCATTTATAAGAGATAATAAAATATTTCTGCAGTGTTTGGATCTTGCTTCTTTTAAGCATTCTGAAAGCCAACTGAAAGGTACTTTGTTTTCTTAATTCTCACAATTCCAATTCACTTAAAAAGTGTATGGAACTGAAACCTGAATACATAATTTGAGTTGTGTGAGGATAAAATACAGGTGTTTCAGACCCTGGAAAACAAAGTTGTATTTATTTTATTTTATTTTATTTTATTTTATTTTATTTTATTTTATTTTATTTTATTTTATTTTATTTTATTTTATTTTATTTTATTTTTTCACAATGTCATTTTTGGAGCATCCTTACAAAGTCTTTGAAAAACAGAAAGTTATCTTAATTTTCTCATCAGGTTGAGAACAAAGGTCATTGTTTGCCTGAAAACATGATTTCAGGCACCAAAAGAGTCAATGGAAGTTACTTATTTCATATGAAAGTTTTCTATAGAAATAGGAACTTCAATATTTGATGGTATCAGTGGAAACAGATCAATTATTAAATTATATGAGGCTATCTGTGATGCAATAACAAAGACAAAACCAAAACCGAAACAAATACAAAAAGAGTAACTGAAAGTGGATTAATACTTCAGGCATGGCTCTACTACCTCCATAACTCATCATAACCTTAGTTTAACTATAACAAACATTTCTATTGACAGATTGAAACTCTGTGAAATTTTTATTTGATTCTCTTTAAAGATACATGGTTTGGAGGGGAAACATAAATTCACCCCTTTGGTGACATTCTTTATGAGATATTGTTTCACCACATAGTCACACATTTTTACTTCTCTTTTCCATGGGACATTCTGAAAAAATGACCTGGTGTTGGAATGAACTTGAATCATCCACCAACAGACATTGTTGCCTCTCAATTAACTGCAGAAAAAGGAAGAATCAAAATTATTGAAGGGCATTTCTGCAAAAGAGGAGGGGGAAAAAAAGTTTGATGAAGACAGATTGACATTTTCTCAGGTGGATCATTCTTTTCTTACAGCTCTCATGAGACCCTGGATAACTTGTGTAAATTAATTTCATTTTCTGGTGATCACGAACTGGAAATTTCTTCTATTCCTAGTCTAAATATTTTCCAGGTGGAGAAAGGATGTGTATTAATAGAAAGATCTTACATACTTTAGTGACCATTAGTTCTGAAAAAAACACATTAAAAAAACAATAGCAAAAACCCCAAAAAGCCTAAAGCAAAGAAGCAAACAAACAAACAAAACCAAAACCAAACCAAACCCAAAACAAAAAGGAAGCAAACCCAAAATGACACGTCAGAAAAAAATTGGGATAAACCTGAAAAACATATGTTTTTTTTATGTGAATCTATTAGTTTGTCACTAAATTCTACAAAAAGATTTCTGTGGAAGTTGCACGTGTACTTGACAGAAGGAACAGATATTTTAATGAGCAAGTAGCTAATCCATAGTGAAATGTTGAGGTGCACAGTCCCAGGTGGCTTCTCATGAAATTAGTTATATTGCAAATCAAAAGGAAACTAAATGAGACGTGGAAGGTGAAGAAGACTCATGGGACACTACAGAGCTGTTACTGGCAGAGCTATGTTCTCTCCTGGATAAAATAAAACATAAACACATGACCCACTTACTCTCAAGGGACATTCACCACAATAATCAGTTGCACACTTTCCTGTGTGTTGTGAGTATATATGTAAAGAAAAATAGAAGATTCGAGATTTAAGAAAAAAAAGTTACACTCAAGAATAAAACTGGTGTCCCTTAGAAGCAACTTTTCCTTATGAACCTGGTAAAGGAGTTTCAACCAACGTAGTCACAAAATAATGTGTATGCAGAAGATCAGCAGTTTCTGAAAGAAAAAAATTAAAGTTTTCTAAGTGTTCAAGATGCTGTACTTAAAGGCAATATGAATTACTGTCATGTCTCCATTAGTATTGATTTATAGTCCACTAATGTCTAAACCAGAATGGAGAATCTTCAAAGGGCAATAAAACCTCAAAAGCTTTCAGCATGAGGTGCAAAGTCATTAAGTGATTCAAAAGGTAATACTGACCATTTATCATGATACGTACCTATGTAACTGATACCATCTTAATTTAGAGTTTAATTCAGTATCCTAAAGCATGGGGACATTATCATTACATAACTTATCTGAGATTCAAGGCTTTACTGTAAGGATATTTCAAACTTTCTCAGCCAATGTGCTGTCATACATGTGAATGTGTTAGCAGGGGGTCTAGTCCAGTTCTGTCCTTTATCATTCTGGGGTATATTATTGTACTCCTGTGTCAGCTTCAGTACAGATGTGAGTTTTCAAGCGTGTTCAAAGTGTGGGATTTTTTTACTTATTTATTTTTTCCTTGTGCAAGACTGTATGTATTAATTTGTGTTGTTTTTCTCTGCTTAATATATAAATATATGCATATATGCAAAGAGTAGGAAAAGCTTATGTTTAAAAGAATGATTCTTTTAGAAGTATCTCAAATATACACAAAAGATGGGAAAGTAAATAAGGTTATTTTTATTATTTTTTCTTTCCTATGGCATAGCTTAATTACTGATTGAGAACATTTATTATTTCCTTAATGGGCTTTGGATAACAGCCCCAGAGAGCAATGACACAGCACAGAATTTATTGAATATTCATTATTTTTTGCTGAACTTGTCATCTTTGTCATGTTTGTTGTTATTGAAAGCAATCTTTTATTTTTCCAGATGTCTGTATCACATGTGAACTAATTAAGTTTGATTTTTTTTTTACAGAGAAGACCACAAATTCTTCACCTATCTCCATCTGCAAAGAAGGATGAATGAAACAGCCTGAAACACCTTTACAGCAAAACATTCTGCTACAATATTCTGTATATAAAGAAAGACAATGCATTCAAGCTTTTCTCCTGTCTTCTGCAACACGAGAAGCCAGTATATTCATCAAAATAGTACAAAATTATGAAATATGTTGATAGAGTAGATACTCTTCATAGCCCTATGCCACTAAATATACCTGACTGTTCATTTTGTGAACTAACCATGTTTAGGTTTTTATACTACTGCTCATAATCATATGTTTTAAGAACTGTATGCAAGGGAAAAAAAAAATACCTGGAAGCAAAATTTAAGAGAGAGAAGTTCCTCATTTTAAGCTCATAGAAGAGAGTTATTTTTGGTAAAATCTTCTCCACCTTCAGTTGCCTTTACACAAAATAATAGCTTCAAATACTAACATTGCACAGTCTCTTTGTTGCACTAAATATTGTTCATGCTCTTTTTATGTTCTCTAAAATGTCTCAAACTATTCTATGTCCATAATGATCTTTTTTCTTCAAGTTCTTTTTCTTCTTGGTGTTAATGACTAACTAGATATAGATATCGCTTGTGGGTTTTTTTCTGCTCTTTTTTTTTTCCCCTCTCTTATTTTATTCAGACTTTTCAGCTGAGGAAAAAATAGCTTTTGAATACACATATGAATCCCTAATGACAGTCTTGTGGTAATGCAAAAAGCAGTTTTGGTCTAGGAAAGGCATGATTATTCTGCAGTAAAATCCAACATTTTATTTTTTAAGTATGAACATCATGTCCTTCTGTGCTTTTTATGCCACCTATCTATAGAAGTATCATTGTATTCCTCTCAAACTGAAATACTGGAGGCTAAATATTTCTATGTTCCAGGCCAAAGAAGCTAAAAAATATATTTCCACTAGACCTGCTCTTGTGCTACCTTAGTATTCCTGGATCATTTCTTTTATTAGGAAATATTTATAGAGCTCTAAAGAGAGTTTCAGCTAAATGAAATCACTACAGTGTAAATTACCTGTAAAATGGGGAAATCCATACTGCTTCCCAAAGTTTCACTGAAAGAGTTTGAGGCATGTAGAAGTGGGGACTGAGTGAGGGTAGTTTAAATCATTGCCTTATGCATGGGAAATAATCTACCTTGAAAAATAAAGTTGAAACATAAACACACACCACTGGGGCAAAACTACAGAAGTGACTGTATTTTCACTTTTCTGCCCAAGCAGGAAGAATTCACTTTAGACCTAAAGAATTATGTCATTTAGTTTTCTCAGACAAATTCAGATGCTGAAATAATATGGCCTCAAAAAAATATTTTGATTTGAAAACCAATTTGCAATTAGTTGTCATATTGATAAATCTTCCTAGAAATTGGGAAAAAATAAAAGTTGGCTTGTTTCAGTTTTAGAGGGGATTTTCTTATAATCCAGCATAATTTCATATTTTCATTAGAGAATATGATGTCTTTTTTCTGAAATTATTATGTTTTTAGTAGCTCAAAAGTGTAGATAGAAACTGAAAAGAAAAAATACCTGAATAATTGGAATTTAAGGGTTTGGAGAATATGAATAGATTGCAATCTCAAATCTAGAACTCTTTCTTCTGAAGAGACAAGAAAAGATAATGTAGACATTTCTGCCCACATTGTGTGGAGCATGGTAATTAGCTGACCATGAGGTTTTGTTTTGGTTTTGTTTTTTGGGGTTTTTTCTTGGTTTGGTTTGGGTTTTGTTGGTGATGGGGTTTTGTTTGGTTGTTTTTTTTTTGTTTGGGGGACTTTTGGTTGTTTTTTTTTGTTGCTTTTTTTGTTTTGTTGGGTTTTTCTCGTTTTGTTTATTTTGGTTTGATTTTGTTTTTTTCGTTCGTTTGTTTGGGGTTTCTTTGAAAAATCTGCTCCTTTAGACTAACAAGACAGCACAAAGCCTGTACAGAAAATTCCTTTTCAGTATCCTCTTCTCCATGGTAAACAAGCATACAGTCCCCTTCCTGTTTGCTTCTGGATTTCAAGTTCCAGTGAAGGGAAGTTTTAGTGAGTATAACGGTACAAATAATCTGCCCTCACAAATTTTTAATTTAATCTGATAAATCTGCCCTCACTTTTAATTAAATTAATTATAATATATATTATTTCTTAATGCTTTGTGAGATTTCAGCCTAAGTTGGTTGGAATAATGATGTGAATAACAATGCTAATAATACTAATGGTACTAATAATGATAATAATAATAATAATATTGCTGCTGTCAATGATGATTATGATAGTGATAATAATAATAATACCCTCCTCTAACTAAATACATGGCAGAGGGTGAAGGAGAGGAGTATGAATATTGTTGTATTGAAGTTAGAATCTATAGTCTGATAATGCTTCAAATCAACATTACAGTAAATGACTTAAAAGAGACAAAACCCAAAAAACTTGAAGAAACTACTTTGCTAAATATATTACCTATGGCCTTTTATTGGATCTCTTGTCTTAAACCTTTCAACTAATACCTTATTCAGCAGTCATTTAAATTACGTACTACAAATTTGGCCAGATGGACCCAGAGTAAAGGACCACACCCTCCCACTGACTCCAGTTAAAAACCTATTATGCTCTTCTTTCACACATGGTGTTCGAAGAGATTTCCAGCTGCTAAATTTCATGGTGCCTTCTTCAAATTCTCAACATTAATGCCTTAATTAATAGTTCAGCATGAACTCTGCACATCTCTATCACCTTCTCCTTTTCAAGAATATTAATTGAATTATGATCATCACATGATTGATGCCTGACTAGTATAGAATTTTGTTGGATCCATTTTGTTGTTCTCATATAGTCTGCAGAAGAATTCTAGGCAAAATCACTTAGTCTAACTAAATTTCTTTAAAAAACTGATTAAAGGGAGGACTGTTAAAACTCATTGATTACTGTTTCTCTTTCCATGTTTGTGCAGAATACCTTGAAATAGAATCTTTCAGTGAAAACTGTCAGTGAAATAGTAAACCTCATAGGTTTTGGTCACTTCAGCTTTGAATCTGGACACTGACCTCAGTCCTGCAGGACAAGGTTTTCACCTACACTTCTATTTTAATTGTCCACAGCTGTCCATCTGGATTTGGAGGGGCTTCTGACTAAAATTTACAGAAATTCTTTTCATTATTATACCTGCTAAAGATTGAAATTTGCAATAGTTGACTGACAATATCCCTTTGAAGAAGGTGGCTGCTAACTTTTTATTTTTTTTAATTAATCTCTCATTTCTTGTTTGTTTCAGTTCCATGATACAGACTGGTAGCCTTGGAAATATGTAGATCAAAGGAGAAATAATGGAAGTTTCAAAACAAAAATAAATAAGAAATCATGAAAACCATGCTTCTCTCTCATTTTCTTTCAGCTATGTTGTTTTGGGGTTTGTTTGTTTGTTTGTTTGTTTTGTGGGATTTTGTTTTGTTTTGTTTTTAATTTATCAGATTAGAATGCTGATTTAACACCTTTTTGCATTTTGGTTCTGCCATTTGCCTGCTTGCTGTTAATCAGAACTTCAAAATATCACACATAGCATATGATCTATTGATAATAATCACATTTTTGAGAGCAAAAATTACACAGAACCTGATCTTTCCTGAAGTTTAACCAGGAAATCTCTCATGGGCTCAGTAAAGGTAAAATTACACTTACAGGATCAAGGAAACAACACAGGACAGAAACATTCTGTTTAGATTAGTTTATTTTTCAAATTTCTTTTCCATCAGAATTTTGTGAGAACAGTTTTCCTCAGAGAACAGGAGTGTTTTCCATCAGTGAGGTGAGAGGTGATAAAGGATATCCATGTTCTGAGCAGTGGCACATTTTACCCAGAGAATGGTGGATCCTCAGTCCTTGCAGTTATTCAAAAACTGTTGGGATGAGGTCCTGATCAGCACCTGACCTTCCACAGGTCATCCCGCCTGAGCAAGGTGGACAAAGTGACTTCCACAGAGTTCTTCCATTCTCTGATTCACTGATTTTTAATGTGTTTGGGTCTAAAATTTAACAGTTCTCTAGTTCAGAATGTTTTAGTTTCATGGCTCTCAGTTATTAAAACTCCTTTTCCTTGCTAATTCACCCAGGTGTGATTAATCTAAATCAATTCATTTTCAAAAACCTGAACCATTAATTCAGCTTATTTTCAAAGTACTTTCAGCCTTAAAGTCATCACAAACCCTTAGTGTTAACAAAATGTGATTGATGAAGTCATATAGATGCCGTTGTTTTGCAGTATGATCATAATACCTTTACCAGACAATTATGATCTGAACACAGAGTAACTGCCAATGACACAGTGTCAGGACCAGGACACAAAGCATTTTATCAAAAAGTTACTCAGAATAACTTTCTGTGTGGAAGTCCTCTCAGAATAAAAGTCAGTGATGTCGATTGCACTCTATCTTCAGTCTTTGAGGAGTAGTCATCTTAAAATTAATTTAATTGACACAAAAAATAGCACCTTCTTCTAAAAACATTTTCAAAAATGATTGCTAAGTGGTTGACCTTTGATTTAGTACAGTATTTTCTTTCAAGTCAATTAGTAATAATGACCAGCTATATTTAAAGTGAGAAATGACATTTTATTTGAACAAGAATGCTTAAAGCTTTTTTCCTATTCTTTAGAAACATTAATAATTACAGGTTTCTAAATGTTTCAGAAATTATAATTTTAGCATAGTGATAAAAATATGTAATTGCACTTTTCAAAGAGTAGAAGTGGCCACGTATAGGTGTACTAGCAGAGAATTGCAGTAGAGAAAACAGGACCAGAAAAATCACAGAATCCCAGAATGGACATTAAAGCTCATCCCATTCTACCCCCCTTACCATGGGCAGGGACACCTTTCACTAGACCAGGTTGCTCCAAGTCCCATCCAAACTTTTTGATTATAGAGAATTTACTTTATTTGCCTTGCAATGTAGAAAACAATTCATAAATTTGAGTTGAGTCTCATGATTACAAAAATAAAATGGGATTATTTTTGATCTACTGATCAAAAATCTGTTGTTCTTTCAGTCAAGTTTCCTAGTCAGAGAGCAGGGCATAAGAGAATTTGAATTACAATTTATACCACTTCAGAACTTTTTTTAAATATTGTTCTCAGCTCTAGAGATATATTGCTATAGTGCAGACACACAAGCTTTTGCCTACAGCTACAGTCTCACTGAATTCAAAGGTGTCAGATACTCCACCCTGAAATACATAATTTCTTTACCCTTTTCACTTATTTTTTAATTATTATTCATTCTTTTTAAATATTTTTATTGCTTTCTCAGCTGTTGCCAACCAAAGAGGAACTTCTAAATGCATTCAGCCTACTAATGTGCCATTTGAAAAGCAAATGTTTGCTTTTAATTTGTCAGCACAGGCTGGAGAAAAAGTAGGGGATGAAAAAAAGACAATTACAGGTCCAGTAGTAGCTGAGAAATATCTGCACACTTCTCCCAAATATGTAGTTAGGTGTTCAGATGCAATCAGCTGGCAAAATTCTCTGAAATACTGTCACTGTGTTGAATATTAGCACCTTGTACATAAAATCTTAACTATCTCTATAGTCATTGGACCAGTGTGCTCAGATAGCACCATTTTGTAGCATACTTTATAGTCTTATTTAGGGATTTATCTCTGAGTAATAGGAATACCCTCCATTAAAGAAGGCTTGTATTTATTTCCATTTTACTTTTTTTTATTTTTTTTAATTCTGTGAAAAAAACCTGGGCCATGACAAAGATATTTCTAATGTGAGTAAGTCCATTGTGCCCATGTGGCAGGAACATGTCTGTGCCTCATTAACACTTCGATGAGAAAGTAGTTGTTTTTCTCAATCTCAAAAAGATGCTGGTCAAATAATGCTAAAAAGGAGAAAAGAAAAAAATCCTGGCTTTCTTCCATACTAATCATAAAATTTGAAGCATGTCATATATTGGTCTGTAAGTTGAATTGGGGGGATCTTTAGTAAATTGTTTCCCTTGCCTAGAGATGGACATCACCTGCTGGAATTTAATAATAATACAATAATGACAATAATAATAATAATAATTAGTCATTATCAGTTCTTTGTTGTTGCTTGAGTCTACTGAAACCAGCATCAATTCCTTTACTTCAGTTTGTTTCCTCATCTTAAGGTTGTTCTTTTCCTTATTTCCTCCCACCCCCCTCCCCAAAGGCTGCTTCAAAATGTCAGTCAGTGTGATTGAAACACTAAATAAACACTTTAATGACGGCTCCTGTGTGCTTACATTTATTCAGGTCCATCTATTACCCTGTGTCTATTGTCCATCTATTTCCTGACATATGGAAATCTAGAACAATTTACAAGAAACAGAAGTGCACATTTGTGGAGTTCCAGAGAATCTCAGAGTTTGTGGATTATTTTTTTTTTTCATTCAAGTGACTGCTTTCTCCAGCAAAAGGGGAAAAATATCAACACAACTGTTACAGTCTGTAAGGGAGTAGCCAGAGCAGCATCAAAAAAGATGCCCTTTTCTCAGGGCTTATGACTAAACAACAGTAAAACAGATATTGCTTGGTTATGTCCCAGAGCTAGAGGCCAAAATAAATCCATTTGACCATGTTGCTCAGAGTCTCTCAGCCAAATTGTAATACTTTACATGCTCAGTGGTGGACTATTCTTTGCCTCTGCGGTGTGGGAGAATGTGTTAAAGTCTGGTTCTTGAAAAATAACTGTGGCAGTTTTAACTCTTTTATTCAAACATTTACAACTGATGATTTATATTTTTTTTGTTGTTTTCAGCAAATAGCCACTATAATGTTTCTGTAGATGCAAAACAGAGAGAATTCCAAAACAAAACAAAAAACCCCTCTAGAGTGAAATGCTAAAAGTAGAAAAAAGTACAATGCACAAGAGAAGTAAACACACGTAAGTCATAGGTAGAAATGTGTAAGTAGAGTTTAGCATACATTTGAAACAACTGCATTGCCATGCTTATCTTGTCCTAATTAGGAAAAATTAAACATTACAATAAAATTGTTGGAATTCATATGTTGCATTCATTCACGTGGACTGAATAAAATATAAACAACAACAGTAAGAGATGAAAAACATTTTCAAAAAAGCAGGTATTAAAAAAACCCTTCTTTATTATCACAGGTATTTAATCTATAGTAAAAACATTATATAATTCTGTCTATAAAAATGTTGTACTATATTGAAGGTTTATTAATATAAATGCATGCCATGGCTGAATCTCAAACAGTCATGCTTGAAATGAAGAATGAGTTAGTCCCATCATAGGATTAAACTGATATTATTGGTTAAATGAGCAGAATTTGTATCTACAATTTGTTTTATTTTGTTGTTTCCATACAGCCAGTACTGGAAAATGAAAAAGGACCCAGTCAAATAAAGTTCTGTGGGACTGAAGCAAAGGAAATTAAACTGAGTCATTGGTGTTTGGGTTTTTTTACAGTTAAATATTGCAGAGAACTCACCTAATGAGTCAGAGAGGTTTAACAGAACATCAGATGCCAAGCTTCCATCAAAGAAGAAAGGTGCAACAGAAAGGTCATTGGCTAAATTGAGTCTTTGGGTTTTAGGCTGCTTGCTGTTGCACTTTGCAGTCTGAACTTTGTAAATCTTGCCTTGAGCAGCGGTTTGCAATTCCTATAAATGGTTTATGAGTGAGCTTAAATGTCAGCCTTCCAGGAAACTCTGTGGGCATGGATGTGTGGGGGTGTGGGGGAAGGCATCCAAGAAAATCCTTGCACCGACAGGTAGGGTCGTGGTCCATTTTCACCAGATTTTGCGTCTTCATGATGTTGCTTTTGTAAAGAGGAAGTCACTTTAACTTTCTCAGTGCCCATGGGTATACTTTCAAAGGTGGAAGTGCACTCTGCACCCACAGTGCATGGAAACAGAGAGATGAGCACTAAGAAAAAGGAAGCATGTTCTGTAGCCTTCTAAAACAGTTTCCTTCCAAACATAGCTGCGATTTCCTGAGAAACGGCTGTTTCTCTTAGTTTTCACTTCTGAAGAATCTAATGATTCGATTCTTTGAAACAACAAATTTAACATTTCCTTTCCAGACAACTGACTCCCAAGAAATGCAAAAGCTGGTCACACAAAGCTAGTCCAATAAGCTGCACAGGTTTATTCAGGAATGTTGCACGCTCTCTCCCTTTCAAAAGTCAAAACAATCTGCACATAACTCAGAATCAATTTTGATGGAGAAACTGCTTTTCCACACAGCTGCTCTTGAAGAAATTGGGAGTTAACCAACTCTTTACAGGACAAAGCTTGGGCTGATAGATGATGCACTGGGAATATGATGCTCACCTGTTACAGCAGTACACTGCTACTTCTTTGCTGTATGAAGACACAAAAAGCACACCTCAATTCCAGTCCCAGAACACTCACCTGCAACCTCCAAGGACTCTTAAAAATGGCAGAAGGGATGCCCTCAAGAACTTAATAGATAAAGGCATAAAAAAAAAAAAATCACATTTTCCCCCTTCCTCCCTACCACAGCTCATGATGAACTGAAGGCCAGGTTCACTCTGTGAAAAATATGAGTAATATTAAATAAAATAACCATGGTAGAGAATGGGAAGCTGAGCTATCATATCACAAGTTTAATCACTGAGTTCTAGAAATTGTTTGAATATTTCATTCTCTGTGAGGCTGTCCCTGATGATTATCCCAACAATAGGTGATGTTGGAAACTTATTTCTTCAATACCAAATGCAAGAGGTTTCTGAACCTGTAACTATTTTTTTGCATTTAGCTGGAGTATGATTACATCTTTATGCTCTGTTAAACAGTGAGCAAATGTCTTTATGTCTTTTAAGAGATCTCTGCAACAAAAAAGTATCAAAGAAATTGAACTGCCTGGTTGGAAAATGATGTGCAAAACTGAATATATTTTTCTGATGTATTAGAATACCAACAATTCAAAATAAATTGCAATAATTATCTGAATTATATTAAAGTACTAACACTATTTCTGCATTTAATGTGTGAAAATATTGTCAAATATGTACATAAATTCAGATTTGTTGTATATAATTTTGTGTGCAGAAGGAGTTGCTCATGCAGATAGATGGTTTTGTGCTAATTTTGGTTGATTGCATATTTGTTTCCCTTTTCTTAGTCAACCTTATTTTGATATACAAACTACTGAGGACAGAAATTGCTTATTATTGATGTACTGGCTTCAATTTAAAAGCACATCATGCAGAAGTGTCACTACCATCCTCTACCCAACTAATTTAATAATATTAGTTAAATTCTTTCAGAAAACCAACAAAAGGTGAAATTAACAAGGCAGATATGTATTGAAAATCTGATAGTTGTACCTTTTAATTACTGCTATTTATTAATATATAATAATAAATTCTCTTCAACATTCATGACATACAGTTGGGAAAAGTCTTTATGAAGAGATATTCCTGCTGTATATGCAGAAATATGTGTTTTTAGCAACACTCTCATGCTTTCATCTAATAATCTTAAATGCCACATGTCATCAATATTTATTAACATTGTAAATCTGACCATATTTCTATGGCCAAATCTCCCACTCAGGCTGCATAGACATAAACACCCGTGTTTACTGGTTACTTCCATTGTTCCAGTTTTATTTCATAAAAAAACACAGGCTTGTTAACATGTCTTGTTGTTGATCTTCAGAAATTTAAAAGAGGAAGAAGTAGCTGCAACAGGAGTAATTAATTTGATGCATAATGATGACAGTCTCGCACAAAGTGTTTGGACACATATGAAGTGACTGGATGTTTCACTGAATTTCCCCAGAAGCTGCTGTTCTGTTATCACTGAAAACTCACACTTTCTCTTTCAAAAATGTTTTCTCTAGTGTTTGTAAAATCGAGCTGAATGAGTTAAGGTGTTTCAGAGACCATCTCAGGGTTTGATCCTATTACAGGATCAATTAGTAACTTGGTCACTGCCCTGTTCAGACAAACAACTGGGGTCCTGGTGCTGAGCTGGTTTACCCAGTAAAAAAGGTGGACTGCAACTGTGAATCAAATAAAAACCCTTTTCCTGCAAGCAATCTATGCTCTATAAACCAGATTCAAAATTTATCTGAAGCTGAATTTCCCTTAGAATGGCAGAGTATATGGGGCTGCAAATTACTTGTGTCAGGCTATTCGTAACAAACCAAACAATGCAAAAGATTTCTTTTTTTTTATTTATTTTTTTTTTTTGCTGTGAGTTGCACATGTAATCCAGCTAAGATAAATGATTGCGTTTAGCTCAATGGATTCCTTGGCTCTGGCTCACCAGCACTATCAAGACTATTTATTGCAGCAGTTTAAAATATTATCCATTTTATAGTCTTCTAAATCATTTTCTTATCAGAAGATGGTCTGTGAATTGGAAAAAAATATTGCAGTTTTGTAGTTCATGAAAAAGTCATTAGAAAATGTAGAGGATGGTGAAACTAGGAGTAGGAATGCTGCATAACAATCCTCAGACTAACGAGTGTATAGACCCTGGATGACAGATGCTTACTGGTGATGAGAACTGACAGTTTCCCACGAATTCAGAAGGGATCAAGGCTTCTCAACACTGATTAAAATTAAATCACACTTATTTTACTTATCCTGCAAAGCTCACAATCCTTTAAAAAAAGTGCTATTTTCTTTCTTATCACTGAAGAAGCTTCCCAGTAAACTGTTTCCCTCAGCTAAAGGCGTTTACATCCTAAGGAATACAGGGGATAGATACTTCCACTGAATTCTGATTCATTTACTTATGGCCAGTAAGAAGAAAATTTTTTAATATATTTTAGTTTTAATAAGCAATAATGACCAACAGCAGCTTAACAGTATGATAAAAAATTAATAGGAAATGGGTGCTGTAAGTGTAAATATGCTGTAATTTTTAAAACTTAGACAAAAGAATTAAAAAAAAGCGAAAAAAACAAAAAAAAACTCATATACTTTAATTTTCCTAGTTTTCTTGCAGTCTGATGACAGTCTCAGAAAGCCCTGCTCTAGCAGACTCAAAATAAAAAATTCTCATATAAGTTGTTTAATCAGACACAGCTAATCATATGCACTCACTGCTTGAACCTCTGCTATATGATTTGGGATTATATAAAAACAATCGTTTAAAAAAATAAATCTGACTTTTATGCAGTAAATTTTGATTTCACACAGAATTAGTTGTAATGTGTCCTTTCAGGATAAGGAAAAAACTCATGAACAAATAAGCAGGTTGTTGCTTAACACGGAGCATATTTTTAAATCTAATAATGATATTCCATTTTAAAACTATATATTTCACACATCAGAAGTAAATGTAAATATGCTAATAATTCTTTTTAATGCCATGTCCTCACTGGAACTTTTGCATCAAGAAATCAGGTTAAACATCTCAGATGATGGCACCTAATACTTAGAGCCTGTTTCTTTTCAGTAGTTAAACTGATCTGATTGTTATCCACCTGAACATTAAAATAGGGTAAAATACTGGCTACTTTGTTTTCAAGACTGCAGTGCATCTTTGTTTCTAGAATTATTGAATCAGTAAACAGACATGATGATAAAATAATTCAATTTTTTGTGATTTGAAAGAAAATGCAACAACATAGAGGAAGAACAAGCATAGAGAGATGAGTTCAAAGTAAATCCACAGCAATTTAAAATTTAAATTCTCTCAGCAGATCAAAATATCATAGTCAAACTAAAATTTCCCACAAAACTATTTATTTTCTTTAAATACAGAATTTGGCTCATCCCTCCATTACATCACTCATTCTCTTCTGCACACTAAGATCAGACATCTGAAAACAGAGAAGCATCTCTATTCTGAATTTGTTAACATCTAGTTTTTCTGTAGTTGTTGCTTAGATAAAATTATTTATTACTCTTCATATTTCTGCTGAAATGCTCTTCAAAAGCAAATTTTATTCTCTGTAAAGGTATGACAATTTTTGCTAGCAATTGTTCCAGTACATTCATGTTTGGATTGCCTTGGCTTTTTAGCCCATTTTTACTGTTAACAGACAGCAAGCACAACACCTGGGGCTTTTATATTTTCATTCATTGCTCTTAGTAGCTCATTTTTACTTTTGATACAAGAATAGATCTGACTCCTAACCAGTAGTCTCAGAGTTTCTGCAAGCAGTCTGATAGTTAAACTAGTGAGTTACTGCAATTTGAAGACACTGAAGGCCAATTACTCTTAATGCACATTTGTTGAACTCATTAGCACTCTGAACAATTTTCCATTTGTCTTAATGGGATTAGAGTAAAGGATTTGTCTGGAGAGAGTGAAAGATGTTATCAGAAAAAAAAATACATGGAAAAAGAGCAGAACCAAAACTTTCCTTAAACACAGGATGTTTCTGTGCCATGGGATGTCTCTTTAGGTGTTGTAAAGACCTTGGAGCCTCTGCAGGTGCCAGGGTAAGTCTTCTGGGATTCTGCAGCCCCACTGTGGTCCTGAAAGCACACAAAAGGAGCTGTTGCCCACAAAATATCACAGTGTTCCTGGTCTTGAAATACAAAAGCAGAGGTTTGAGATGCCAACCTGTTCTACCCTACTTGATGCAAGGAATTTTAAAAAATGCTGGTTGCTGTCCTCAGAAAGGACTAGATGAGTGTCAGCAGCAGATGCACAGAAGTGTGTTCACATATCCCCCTCCATGTGTATTTTTTTATCTTTAATTGTGCTCGTGCAATCACAGAACCCTTTAGGCTGGAAAATCCCTGCCAGCCCAGGGAGCCCACCCTGTGCCCAATGCCCACCTTGTCCCCCAGCCCAGAGCTCTGAGTGCCACGGCCAGTCCTGCCTTGGGCACCTCCAGGGCTGGGCACTCCAACCCTCCCTGGGCAGCCCCTGCCAAAGCCTGAACACCCTTTCCAGTGATGAATTCTTCCTGCTGTCCCACCTGCCCGTTCCCTGGCACTGTTTGAGGTCATTTTCCTCCTGCTGCAGAACACAAGAAATGGCAATTAACACAAGGCCAGAATATGATGTCAACTATTTTTAAAACAGCCTAAAGATGATGTTGAACACTAAACATAAAGCAAGTTTCAAACCTAATTTCTGACCGTACTTGACCACACCTGCATGTATTAGTTATTTATATATTTGTTTGGGGTTGTTTGGGGCTGCTTTTTTAATTATTATTTGTTTTTGGGTTTTTTTTCTTGTTTGTTTATTTGTTTTGCTTTGTGTAGTTTTTTCTTTGTTTTTTTTTTTTTTTTAACATGACAAATGTAATTTTAAAGTCAATTTCTTTTAGATATAGGGCCACAGCAATAAATAATGTTATGCATGAAAAGGTTTTTGGTTTGGTTTGATGTGGTTTGGTTTAGTTAAGCTTTGTTTTGTTTTCTTTAAAATCACAGACTATGCTGTTTCTCAAGAAATTTCCACTCTCTCACTTACTGTCCAGGAATTATACATGCACACATGGCAAACACTTTTAAAAATAAAACAGCAACAAGAACTGAAATCGTCTAGATAAGCCATTTCAAAGCTCTTTCACCTGAACATACACCTACTGTTTAAAAATAATAATAAAAAAGGTCTCAGCTTGACTTTCAGATCCTAATATTTGATATATAAAATGGAGAGTTATGGGCAGAAGGGAGAAGAAGTCCTGTGTAATGTACAATTTTGACCCACAGTTGTTTAGAGACAATAAATGTGAAGCCCTACTGTGATGTTTTTATGTAGATGCATCTTTAGGGTAGAGAAAAGCTTTAAGAACCACCTCTGAGCAATATAACTGATCATCATATCATGGTAGATTGAGCTGAATGTAAGTGCCTCACTGGCAGCACTCTGATTGCATTGCCTCTGCTCTTACCTAGCTAACAGATGTCATTTTATGTCAGCAGGAGATTTTTCCACGTCCTCTGGCCCATTTACTAGTTCAAACTTACATGTTGCCACTGGGCAAGACAATTCACAAACATGTGATGAGCTTTCATTGATAGTCTGATGATGGTCTGGTTTCTCAGTTGTTAGAGCATCACATTGATTCAGCTGGGATTTGGTCAGAGGTGTAATAGCACTGAGATACACAAAAATCCTAATATTCAAAATAAAAACATTGAAAAGCAGAGAATAAAGGGGAATTCTGAGTGTCTCCAAGTTCTTGTTTTCAAATGAATTTACATCATACTGACTAGAAAATTCATATTTTTTGCTGTTGCTGCGTACTGGGAATATAAATTCCAGAATGTCTTCAGGAGCCAGTATTATTTAAATTTCTTTTATACTTACACAAAACGTTGCCAGGGTGATCTCTCATTTCTCAGGATGTAAACGTATTTGATCTGTGTCTCTTTCCTGTCAGGCTACAGAGTACAGTAATGCTGTTTGTGGATATGTTAGACATTTCCCCATTCAGTTCATCCGATGTCCAGCTGCTTGGCTATGGGCAAAATCTGATTCGAATAACCCCAAACTGCTACAATATTTCCTCCCTGACTGTCAGTTTATCACAGGATTGATTTTACCATCAGGTAACTCTCGTCAGAGGCATTTTGGCACTGAATTATCTGTGGAGGATTGGGTTCCTCTGTAGTAGGGACCAGGAAATTTGGGGCTACAACATCACACTGAGACACTTCAGCAGGAAACTTTATTCATTGCTAAGGCGATTTCAGTTTATAGACATGAGCCATGGACTGACTTGCTTTAATTGTTGTCTGTAGATGTGGGACAGATTCACTCTCATATCATGGCAATCTTTGCCATATTCATCAAACTGTCAGAGTTTTAAGACAGATAAATAGAAAGAACCCCATATTTTTCCCAATTTCCTCCATATTCTTGTTTTTATTTTCACTTGCTTCCTAATAGTTGGGTCTTCAGGGACCTTCTGAACCTTTTCATCTGACATTGCATCTCCTTGACCCATGTGTAGCTCATTTTCTAAGTGTTGTATTCAATAGCTCATTTTTTTCCATCCCTTCCTCTCCTTACATATTTTCCTCTCCTACATATTTTGATCCCTCTAATTTTCTTGGATGCTTTTGCATTGAATGCAACCATAAATAATGAATTAGAAACTAATTACAGATAATATATGCTTTGAATTTATTGACACAGGGCTAGAAAAGTCATGGTTTTTGGAACATCTCCTCCCTCCTCATCTCCTTTCATGGAGCTCTTCAAAGCATGTCTGCAGTAGTATAAATTACAATAAAGAGTTCCTTGAGATGGAGAAGTTGACAAATCATAGAGCAGAAAAGGCTGGGTTTCAGGGCTTTTTGATTCTTTTTTTTTTCTTTTCCCCTGCAGGCCCTGACTAAATTTCAGATGATTTGCATCAGCATATGAAGATTGTACAGCTCATTGAGATATTAATACCTTGAGGCAGCAGCCTTATCACCGCAGTGAGGAAGGAGAAATGTTACTAGAGGAAATAAGTGATGCCTAAAATGACGAGTTAAAGGTCTAACTTTTTGTCCTGGTTCAAGCCAGAGTTACAAGCTGCAATATTTGGTGTTTCCTGACACCAAGTCATTTCTGTGTGTTGATGGAGGCATAGGCAGGCCTGTTTGTATTTTGTCACGTATTTTTCAAATTATTTTATGTATCCCAAAAGAACCACCCAAAGATGGCAAAAATTTGCAATTTAACTGGATTCTGTGGTTGCTTCTCATTCAGTTCCATTTGAATGCAAATGTAAATCTGATCTGTAAGAACTACAGCTGCCAGACTTGTGACTTTGACCAAAAGCCAGGAACTTCTGTTGGGTCTGAAGCCCCAGTGGTCATTTCAGTCTCTATTTTGGGAATTTTCCTATGATTTTCCATGGTCTACCTCCTGATCCTTATAGCACAACACCATTTTTTCTTGATGTTTTTATTTCTTTGTTTCTTTCCATTGTTTCAGTTGGACTAATTTTGTCTTGAATGATATGTTGGAAAATGCATGTGCAAATGTGTGAAGAAACATACAGCTTTTAGTGACTTTAAAAATTTGAGACTGGCTTTAATAAAATAGAATATTAATCTGTTTTCTTATCATGAAAGTGTTGATATATAAGTTATTTTAATCCATTCCATAATGAAAAATAAATAAGCTGAACTGCTGAGGTTCTTGGAGGAAATAAAATATCTACAATGCCACAATATTTTGACCATATCTCTGTTTTCTTATTTTGATTATAGAAACACACAACTTTGGACTCTCAGGAAGAAGAAAGTTTGACTGCACTCACATTAAGTTGCTAAATGAAACAGTGTTCAGACTGTTCACTCCAGAGTCTTGTCTCACTGTAAATTGTGTGACAGCATTGTTCCAAACACACACAAAAAATTAATACTTTGGAAGTTTTACAAGAATTCACCACTTTCTCACTTTGCTGATTATAAAGTCCTGAATCCTAGTTAAGCTTGTGAAAAGGGTGAGGAAAGGACAAGGTTGAGAAGTTTGTGAGGAAGGAAAAGGGACTTTTAAATAACATGTGAGAAACAAAATGGATGAAAGCTGTTAATATTATTAAAATAAGGTTCTTGATCCATTGGACTTGCAATAAATGATGAACAGCTTTGTTAATTTACAGACTTGTTTCAAGTTTTAAATCATATGTAGTACAATCAGAAATTGAATTCCTTTCATTAATATTTCATTAAAAATGAAAGGCAATCAAAGCACTTAGACTTTTGGACATTTTTAATGAAATTTTTAAATAAACAGTTTAGATTGCTACATTGACTTATCCAAAAATTGAAAGCATGCTGCCACACACTGCCTGTGTAATTGAAGAAGATAAAAACTGCACAACCAAGGTTAGGAGCAAATGCATTTTTCTCTCAGGCCAGCAAATATACTGATTAAATTTGCCAACATCCCTTCTGATGAAATAGATGTATTATATCCATTTTACATAAATCTTATGTAAAATGGATATATAAGATACTCCTATGTGCAGTTTTTCACAGTAGGATTTTACTAATGAGCAATTAAACTATTCCTTTTAAGTAACTGTTAGAAATGTACCTGAGACAGCACATCAAATACCACTACACACTTAATATGAATACTAATGCACATAATGTATGATAAAATATAATGAACTAAAAAACTTGTCTTATTAAACTTTTTGGAATCACTGTTTGTGGCTGATGATTCACATTTTCTTCTTCTAAACCCTTGAAATATGTAATACAAGACTAAGTAGCAGCTTATAGGCTAAATTACATTACGTAAACTGTCCATTTATGCATTCATAGAGATCTGGTACAAACATTAGTTAAGGAAACAGTGATTTGCACTTGCAGTGATATTTTTAAATGTTCAAATACTCACAGATCCCCTTCCTTTGTATGACCAACAATTATTCTTATGTAAATAGTGTACGAATATTTGAGTTTCATTCCAAGGCAAAGAATTGGAAAAGTTATAGGTAAAAAGTGTGGATCATTCAGTCAAGTTCCTCCTCATTCAAAATTTTCATCACTGCATGTTGTAGATATGCTGACTCTGCCTGTTGAGGGACAATTTGCATCAGTGAACTCTTTGTGGGTTTTCCTCTCTGTATAATCCACAGAGCCATTAACCAAAATTTTAGATGGGATATTAAAGAAGCAATTATCGGCTGTGAGGGTGGACAGGCCCTGGCACAGGGTGCCCAGAGAAGCTGTGGCTGCCCCTGGATCCCTGGGAGTGTCCAAGGCCAGGCTGGAGCAACCTGGGCAGGTGAAAGGTGTCCCTGCCCATGGCAGAGGGTGGAATGAGGTGGGATTTAAGGTCTCTTTCAACCCAAATCATTCCATGATTCTGTGATCTTTATTGAAGGATCCCAAACCTTCTAGAGCCTTTTCTGTTCCCATATTTCACCTGTAGTGATGCTTTAGCAATACTACAATTCCTCTTCACAAACACCTGGTACAGCTGCTGTGACCTCTACCACTTTCCATGTGTTTGGGAGAACTGCCTTTATTTACCAGACAAAAGACACTGCAGCACGCCTAAACACTCCTGCCACATAAATGATTTTTGTCTTCCATTGACAATGAAAATGCACACATATATAAGGAAACTTGTAAGATTTACATGTTTAAGCGTGGAGTTGTACTGAATGACTGCTTTGATTCATCTTAGAGATATCAAAAATACTTATATATGCTTATTTTTAAATAATTTTGAAATCACACATGTAGATATAATCTTACACACACCCCCACACACCTCCACCTACACACTGACACCATATAATTTCATTTGAAAAAGTAAGAGGACCTTTAGCTTAAGATGTGTTTGTCCAAACATTGGCAGAGCTATGTGTGACCAGCGTTACATTAAGTAAAAGTGCATACTTCTATCTGTTCAAGCTGCAGAAAATAAAGATAAAATACTTGAAAAACATGAGTTCCAATATGATTTTAATTGCCAAGGGAAATGTAGGCAGACATGGGGTTCTGCAGGCTAGTCACTTTCTTCTGGCTTGTTCAAGCACTCAAATAAATATATGTAAATTAACTTTAAAAAGTAAAAGTTATAAGGGAATAAAAAGTTAGCTGGATGCCCCTTGCCAAAACCATGGCAGACATAAGAAGTAGGAGGACACTTTCAAAGAACTGTGCAAGTCTATCAGCACGAAGCATTCCCTTGTCTCAGTCTCCACACAACACTTTGAAAGATTTCCCAGAGGTTTCTGCTTGGTATTTTCTTATTCCTATAAAAACACTAAGCTTTCATGGCAGAAATGAAAGAACAATATAGCAAAGGCTGAAAGAAAATGGTCTGTGCAAAAATAAGACAATGAACAAAATGTTTCTTGCTGGACAAACAGATTTTGATGTGGGAAAAAGAAAAATGAGTATCTGGTGACTTTTTTGTCCTCAGAGAAAATATTTTTCAAATGTTAAACTTCAAATGTCCAGAGGCAAAATACACAAACAGTTTGACATTTGGGCACGATGGATGGCTATAAATTCAAAAGGGACAGATGAGGAAGGAGAGGTAGTGGGTTACTCCTGAATGTTATGGAGTGCTTTAATCACCTAGAGCTTAATGATGATGATAGTAGTGCTGAGTGTTTCTTGGTAAAAACTGGGGGAAATATCAACAAGGCAGATACCTGGTGGAAGTGTGTTCCAGACCACCCACCCAGGACAGAGAGTGACAGGAAATATTCTACAAGCAGTTGGGAGAATTGCCACGATTGCTGGCCCCTGTTCATGTGGGGCACTTTAACTCACCAAACGTCTGCTGAAAATATATCATGGGGACTTACTCTGGATACTGCCTTAAAAGACAATAAAGATGGTTTCTATAAAGACATTAGCAGCAAAAGGAGGGCTCAGGAGGATTCTCATACTTTACTGGATGTGTGGAGAACTGTTGTCACCAAGGAGGAGGAAAAGGCTGAGGTACTCAATGATTTCTTTGCCACAGGCTTTAATAGACAGACCAACTTTTCTTCTGAGCTGGAAGACAGGCAAGGGGAGCAGAAGGAAGGCTCTATAATCCAAGGGAAAATGGTCAGTGACCTGCTACACCAGTTAGACACACACAAGTCCACGGGGCCAGATGGGATCTACCCAGGGATGACTGGAAGTGGGATGCATATCTACAAGACGTGCTGTCAGCCTGAGCTGGGTGCTGGGGGAGGCTATGGAGCTCATCTTCTTTAGTGCCATCACACAGCAAGTACAGGATTATGAGGGGATCAAGGCCAGCCAGCAAGAGTTTAGGAAAGGCAGGTCCTGCCTGAGTAACCTCATCTCCTGCTATGCCAAGGTGACCCACTTAGTGGATGAGGGAAAGGCTGTGGATGATGTCTATGGGGACTTCAGGAAAACCTTTGATACTGTCTCCCATTGTTTTCTCCTGGAGGAACTGGCTGCTCATGGCTTGAATGGTTGTACTCTTTGCTGGTCAAAACACGACCCAGATGGATGGTCCCAAAGAGCTGTGATGAAGAAAATTCAATCCAGTTGGTGGCTGGTCATCACTGGTGTTCCCCAGGGCTCAGTACTGGGGCCAGTTGTGTTCAATATCTTTATTTATGACCTGGACAAGGGTCACAGAGGTAATTTGCCAACTTAAACAATTATACTATTCTATAATTAGCTGAAAAAATTTGGAGGTAGGCTGTCATTAACAACCGTTCCAGAAGTTCCTGTGTTCTATAGATATAGGACATTTTGGATTAATAAAGAGGGATAAAAGGGGTTTTCCTCTTATAACTGCTGAACACAACATTTCAAGACACCAGTGTAAGCAATGAACAAGCTCAAGGACTCCAATGCTGTGAATATATCATAGAACATGTTTAACTTTCCACCCTGTCTGTCACCAACCCAGAAAGAGCTCATCAACAGAAGTGTTATTAGGTGGTGTGGTGACGAATGACAATAATATTTCCAAAAGGAATCAAATTTATTCCACTTCTGAAAAGAAACAAGACCTTGACGAAATGTTGACTGAATCAACATTTACTTTACTTGCTGCAAAACAACAAATACATAAATGAATAAACAAATAAAAATATGGAAACTCTTCAGGTGTAGTTTTAGAGGTGAATCACTAAGTGCAGTATGTTATTTATGGCCTAAAGACAGAAAGAAAGCAGAACTGCAAGATTAATCTGTTCATCCGTAAATGGGTGAAAATTATTGTTTTTCCAACTCCACTTAATCTTAGATTTAGCCATGAAATAATACTTTTATGCAACAAGCAACAGTTTTACAACGGCATTATCCTATTTGAAATTCCAATTTTTGTTATATTACTGGCTCACAGGTGGAATTCTCTGGGACTATTCAAAAAACTTGCACTATGATATGACATATTCATGGCATTAATATGGCTGAGAGAGTTATATTCCTTAAATCTGTGGGATATTATGAGAATATTCTATATATTTGAAAGTAACAGAGGAGACCTAACAAAAAAAAAACAGGAAAAAAAGAAAAAAAATCAGAATAAAACAAATGTACTCAGTGTTTTAAACATTTTCTTCTGATCTTGCTTATCTTGATATTTTCCAGTTTTGCATATTTGAGTTATAAGTTCTGAGGATAATTCAGTAATTATTTTTCAGAAATCCACTTCAAATTTTATTTCATTGTCTCAATATCATGCATAAGTTCAGACTTCATTGAAAAGCCATGCGAGATTGTATTAAAATATTAAAGAATCCCTTTAAGCACTATTTTTAATGTTTTAACATCACAAAAGAGTTATAAAATGATACATTAATCTCAAACTTCAGTTGTTAAAAGGTAGGTTACCCCTATTTTCAGTAGCCCTCATTAGTCAAAATTGGGAATAACACCTCAATTCACTGCAGTGAGTATCGGTTTCTATAAAGTTATGTCTATCAGAAGAAGAAACAATTCATTGGGGATATTCTCCAGTTGTTTCAAGAAAACTGAAAAAGGTAATTTAATGACTTTTGCTGTTATCACCATGTTGTTTCACTTCAATTATTTCGGTATTCCAAGAATTCATTAAAAACACTAACTGTAGTTGTACTTATTGTAATAGTAAACTGCAATTAAATAATGTGCAATATACTATTGTATAATTTTAAAGTAATTACTAAGATATATACAAAAAATTCATATACATTTTTATTATTTTTTCCCATTAATTTAGAATATTATCTTACTCTATACACAGCAACAGAGAGATTTAGCTATGGTCATGCAACTCCGTTGCCATGTTTTATAAGTTAACAGCTTTTCAATCTTCTCAAAACTATTTAAAAGTTGCCTGCTTCAAAGAAGAATGACAGAGCAGTCCACATCTGAGCAATGAGGCATGGTGCCGCTAATTTACTCATTCAAGAAAAATTACCTTGCATGAACAGTGACATTTGAATTAATTGTGCTACTTTTTGTATTAGCAAGGATCAGGAACCTGAACAAATGTAATAAAACTAAACCTATAAACTAAACCTAACCAAGGGCTATAAAACCAGACTTACAAGCACCTGTTGTCAAAGCCACTTTATCAAGAAGGTTGAACATGGACTGTGAAAGAAAAGGCATGTTATTTTCCGAAAATGAGAGCATTAAACTTGAACTATTGTGTATAATCTTTGCCTTGCCTTTCAGACCCTTTATATTCCATAAACTGAACTATAGAATGGTTTGTTTTGAGAGGGGTATTTGGAGGTCATCCAATCCAATCCCTGCAGTGAGCAGGGACATTTCTACAAGGGTTGCCCTGTCCAGCCTGACCTTGAATGTTTCCAGGGATGGTGCACCCACCACCTCTCTGAAGAACATGTTCCAGCGTCTCACCACCCTCATCATAAAAAAAATAAAAATAGTTTGTGTATCTGGTTTTACTCTCCCCTCTTCCAGTTTAAAACCATTACCCCTTGTCCTATTACTACATGCCCTGCTAAAAGTTCTGTCCCCATCTTTCTCATAAGCCCCCTTTCAGCACTGGAAGGGACTCTGTGGTGCCCCCAGAGCCTTCTCCTTTCCAGACTGAACAACCCCAATTCTCTCAGCCTTTCAAGTAATCCATTGGTAGTTTAAAATCAGTTAAAATATTGTGCTGCAGAGAAAGTAGTAAGAGGTTTGGTTTTGGCTTTGAGTTTTGGGTTTCTTTTTTTTTTTTCTCTGAGGCCTTAAAAAAGTTGTAAGATGGTTTCCACAGCAACCATGGCATTACACACCAATATCATTTCAGGACTCTTGAATTTATTTATTTATTTGTGCCTGCAGGTTTGCCTCTGGCGTAAACCTTTGCTACTGAGTTGAAGCTTATGATACATGTCATGCTTTTTTTTTTCTCACTGCCAAATCTAGATCTGACCAGCCAGCTTAAAAGGGAAGAATTCTCACAGCTGAAAGAAGTGGGGGAAAAAGAAAAAAAACCCTCCCTGTCAAGCTTGCATCTACAAGGAGATGGATGCAAAAATGAATACACAGTTTTCAGAATATAGATTTTTAGCTTGCATGCCAGGCTTAGGAAAAATCCACAGTGGCTTAGTTTAAACTTCATGTAGTGAATCACTTGTTCTACACGTGAGTGAAGGTTGTTACAAAACGACTGCTTCAGGACCTGAACTGTGCTGGAATGTAGAAAATACAGAAACAGGGAATATAAGGGGCTGAGGAGAGGAGCTGCTGCAAAGCCTGTTAGGATCTGAAACATCTCAGAAATAAATTCTGATTATTTTTTGAGTCTTCTGTGGGGATAAATCTGTGTGGAATTGAACGAAGTAGAAATTACAGACTATGTTTTTCAGAGGAATGGTGATCTTTGCTGCTTTTCCTGAGATCTTGGGATGAAGGGGGAAAGAGCTAAGGATGAACAGTGTTTTCTTTTCATGAAGCTGTGTATTGGTAGGAAAGCCAAACCAAAACTCAACTGGGTGCTGAAACTAGAATTACACAGACATACAATTTTTTATTTTTTTTTCAGTAATGGTATCAATACTGGTCTTCATGCTGATAGTGAGAAGCAGTTCTGAATAGAATACACAGAGCATAAAGAAGCAGCTCAAAATAAAAACAAAACCTCAGGCCTAGACTACAGAAACTTTTCCTAAGGTATAAAAAATAACTGTATTCTTTTATTTTTATGTTCGCTCTTTGTCTCTGCTCTTTATTCCTGCTTTGTAAACTGCAGCTTGAGTTCCTGGCACAATCCACGAACTTCAGGATGTACATTTATCTTCAGCAACAGAATGCTGAAATTGCATTGATTATGAAACTGAGATTCTGAAATCTGGGATTGTGATGGCAATATAACATCAATTCCATGTAGGTCCCTCCCCTACAAACTTTGAATCCTCAGCTTTGTCGTGGTAGAACTTGGGAAGTATAAGTGGAAGACATGAGGATATGATAGCCCATATGAATCCAAACCACATATATGTGTATTTAGCATTTTTATCTTTGGAAAATGGGAAAAATCTCAGCCAAAAAATGTGAAATCAATACAGTCAGGATTTTATTGATGAAGAAGTCACCTGGGGTGGTTAAGGTGAAATGATGCCCTGTTTTTTTGTTGAAGAGATAACAGTAAGGATTCGTGCTCCAGTCACTGCTATTTCTGTTTTATCTTTATATTTTCTGCCTTTCCCTTACCTTAGAGTTCTGAATTATGATATATATTTTTAGACTTTATCCAAAGGACACATTATGGTTTGTGTCTTATTTTCCTTTAGCTTAAAGAGGAAAAGAAAAATGAAGTTCAAGAACTCATGGTTAATTTATCTATTCATAATGTCTAAAAAAACATTGTTTGTCACAATGGGAAGATTTTGTTCAAAACTGATCAAAAGACACTGCCCTTGCTTTCATTAGATGAGGCTGCTTATTTATGGAAGGTCCCAGAAATTCTTACTGAGTTTTATGAAGGAAATGCACGCTGATAATTTTGCTCCATGTCCCTGCTGTAGTCAGACTTTCATGACTTCTTGTGGCCTCAGCACTGCTGTAGAAAAGCAGATCAAGCATCCTGTCTGACTTTTTTTTGTGAAACACCCTTTAAATAGTTCATTGTGAGTCAATAATAGATGCACAGTCTCTTTGGATTCGTGGTTATTCATATATTACATCATGAGTTAGACTCTCTTTCCTCTTCCTGCTCATTCCCTCAGGTCTTTGCTCATTTTAAAAGTTCTTTTTGCCTCACAATGTAGACTGCAGGAGTGCTTCAAATAGTCAGGTGCTTGTAAAATAAAGATGACCAAATTTAATCTTCAATGTTCATCTCCCTTTTGTGAAATGTTAAGGTCAAAACAATGTCAGAATTTATTTTTAACGTGTTAGTGAAGGTATAGAATTATAAATGCCTCTTTAACAGTATGTCAAATAAATTGTTAAATATTCACTATGCACATATAAACACATGGACATAATTGGATGTAAGTTGCTTTATCAGGCAGAAGTTTAAATAACATTTTATTAAAAAATTCAAAAGGAATTCAACTTGAAAGGGTGTGGCTTGGTGTTAAATAAGTACAGATTTAACTTCTGGATAAATGGGGACTTTATTGCGAATGACTTGTAAAATGATATCAGCTTCACAGTGTGTTTTGTAATATTTGAAAAGATCTCACAAATATTGAATGAAGGCAGACTTCAGGTAAACTTACCTTAGAACAAACTTCTCCCACCTCTGCCCAAGTTCATGACCTCAAGCCTGCTTTAATCAATTGAGAACGAAGAAACAAACAAAGAATTACAGCAGTAAGAAATCTTACAAGAGGGTGGACCTAAAAAGAATCATTCTTAACTCTGCAGAATGCTGTGTGTCAGTGGTGGAGGACAGTACTTGAGATCAGTGAGTGCAAAGGGATGTCTCATACATACATGTGTGGTTTTATAAGGTGGTTTTAAAAGGTCAGGATATAAAGAAGGATTATATTTGGTCAGTACAGCAAAATTAATTAAAAAAAAAAAAGGTAAAACACAACCACTCTCAAATACTATCTTCCTGCTTCAGAAAAGTCATGTCACTTTGATTTGTTCCACCACATTCAGCTGTAATCATTATTCACTAAACCAAACTGGACATTCTTTTGAGACCTTCAGATTTGGCCCACTCATACTCAGCTGAGTACTCAAAATCACAGCTCAATACTCTGTGATTTTATATCTGTGTTAATGGGGAGTGGAGTCATTGTGTCATTGCAGGGCAGCCCTTCTTCAGAAAAGCATTTCCAGATGCCTGCAAAGCATTTCAGAGTGCCTGTAGGGTATTTTCATTGGAACAGTTTATCTTCAGGGGCAGTGTCCAAACTCCGTGCCCAGGGACAGCGTCAAAGCACAATTCTTTTCCTTCTGCCTTTGAACCCTCTGCCCAGAAGTGACAAAACAGATGTATAAATGGAAAACAGAACAAATATTACTGAAAAAAATATTTTAGACAGTAATTTCCCATGTAAATATTTTCTTCTCTCTGTCATAGCTGAATCAAATGTGGAATAAAACTAATTAGAAATACAACAGTAAATGTGTTTTTCTTCTTTAACTCCCTCCCTTTTATCTAGATTTTTCTGACTAAGCCAAAACACCTAAAATTCAACTATTTATCAGAAAAATGGCTGAATATTGGACTAAAAAAAGTCCATTTTGGTTTTTTCTTTTTAGTTTTTTTTCCTTTTAACAACTGAAATTATTTCTTCTTCCTGCCTCAGTACCACATAAGTATTATGTTTTGCTGCAATTTTTTTCTGGGACAGTTGCCTAATATCTGTCACCGTCTTCATCTGGCTGATTCTCTTAGTCACCTGGATAATTCTTTGTTATTGGAATTTCCTTGGCAGTATTACTGTATTTTTCACTATATCCAATGAATTTATCTCCCTTACCACTGTACAAACATGTTGGTTTCTTGCCAGCATGAAGATGTAAGCAACACTCTTGGTTGTCCTAGGCTGAAATGAACTGCAATCAAGATAGTTATAGCATTTTTTGTCTGTTATTCTCTCATATGTTTGGAAGAAATTACCTTGATATCACTTTTATTTGGGAAAATTTTTTATTTTAATAAAAAGAAAAATAGGCCATTTTTTTTAGTACCTGCAGACAACTTGTCCCTACTCCAATTTCTTATAAAAACCTGAGATGTAAGGCTACATTTTTAGACACATTCCCACCCTAGGACTTGATCCAGAGCTGTGTAGCAGCCCAGTGCTGAGTTCAAACCATCTTGGCATTAAAAGATTCACAGACAGATTTCCAGCGGAAGGTGTGGTAGAAGTTCTCTCACCTGAGGATCCTGGTACAAAAGTCTATGGAACATGCACATAAATCTATGGAACACGTACATAAACCTATGGAAACTGACAAGAAGTCCTGAGGAAACTGGCTGATGGAGAAACCAAGTCACTCTCTACGGTATNTGGAGAGAGGTGGATTTGATGGGTAGACTTCTTAGTGGATTAGGAATTGGTTTCAGTCACATCCAGGGGTTGTGGCCAGTGGTTCGGATACTCAGTCGACATCAGTGACCAGTGGTGCCCCCAGGGGCCCATACTGGGACCAGTGTGATTTCATATCTTCATTAATGACCCAGAGGAAGGGACTGGGGACACCTCAGCAGCTCTGCAGGTGACACTGAGCTGAGGGTGCAGTGACACACCTGCAGGATGGGGCCATCCAGAGGCACCTGGACAAGCCCCAGGAGTGTCCCCTGGGAATCTCCTTGGGTTTAACAAGGCCAAGGGCTGGAGCTGCTCCTGGGCTGGGACAACCCCTGGGATCAATCCAGGCTGGGATGAGCAGATGGAGCAGCCCTGGGAGAAGGAGCTGGGAGTGTTGGTGTGGGAGAGAGGCTGGACATGACCCAGCCCAGAACCCCCCGTGCCCTGGGCTGGTCCCAGAGAGTGGGCAGCAGGACAGGGGGGGATTCTGCCCCTCTGCCCTCCAGGTGAGACCCCTGAGACCTGCAGAGCTGCCTCCAGCCCTGGGGCCAGCACAGCAAGGACAGGGAGCTGCTGGAGAGGCCAGAGGAGGCACCAGGATGGTCAGAGGATGGAGCAGCCCTGCTGGGGGGAAAGGATGGGAGAGTTGGGATTGTCCAGCCTGGGGAAGTGTGACATATCCCTGGCCTTTCAGTACTTACAGGGTTCTCAGGAGAAATATTGGGCCAGACTTTTTAACAAGGTTAGAAACAGGATGAAGGCATCGATATTAAACTGAAACAGTGTAGACTTAGATTGGACATAGGGAAGAAATTTTTTATGATGAGCGTGGTGAGGCACAGGCACAGGTTGCCCTGAGAGGTGGTGGATGCCCCATCCCTGGAACATTCAAGGTCAGATTGGACAGGACTCTGAGCAGCTGGATCTAGCTGAAGATGTTAGATTAAATGAACTGCAAAGGTTCCTCTCCAACCCAAACTATTCTATGATTTTGTGATTTTATGATTCTGTGTTTCTAAGTGCCAGAACCAAACTATTTTTAAAGATGAATTCAGCAGTTCTGCCCAGTATTCTTGTTTTCTCAAGAGTGTAAGGAAAAGGAGAGTCTGAGGCATACAATGGTAAAGAAAAAATACATTCATTAATACTGATATTTCTATTGATACATCTCACAATCAATAAATACAGAATAACTCATATAGAGTAAAAATTAAAAAGAAAGCCAAGCTCACACTATGACACCATACTCTGCTGGGTTGGGCAACATAAGGTTACCCTACGCACCTACTAGGGAAAGGCAAATTTAAAGAAAGTTTCTTGGCAGAAGGATAAAATCAGCACCAGAACTAAAACTATGTTTGAAATGCCTAAAATCATGAAACTTCCTAAGGAATTCTAGATGATTTGTAATTCCCTTATGAAGATTTCATAGCAGTCTAGAGCAAGAAAAAGGTTATGCTAAGACGAAAAAAAACTTGAGAGACTTCCAATACTAAATGTTAAGAGAGGAGTAACTAATAATATATACTTCTTGGCACTTCCTGATAGTAATAAAGCAAAGTTTCTTATCATCTCAGTGCCACTGCACATGTGTAGAAAACTTGAGAAACAATGGTAGTGCACTCCTCAGTGGTCAAAAGAGGGGAAAAACATAAAGCTAGACACATATAACCCCCTAAGTAATAAAGTAAATATGGACAAATGCCAGGGCTGGAGATAAAATGTTCATAATATTCATCATATCTGATGCACCCAGAGAGTGATGGCTGAGTCCAGAAAAACACAGGATATTAGTTACATTTGTCTACTGGGAAAGTAAAAGAATATTTTCATTATGTTTCCTGTTATACAACAAGTATAATTTTTCTCTTTTTATTTTCTATTTTTTTTTTCTTTTGAGCTATAAAAACACATGGTGTTTAAAGAAAAGCTAATATGTGTTTGTTGGAGAAAATGCCTCTCCAGACCCACACACTACTTCTCAAGTTAAATGTACTGTTTAAAACTACCCTCTCCCACACAACTGAATTTCACAGAATCACAGAATAGTTTGGATTGGAAGGGACCTTAAGGATCCTCCAGTGCCACCCCCTGCCATGGCCAGGGACACCTTCCACTAGCCCAGGTGTCTCCAAGCTCCATCCAACCTGGCTTTGGACACTTCCAGGGATCCAGGGGCAGCCACAGCTTCTCTACCCAACCTGTGCCAGGGCCTGCCCACCCTCACAGGGAACAATTTCCTTCCAATATCCCATCTATCCCTGCCCTCTGGCAGTGGGAAGCCATTCCCTCTTGTCCTGTCCCCCCATCCCTTGTAAATGGTCTCTCTTCATCTTTGTTGGAGCCCCTTCAGGCATTGTAGAGCCATAATTAAGTTACCTTGGAGCCTTCCTTTCTCCAGGCTGGACAATCCCAGCTCTCCCATCCTTTCCCCCCAGCAGAGCTGCTCCATCCCCTGACCATCCTGCTGCCTCCCCTGGACTGACCAGCAGCTCCATGTCCTTGCTGTGCTGGCCCCAAGGGCTGGACTTTTAAGTAAAATTAGATTTGCCTGCTCTCTCCCTTCTATAATATTGACTTCAACCCTCTCTGGAACTGCTACTACATTCTTCCTTAATCTATTTGTTAAGGAATATACATGAAATCAGATCTAGTAGCTAGAGATAAGCTATCTACCTTTTGCTGGCGATCATGCACAATACCTATTGATGCAAATAAAGGCTTTGGCTCTGTAATGTCTTATTACTCAGCACTGGCAATATATTTTAGAGTATTAATCTCAGGACTGAAATCTGAGATTTAAACCCTGTGATAATTAAAAAAAAAAACACCACCGCCAACAACCAGCAAACATAAATGCACTGTGGATGAAGTCACACTTTAGAGGAAATATTTGATCCTCAGTGAAAAGAGTAAAATAAAGTAAAAGCACAGTTCTTAGCCAAAAGTCATAAATTATACTAACAGCAGTGAGACATTGAGTTTTCCTGTTAGATTATTTGAATAGCAATATGTTTATGAAGCCGGGTCAAGGATGTAACACAGATGTGCCATTCTGATTAGTGCCCTTTCAAAACATCACACATCTGGACAGCGCATTATATACAGCAGAAGACAGAACTGCAAGGGGTTGATTAATAAGTATGACTTTTTTTTGACAGTCAGCCTGTAATTTGCATTTTAGCTCCAGCTACTCTACAGTGCACAGAGTACCATTCTGAAAAATACAGATTATTCCCCTTTGAAAGTTCAGCTTTATTGTTTACATGACTTCTGAAAATGGACTTTCTAGGCCCAGTTGTGCAGGGGCTTATGAAATTTAGTCATGGGTGACTTGACTAGAGACATATGGGAAACCTGTGCCCAAGGAGAGAACTGGAGTCACTGGTTCCAAATATGTGGACATTGACACAAGTCATAGTCTTTCCCTCATGGACCAGTCATTATCATTACGTAACAGGATCAGTTGCTACTGCATGAATTTAACATTTCTAAAAACATAAAACCACTTACATATGTAAAAATAAAACTATTTGGAAGGAATATTTCCCCCTACATGGTAATCTCTCTTGTGGGTGGTTGTCTCATGCTCAGCCAGAAATGTTGTTCTTAACAAATTCCTTCATTGCCTTAGCTCAGAAAAATATCTGACTATATAAAATCAGATAAGAATCATGAATGCTTTTTAATAATAGTGCAACTCATGAGAAATTTGGTGTTCTTAAGTATTCCACAGATTTTGTTCTGGGGTCTCACGTGAGAGTCATAAGACACAAATTGGTGAGTTAATACAAAGAAAGTAAAAGGAGTGTTGCAGGGAGTGCTTTAAAGGTGTGTTAAAACAGTCTGAAGACAGGAATATATTTCGCACTTCTTGATGACAGAACAAGTATTGTCAAAGACAGTGGGAAACAAAAAAGAAAAAAAGAAAAGAGAGGAAAAAAAAAGGGAAAAAACATTGTGCAAAGTCACAGATTTGTAAGTGTGCGCAGACCTTCAGCTGCCTACCAGAGTGACAGAACTTAAAAGGTTACAGCTCCTCTCCTCATCTGCCCTCTCCTCATTTGCCCTCTACACACTACTGTCAAAAATCACTGCAGGCTTCACATGGCAATTTCCATGGCTGGTTTATGATGTCTCTGAGGACAGAGTTTAATCGGTATCACCAAATGACCTCAACAGTGAAAAATATTTCCAGATTGCAGGGATGTGTGTATTGCTTTTCTTTTTTGGTGTGGTGGTTTGTTTTTGGTTTTGTGGTTTGATTTTTTTCTGGTTTGTCTTTTTTTTCTGTTGGTTGGTTGGTTTTGGTTTGGTTTTGTTGGGTTTTTTTAATGCTACAAATCCACTTGGTAACGGGAAGCTCAATATTAGTTTTGTCAGCTGAATTGTCATTTCCCATTATTAAAAACAAAAAGAGCAAAAAACCAAAACCAAGTAAAATCCTTGCTCTTTGCCAGAAATCCCAGAGCCTGACAGACTGTAAATGAGCCCTCTGGTTTTCCAAGCACATCTGTTGCCTTTGTCATGTTAAAACTGATTCCAATTCACTTGCATGCTTTTAAATTAACTAAAGTGATAGTAATAAAGGACAACAATTTAGCAGAACTCAACAACCAGATATTATCAGTATGCTGCAACTGTGTCATGTTCATCAGGGTTTTATCCCTTTCATAAGCTGTATGTGCTGATCTAGAACAAGTTACAAATTGTAGTAATTTAATTGATAACCTAACCTTTCAAAGTACAGGCAACAGAATAAAGTTGAAGAAATTCTGTGTGCAACTAATTTGCCTGGCTTATTGTCTTGGTTTGCTTGTTTGTCTGTTTATTTGGGGGCTTCTGGGGTGGATTTTTTAGGTTCTTGTTTTCCTTTGCTATGGTTTTTAATATTTCTTAGTATATATCTATCACAGTCAATTTGAGTAGTTCAAATGTGATTCTGATTTACCTCATTCGTTTCATAATAACTCTTTTACTCTGTGTTAGCATAAACCTTTTCTGAGCAGCTTAGAAAATGTTTGTCTGAAAAAGAAACAAATAAATCTAAGCATATGTATGTGCATAGACTTGCTCACATTTATATAAACTTTCTGCTTTTGTTTTTGGCTTTGCAAATATGTTCAACATCTAGTGAAGTCATCAGGAAACTCCATCTATCCAAAGGCTTAATTTGAATTTAACATGAAAAGCAGTTCAGTGCAATCAGCTACCTACAATTTGCTCTAACACAATTGCTACAATAAGTAGTTGTTTCCAAAGAGGAAAATAAATATTTAATCTGGATTATAGTGGGAGAGCATTTAAGGGTTGTAGAAGACTGAATTTTGTCAGTCTAAAATGATATAGTTTAAATAAAATTAGTGAGCTGTTAGATCTTGATATTTCACTCTTTTCTATACAGTGTGTCAGCTCTAGAAAAATCTTAAACTGCTTATTTTCAAAACTATATTATTAAGGTGTCTCTGCCTTTTATCACTATTTGAAACTGACATTTCTCTGCATCTGCAATCTTTATGCTGTATTTTTCTAGACATATACATGTAGGTGGAAATGACTAATAATTTTGCAGGACTGTATTCAGACCTTTACAGGATCAGTGAGAGGTGTTTTTGTGTGGATAATAAGAGAAGCCACAGGGACAATGACCACTTGGACAGGGAATTGGCAAGCAAGGAACTGATGAGAAGCTGACCTAGGAACAAAGACAGTTTTACTTGTTCTGAGCTGATACTAGTGCTAATCTAATCCCCTGAGAATGTGAGACATTCTAAAAACTGCAATAATAGAGCAGGAGACAAAATGAGAGTCATCATGACTGAAGAGAATAAATTAATTATGGATTTATACAGAATGAATGATTAGCTGGGGGGACAGAAGAAAAAAAAAACAATGGGAAATGAAGTTCTCAGCATCATCGAGAATGTGCACCTTGAGTCAAGAAGCACCAGACCTAGAACTCCCCTTCAGTGACACAAAAGACCCTTTTAAACCTCACTTGATCACAGTTTTGTTTATTTGGCCACCCTGTGAGCTGCCTATGCTCCTCTCTTCCAGGTGGTGGCTGTTCTAGAAGTATTTCCTCAGCTGGCTGTCCAGGTTGGTGAGGAGCAGCCGTGCCCAAGCTGCATGCAACAAGAATGTCAGTGCAGAAATTTGACGGGGCGACTCATCCAGAGGGATACCCAACATTGGAAATATTAAATATAAAAGTCACTATGCATCCCTTGTGGAGAAATCAGAATGACTTGAAAATTTTGTTATTCATCAAAAGAACACTTTTGACAAACCTACTTAGAGGGTGTGCCTCTAAATTTCAGAATTATTCTTCTATTTATGCAATGTCAGAGTGTCTACCTCCTTTATATTTTTATACCCAAACTGACCGCACTTATGAATTCCCCGTTTTGCCTTTTTCTTCCTAGGTATTCTGACATTCCAGAAAGGAAATTTTGAGTAATCACTCGTAAAATCTTCAGTGACACTTGTAGATGGTTTCTAAATCCTATTTAATCCTGTGTTTTATCAACTTTTATGTTCTTCCTTCTCCCTGTCAAGGCTCATAAAATCATACCCTTTCACATTCATGTCTTTATATGCACTTCATAGTTTTTGTAGTTGTATTATTTATCTGTTATTTTGTCTGTTCAACATAAAAAATCACCTCTCATACTGTAAATAAACCTCTAATACTTTTCAAAGGCCAACATCCAAAGTAAAAAAATGTAACATGCAATTCATCCCACCAACAACTAGAAAGCTAATAAGTAATGATTCTAGTATTTTCATCATATTTCAAAGAAAGCTGCTGCTTAGAAAAAGAGTGAATGGTTATAGGATGATTAGGAAGGTAATTTTTTTTCAGGATAAGTTAGTAAAAATAGTCAAAATTGTGGATTAAAAAAAAATAGATTAAATATCATCCTGGATCATAAATGCCAGATTAAGTTTTATATGGACAATTGTTAGCAGGTATACAAGTCAGAAAAACACAACTAAGGTTAGAGGAATTGTTGAGCCTACTGAAAGGTAAATAAGGAATGAGCTCTTTCCTTCAATTAAGATGAACAATTAACAGGTCAAAATTCTCTTCTCAACTTTATCTTCTTGACCAACTATTAAACTTCTTGGATTAAGAAATCTTTTCATGTTCTCCTGCAACCAAGGGTTGATTCCTCCACCACTCAAACATGTTGAATAATACATCAGTTCTTGGTCATCCTGGTTCAATAAAACTATTTTGGGGCTAAAATAATATTTACTGTGAGAATTGGACTGTTTGCAATATACGTGGCTAGGGATCTTGTTTTAATCTGATTGATAAACTAAAGCTTTTGTTGTAAGGTGAAGCGTAAGCTTCTACTATACCTTAGAGAATTTATTATGGTTGTATTAATATTTATCTAGTCCAAATAATATTGTCCTAAAAATTAAAATTACCCTATGGAATAAAGCTATTTCAGGCTTCACTCAAATGCTCAGAAATTCCCTTTATCTTCTCTTACTTGTTCTGACAAAATGTTATGCATAGTTAAAATATTGACAAGGCAAGAGGCTCTCAAAAATGCATTTATTTTAATATCGCAGATGTCACTCATACCTATGGTGTAATATTGATATCCTACGTATGATTATACAAAGATTAGTTCTACATTAATGCAGAACTACAGCAAAATTCAGACACTTGCACTGCAGTAACCTGAAACGTGAATTCAAATTGAAATGAGGGAGAAAAGCAATTTTGGAAACCATGAGAAAAGTTCAAATAAGCCTGAAAAACCTTCCATTCTCAACATAAGCTGGCTGAAGCTGGGACCTGCTGTTGAAATACATATGCACATAGAAGATTCTTTGCTTCTTCCTTCACTGCCAGCTCTGCTGCTAATGACCAAATTCATTCATTTCCATTAAAAAAATTAACCTGTGCTTGTGTAAGTTTAAATTCTTCACTGATACAACTTTCATGCAAAAGCGATGAAGTAATTAAGAATATATACAATATTTGTAATTATACTAGGACATATCATTCTGGAGCTAAGTGTGTCATTTGAAGCAAAAGAGCATAGTATTTTGCTATTCTGATAAAAATCACTTATTTTAAAGTAAAAACTTGGTTTTAACTAAAATAAGTACCTTTGATTACCAAGTTCCTACAGAAAAAAATAAAAATAAAAAATAAATAAAAAATGAATTCCGTATCAGAAATGCTGGAGGACAAAAGTACATCTGTTCCCAGTAAAGGACATGTTTTATTTTGGTTTAACTGAAAACATCTCTGGTGGTCACTTGTAATATGTTCCAAACAGCTTTCCAGAGGCATCTAAGAGTGAAGTTACATCTTGTAGGAGAACTGCACATGCTTTGACTCAAAAAGGCACAGGATTTTCCTAACGTTGAGTTTGAAGTCTTAGAGATTGTTAAATAGTCCATAAATTCTGTGCAAATGTTATCCTTGTTACACCTGTACATTTTAACCCATCCCAATCCATAATCTTTCTGGGAAGACTCTTGAGATCCAACCAACTATGCAATCCTTGGTTTCCTAAGTCAGCTCCTTCAGGGGAAATTTCAGTGAAGGAACAAATGGGGAAAAAAAAGCATAGACAAAGGACCATGAGCAAATCCTTTTTCTTAACTACCAAAAAATGCCTTAAACATTACATTTACAGAGAAAACTTCTTCATGCTTTTCCCATCTCTGTCCCTATCAAGTCTCTGCCTCGCAGATCTGCACTGAGATGATCCTGACTCAGCCTGTAAGGCCATTGAGCTCTTTTAGCTCTTATTCAGAGCTCTGAGCACTGGGAAAGATCACCAGGAATATCTTGTCCAATCTGATACCTGAGCTGTATCACACACGACTGAAATATTTTGTTTGAACTGCAGCACATCTTCTGGTAATGTTCAGTCCTGACTTTGAAAAGTGCAGCTCAGTAAAATCTATGACATTCCACAGCAGGTAATTCTTATAACATTCAGCATTAGCAATATAACAGTTCCTTCTGCCAGCCTGACATATTTTTTGCCTGTGCTTCTGGCCTGCACATTGTCTGTCCAAACTCAGTTAAAAAAAAAAAAATTATATTTTCTTCTTTCCTTTTTTTTTTTTTAATTATTTGCAATAGAAAGATTACACTTAAATTTTATATACTTCATTTTCAGTTTTTCCAGTGCTACAATTATTTATTTTTTGGGAAACCCAATAAAACTAAAAAATAAAAATCGACCTGCATGTTTATATGCATTGAAGGTTCAAACCTGTAATGTGGCAACCCAAAGCTGGATAAAATTACGGGTATGATGAAAACAGTATGAACTATAGAGAAAGGGCTTATACTATATACTCACTTGCCAAATTCATCACTGCTGATACAAGAATGAAGTATTTAAGTATTCCAGCAAAGCCTTGAAGTCCAAGCTATGATTTTAAGAGTATGAAAGTCACATAGTAGAAGAGGAATCTTCTGTGTCTAATACTTTGCAGTAGTTGCAGTTTCCCTTTCAAAGTGATATTCAAAGCAGGACAGCTAGGTGACCTTCTCGTGTCTTCCCCTTTTTAATTGTGGAGTGACACCAAGACTGCTTGCAATGTGTCTCAAAAAAGAAGATGGTGTAGAAAGAAAGATATGAAAGAAACTCCCTCAGAGCTAAGGAATGTTTTAGTGAAAATAATTTAGTTTGATTTTTTCCCATCAAGACACTCTGATTTCAAAATCTTACCCTCAAGTCCTTAACATAGTATACTAACATTAAATTTTAATGTAGCTATAACTATCTGCAAGAATGATTAGAAAGGAGGAACTGTATTTCAAATACTTTTTTTATCTCATACTACATCAAAATGGAAAAGAACAAGCACACAATCAAAACAAAACAAACAAAAAAACACCTACTCACAGCACAGAAATAAAACCAGAGTGATGCCATAGAAGAATGGTGATAGTTTGTCTGATTTGTCCTGATTATTTTTTATGTTCACATGAACATTTTTTATATACTACAAGAACAGGAAGACAGAATTCTAAAATTCAATTTAATAAAGTTTACATATTAAGTTAATTATTTTACATACCCATTTGTTGAATACAATGAACAAATCTCTCAGACTTGTCTGCTGGGACTTGTGTGCAAGCAATTTATAAGAAAATACAGATTGTTTTGGTTTTAGAGTTGTAGGACTGATGAACATACATACACTGAAGTCTGCCATATACAAATACATATTTATATATATATATATAAACAATAAGGGATTCATTCAACCAATCTCATTCACAGCAACATCCTACATTCTAATAATGAAGACTTCAGGTTGCACTAAAGGTCACCAAGTAAAAAAGTACAAAAACATTCCTTTCCCTTTCCACAAACTCTCTTCACTGTCCTGGTCAATTGTTTCTACCTATGTTTAATGATGTTTCTACCAAGAGTTTTAAGATTAATTAAGCCCTGAAACAGAGGCATATGGTGTAAAAACCATCCCCAATTAAATAAGAGGGGTTTAGGGTTCTTGTGGGTTTTGGGGTTTTTTTTGTTTTTGTGGTTTTGTGGTCATTTTTGTTTGTGTTTTTGTGGGTTTTTTTGTTTTAGGTTTCTTTGTTGTTGTTTTGGAGTGGTGGGTTTGCTTTGGTTTGTTTTTTTCCATCGGTGTGTGTTTTTTTTGTTTGTTTTTTGGGGTTTTTTGGTTGGTTTTTCTTTGTTTTTGTTTTTGTTTTTTTTTTTTCACATTAATTACTTAAGCTTTACCTGTGAAGCAGAAAACTTTCTATAGTTGTTGAAGTGTAACTAAGTGTAACCAAGTCTTAGTTCAAGGGGAGAACTGAGATATCTATGTTGGCCAAGAAATAATCCTGCTCCCTTAAACTTAGAAAACAGAACTTTAATTCAAGTATATACATATGAAAAGGATAACAGTTCNAAACACTTTGGCTAAGTAGTTAGCATCAGGATATGAATATTCATGGAGCACTTTGTTAACCATCTTTGTAGACACTAAGGCATTGGCCCAAAGTTTTTGGAAAGAATTCCAACAAAGTGTTCAAACTATAACACTAATAAAAAAATTAGTGCCTTCAGTGAAGGTTTGTGGAGCAGTACAGAACAGAGCTCTGAGGCTCCAGTTGTCCCTGCACTGTTTCACATTTACCTACCTATGAAACTATGGGGAATGGGGTGTCAATATTTTTAGTAAGGTGAAACAGGAGCTCCAGTTTCTTCAAGTATAATTTCAGGGCTCTCAGTGTTAATAGAACATTTTCTCTTCTACTTAAGAGGGAGGGGGAAAGTCAGCTCACTTTCTTGATTCTGTTCTGTTCCTGGGCAGTAATTTTCCTACAAAATGCAGGAGAAATTTTCATACCATAAAGGACTCAAATGTGGAATAATCATGAAGAATAAAGTGATGAAGGGCTTTTGCTACTAGTATCAAATCTGAAGGGGTTTTTTGTTTATTTGTATTTTCATTTGTGGGGCATTTTTGTTTTTTGGGAGGGTTTTGGTCTTATTGATTTTTTTGTTTGGTTGGTTTCTTTTTGTGTTTTGTTGGGGTTTTGTTGGTTTGGTTTAGTTTAGTTTTTTTTGGCTTTTTGAATTTTTTTTATTTGTTTGGGGTTTTTTTGTTTGTGGGGTTTTGGGTTTGTTTGTGATTTATTAATTTTTTTTATGTACACATAGCACATTTAAGGTCATTAAAATATTTGAGCCTAGAGCTGCAGGTGACAAAATTGTTTAATAGCTCTAAAACAAAAGTTAAGGGAAGTTATAAGACCATACCATAAGACAAATAGTCATACAAGAAGTTGATGTCTGAGTTAAAAAGAAAAAGACAGCTATTTTCCCCATTGCACATGTAGATTAACTAATAAACAATATATCCCTCCACCTGGAACTGAGGGCATTCTGTGATCATTAAAATTCCATAAACATTAAGGCTATTATTTTTACTTAAACTGAAAATTTTAATAAATAAAACTACCCCCAAAATCTGAAGGTTGAGGAAATGCTGAATCCAAGGAAGGGTTTGTGCTTTCTGCTCATATTCTTAAGATATATGGTTTCATCTCAGGGTTCTCTTTCATTTCTTGCACAGAAAAATGGACTGTTCCCATTCACAGTGGAAAGAGGAATTACTTTATTTTTTTAAGTGTCTGAACTAGTTCTGTACCATTCCAGACAATTAACTACCCCTAATAATCTTCATGATGGTCCTGTAAACATTCCATCAAGCATAATTTGAGGGCAGAAGAAGAATCAGGGAGTTGCTGAACTACATCTTTAATAAATTATGTCCCTGCAAATTTGCTCAACTGTTACTGTTGACTAAGGTCCACATCTTTCATCACCCTCATAATCACCTATCTGCTGAAGATCATATATAACACAGGCCTGCCATTTGCAGGGCTTCACTTGAAAGACTGATGCCCTCAGTGACATAAATTGTGACCAGAATTCTTAGTGAGACTCGTAAGAAACAGGCGCTGACATCACATGTCTACACTTTACTATGGAACTGACATTTATGCCATTTATTGCCAAGTGAGAGATGGAGCAAAAAAAAAAAAAGACTAATGAAAGACATCATTAAATTTCCAGGAAAGTTTAGGCCCTGAATTTAAATAGAACTGTGTAAAAGGGGTGTAGGAAAGGGAGCATCAACCCACCCCAAAACTTCAGGGATGAGAGAGCAAGAGATTCAAAACAAGGAGAAGTCTTGTTGGGCTTCTTGACACCAGCCAAATTCCACAGATCAGCAAGTAGTTTGGTGTTATTTTTTATATATATATATAATTTTCCATCAATATGAAGAGAAAAGAATCTCTTTTTGGGAGCAGAGAAAATCTGATTTAGTGAGGAGGAGACATCCAGACACCAACAACATGAGGAAGTCTTTTGGACTTCATCAGAAGCTTGAATTCTATAGCAGAATTAAAATAATAACAAATTGAAACATTTTCATTGCTTAAACTAAGATTTTTGGACTCACAGGTGGTTAATCTACAGATTATTGTCTAAAGAGAATGTTCTGAGTTTCTGAAAATGGCATACCAGTGGGATAAAGAACCTTCCAAAACAGTAAAAAGGGAACATGTGTGTTCTCCCCCTCCTGTTCTCCCCCATCCACCAGGGACTGACTTCTGAGACTTCCATTACAGAGAAACAGTCTCCCTTAAACTGCAGAATGTAATGTTTATTGCATCCTTGAAACGCTTTCCATTATATCTCAGATCTGAGCAGAGACATCTCCTCTGTATGGGATATGTGTAGCATGCCTTCCTCTCCCTCAGTTACTCTTAGAAATACAGTCTCCAGAAGATTATGGACAAAAAAGATGACATGCATCTTTTGCATTGGTTTAGCCAGACATGGCCTTTATATCTTTTTTATTATCTCAATAAATAAAAGAAAATAAAATTTTCAGGGTTTCTTACATAGTCTTCGTGTGATATTTGTGAGTTGCTGTTCATCCAGACCGCAACAGATTTCGCAATTTCACACTCGCTTCAGTTAATACAAAAGTGGCTGCTGGGAACAGACTTTCCATTGTGAGAGGACAGCAATACACTTTCTTTTCCATATTCATGTCTAAAAATCTTGCTTAAATAGAGCTTTCTTCAGTGTGCCAAGCAGTTACAGATTCAAAGACAGTTGCCTGTTCAGTATTTTCCTCACTCTCAACTTTTGGCTTCTATTAAATGAATAAAAGCTCTGAAAGCTTAACAATCTCTGCTACAATTGTGAAGTGCTCTTCTGGCCTGATGGCAGTGATGTTAACAAAATGTATGCTTAACAAATATAGCAATTTTTTTTTTTGAAAGCTTATAATCACTCAGCAGGAACTGGAAATTTCTTGTTAAATGTAGAAAGCTCTCTTCATTAAAAAAAATGTTTTAAGGAAAACTGAGCATATATATATATATATAAATTATAGCAGAGGAGATGCTCAGAAAACTAAGGCAAGCAACAATAATATCATCATTATATCAGTGTTGTCCTGGGTGATATATTGGATCAGATATTATGTAAAGAAACTTTGTTCAGAATTTACAGGGGCAGGTGGATTTCACCTGAGTGTGATGAAAGAGCAAGGCCACTGTCTGACCTGAGAAATGTCTTGCAAAGAGGAGAGAGTCCTTGATGGCTGAGGTGACATCTTTAAGAGGAACAAGCAGATGTGTTTGAGGAACTATGGTCTAGTTAATCTCAGTTAACAGCCCTAGCTCCCTCAGCCTTTGCTGCTCCCAGAGATGCTCCATCCCTTCAGCATCTCCACAGGAGAATCATCTTCCAGGAGCTCCCTGGCCCTGCTCTGCTAAAGAGCCAGAGCTGGACCCAACCCAGCAAATGTACCTGCCAGGGCTGGGCAGAGGGGCAGGATCCCCTCCCTGACCTGTTGCCAGTGCTCTCCCTGGTGCACTCTAGAATCCCACTGACCTTCTAAGGCCCCTGCTTGGCACACTGATGGCTCAGGAACAGCTCGTTTCCCACCAGGAATCTTCCTCTCTTATATATTTATTTGCATTTATAGTTGTAACACTTTATATATATGTGTGTATATATATGCATATATAAACACATCTAAAATACATTTGTCACCTACAATTAAGAAGAAAGAACTCTTAAAAATTTTCAGCTGATAATAAATTTGGGTGAAAGGTTTAACATAAAAGATGATAAAACGAGTCCAAACACATTTTGAAAGTTCTCATGCTATTCTTACAGAAACCTCATGAATTTCAACAAGCAGAAGTGCAGTTTTGCACCTGGGGCAGAATGACTTTGTGGTTGGGATTAGAGGGGCCCAGGCTGACTGATTGAGTGGATGCTCTGATGAGAAGGATTAGGAAGCTGGGTGTTCACCAGGTTGAAAATGAGTGAAAAGCATGTTCTCATGTTGGATAAGGCAAACTGCATATCCAGGAGGTCAGGGGAACTTAATCTCTACCTCTGAGCAGAACTAATGGGGCCATACCTGGAACACTGTTCAGTTCTTGGTGTTCCATTTTTAGAGCAATGATGGGTTTGTTCAGCAGTGGTTTACCAGGAAAAGATTTTAGGTTAGGGAAAAAGATTCAACCTCTGCAGATAAGTTAAAGGAGCTGTTAAGGGACTTGTTTATTATGGAAGAGTGCTGTCTAGGAGTAAAAGATAGATATGGGAAAGATGACAATGATGGACTTCTCTAGGTAGTGCCACATGATAAAACAAGTTGTAGTAGCCTCAAATTCCAGCTAAAGAGGTTCAAAATGGGCAACATGAAAACCACCAAGTATAAGATAGGTGCACTAATGGGAGAACTTTGCTGGAAAGGCTATGAAGTCATAAAATCACAGAATCACAGCTGTTGGGAAAAACCTTAAAGATCTTTCAGTCCGACCATAAACCTCATGTCCCTCACTGGAGTTTTTCAGAATTCAGACAGACAGCCACAACTGCAAACTTAGGAATTGTTCAAGGTTTGAGAAGGAGGTGTCAATGACTGCTCTCCAGAGGTCCCTTCCTCAAAATGTCCTGGGTTTTTACTCCCATAAAGCAGTTTGTTCCTTTTGCAATGGTGTGTCTATAATCCCTAACACTTTGTAAGCTTATTATGCCCTCTGTGAAAGTTTTAGTAAACTTTCCAACTTTCCAAACACATTATACAAGCGTGTGCTCTGGATTATTCCTTCTTTTTTTTTCATAATGTCTATAATTTTTATCTTTTTCTCTGAAGAGACTCTACTGACCTGAGATTTCTACAGTTCTATCATTTTAAAAATTCATCTGAACTTTATTTAATCTGTGGCTTAATTACCAGTTATTCAGAATCAAAGACCTCTTGAAGCTCTTTGCAAATGGCGCTTAGCTTTTATTAAACAAAATATCACGGCTGATATGTTCATAAAAGGTTTGAGTACCTAGGTGACCAGGCAGAACAACATAAGCACTATCTGATAATAATGTGGGTCTCTAGTTTCGACTTAACTGCTTTCAAATTTAGATATATTTACCTTTTTTTAAAAAGCAGCTATTGTTTGTCCACATGAGACTCTTCCTCTTTCATCCAATGATGATTTTTGTTTTTCAAGTTGTGTTGATAAAGAGGGTAGCTGAATGAACTTTTGAAAATGTTAAGTATGTTTAGAATAGCTGGATATTGTCCTTAAAACTCTCACTGATCCTTCAAAGAATTCCATTAGATTTGCAAGACACAGAAGTCCACAAAATGACATTTTATTTTTTTTCAAAATATCATCCCTGTACTCGTTATTTATACAAGAGGATACACACTGTAGGCTATGCTTCAACAATTTTAGCCTTTATTTCTTTTAGAGAATATAGATAAATAGAATAGGGCACTGACAGTCTGTGAATGCTTTTTCTCATAGAGATTATCATCTATAAATAAGGCTTTGTCACGGAAACAAAAATCAGTATTAGATGAACAAACTCAAATAACTCTTGTGTCCAGCTCTCACAGGTTTTTTGTTGTTGACAAAAGTTTTAATTTTGTACTAAAACACTAAATTAGTTATATAATAGTTACATTAAATGAATGTTAATCTCTTAGTTAAATCATCCAGTTTTTGTGCTGTTAACTGAGATATACTGCCTGAATTCAAGCTGCCAATGTAGACAGTGAAATGGTTATTGTAAATAAGTCTCATTTGATACAATTCAAATAATAATTTATATTACACTCTTTCCTGAAAGGAAGGTTCCACTTTAAGTTTAATTAAATTCAGATGAAGGGAAAAAAGGAAGGAAAGGAAGAAAGGAAAGGTAGGAAAACAGAAAGGAAGGAAGGAATTCAGAAAGAAGGAATTCAGAAGGGATTCAGAATCTGGAAGAATGGGAGGGAGGGAGGAAAAAAAAGAAAGAAAGAAAAGAAAGAAAGAAAGGAAAGAAAGAAAGAAAGAAAAAGAAAGAAAGAAAGAAAGAAAGAAAGAAAGAAAGAAAGAAAGAAAGAAAGAAAGAAAGAAAGAAAGAAAGAAAGAAAGAAAGAAAGAAAGAAAGAAAGAAAAGAAAGAAAGAAAGAAAGAAAGAAAGAAAGAAAGAAAGAAAGAAAGAAAGAAAGAAAGAAAGAAAGAAAGAAAGAAAGAAAAAGAAAGACGTTGAAAGAATGAAGCAATGCTTCCCAATTCACCAAGCTGTCAAAGTGACAAGGCTAAAGAAAAGTGTGAAATTTCATGTAAATTAATGACTGACATTGATCTAGAGGGGGACTGGTGAATCTGAAATTTTTCCATTCAAAAGTGACCGTGTAAAAATTAAAACTATTAAAGATACAGTATGGTTCTTGAATACTGGAAAGCTTTCACACTCACCTGCCTTGCTAGTGAGGAGGAAAAGTGTATAAAACTCTGTAAATCTAAGTAATAGTTAAATTTTTTCACAGCTTTTTTTCTCTGTTTGAAAAAAGAAAAAAAATATTAATCTAGATGTATTTCGAATGAGCTCCAAAAGAAATCCATGAACATTTGATTGATGTTTTTATGGAGTCCAGCCTTTAAAAGCCAAACCTCATGGATCATATATAAAGTTCAGATCCTTGGCTGGATCAGATCTGGCTTTGGTAAGGAATAATATGTTACCAGTAAAGGCCTCAATCTGTTCCTGACCTTTAAAAGAAGATTCTTACATGAGATTGATGAAGCTGAGAATGATTTTCTCCTGTAACCACCATCATTGCTTACAACACCTGATTATTTTTCTGCTTTATGAATTTTATGCATCCTTTGACACTTCCAATTTATCAGTTACTGCCCTTCAAGTGCATCACAGGAATTTAAAATAATGAAATAGTAAAGGTAAAGCAGCATTGTATTCTCACACAGTCACTACTCAATAATGTAATCTAATTTGTTCAGTGAAGTTTTTTCCTGTGGCTCTGAGGTGAACAAGTTCACCCTCATACAAACTCTTTGTTTCATGCACTTTACAGTGTTCAATAACCATGTTTTCTTATTCCACTCAGTCAACAGCCTATATTTACAATTGATACTGCAGCAACAATTATTTAAACTGATAAATCTGAAAACAAGAATAATCCATAAGAAGAAAAAAAAAAGGAATTTCTTCCTAATTCTACTACAGAGATGATCATATGGGTTCCAACATATTTTGCAAGAAAATGTCATTATCATTGAACTCAATTAGAAATGGCAGATTGTTAAAGGTGCTCTTTCCACAATTAAAACTTCCACCAAAACTTTATTAGTAACACTGTGACCACGGTGTAAGCTAATTTTTTTTTTGTAAATTTTTACATTTGCATGTTGATTCTTGTGCTTGAAAGTAAAGACAAGTCTCTTTGTTTCCCATTATATACAAAAGAATAAAATGCTGACATAATATGAACCTGTTTTTTCTTGTGCAACACGTATTTAATAAGATTTAAAAGTGCTTTATACAGTATATATCAAGATTAAATTCTGAAAAAAAGAAAACCACTGGATCTTTACCTTGGTAAAAGTCAGAGCCAGTTTAGAAGAGGTTGTTACTTAAAGAAAACAAATTGACCTTGAGATGCTAAGAAACATCCCATAAAGATTCAATTAAATCAAAAATATTTGGGCAAGATCATGAGTTGTGTTGATGATTGAGTACTCCTGATGTATGCTTATCTGACAGAATAAAGAATCCCAATTTTAGATTTGCCAAGTTTAATCTGCATTTTCTCTCTAGAAAGAAATCACTAAATGGAAAAGTACATTTACTACCATGGATGACATCTGCCATTGAAGAGGACAGAATTTTTTCATGAAAGATGAGCATTAAAAGCAAAATTTTTTGTGATATATTGTCAGTGACACAAGGTAGACTTTCACCTGAACTTGCTCCATTTTAACATGGAATTCTAAAATTCAGGTTCCCATAGACCAAGAGATCACACATAAGTGGTAAGGCTGAATGCAGATTGTGAAGGCAAAAAGGTACTCAGAGCTTGTCAGCTTTTTTGAGGTAAAAACTATAACAAAATTTAAATACAATTGTCCAGTGTATAGTCTCTTTTGACCAAAATGGTTGGGTTTTTGGGATTTTGTTAGTTTGAGGGTTTTTTTAATAGAACTTTTTTGTTTCACTGACCAATGGCAACATGAATTTCATCTTTATTAGGTTACTGTTTATATATATATATATGTGTATGTATTTATATGGGACCTCTCCCACAAGTCACAGCTCTGTAAGATATAAAAATGTCTTGGTTCCAAAGGTTTCACAGAACTACTGTTCTCATATTTCTTATTTCTCTACAGGTCAGGTCACTCACTCTTTGACCCACTCATTGTACTTGTAGAGTAGAGCACCTGTGAGATAGATTCTCAAATCTGCTCAAATTACATGTATTATACTCATAAATTAACTTGTATCTGTTTTAAAAACAGGCTTTTGAAATAAAAATTGCCTATTATTTAGGCTCTCACACTGCTTTTGTTAATCAAGTGTACTTTTCAAAGGCATGACATGGAATTACTACTTTGAGAGTTTTAATTTCTTCTTGCATTTGCCATATCTTATATCTCATTTTGTTGACTCTAATGGAGCAATAACATAATTGCTGTATTGTAAACCAATATTCTACTTGACTTTTTTAACCTTCCTAGAACACTATAAAATTCCAAGTCTCAAACATAATCTTCAAACATTTCTTCTTTAATTTTTTTGTTGTTGTTGTTGCCTTTTTTTTTTTTAACTGGGGTTCAATGAGAGAATACTGGAAGACAAACAAAAATAATGAAAAAACACCCATTCCAATAATAAAACTCTAGATTATGTCGGGGGGAGGGGGGGAAGAAAAATGAAAAAAGGAAAAGGAAAACATCAGAATTTGGAAAGAGCTTTTTTTGTGCATTCTTCCTTCCACAGTGAGTTCATGGTTATGTGTAAATAACCAACCTGAGTATAACATTGTCTACATTTTGCAAAAGGTAAAATGAACTTACTGACTTCCATGAAGTCAGTTGATGATTATGTAGCTTTTAATATTTTAGGATAGATCAGCATCAAGCTTTTTATCATGACCATTTCCTATGCTTTAGTTAATACAAGGGGGTAATTTCAAAAGATATAACTTAAATTCCTTTTGAATTAAATTGTTCTCTAACATCTTTTCCATTCTCTAATAGGTGTTCAGTTCACAGGAAGAGCTGGAGCTGAAATAAACCATTGCATCCCCTGTGCAGGGGTCAGCACCAACCTTTTCTACCTACAGATCCCTTGTATTGTGCAATTCTTTGGTAATACAAACCACTTTTTGCTACTGAAGTTGTATTTCCTCCAAATATAAAAATACATGTCCTCAAGAGAAAAATCTCAGCTTTAAAGTCTCCACTCTTTGCAGGATATAAAAGGAAACAGCATTCTCCCAAATGAATAATTCCAAACTTTCCAGGTTTAAAATACAGAGGGTAGGCAACAAGAACCTTACTCAGATTGTTGATCTACAGATCAAAATAAAAATTTGAAAGATGAATAAAACAAAAACAAAAGTGCAAATTTTAACAAATATTACCTGGGAAAAAACAAAACTAACGTTTTTGTTTGGGATCTTTATTAGTTCTGGTATTTTCATGATGGCTTTTCACACTGAGATTTTGACAGAGCCAGCTTTGTATATTGGTGTTTTTACAGTGTTTTAACCCCATATTTGAATGAGGTTAGTATTGCTTACTACAGACCTGAGGAGTAAACCACAGACATATGTGTTACATTTCTACAAAAAAAAAATAAAAATAAAAAAAAATATTTTAGTGAATGAGCTGCAAAAGAAAATAGACTTCCCCTTAGAGAATATTGTGAAGAACTCCCAAGTCAGTTCACGAGGCACTTCAGGAAGGTGTTGATAAATGTCCTGTTTAATCAGGATCATAAATCATCATTATTGCCTTTCTTTTGGAGCACAGGAACCAGTTGCTGGGGTGACACCTCGTGCAAACTCAGGCTTCAAACTTCCAGGTATCAAACAGATAAAATAACTGGAAGATATCATTACCATAATACCTATTTCCTGAGATACAAGAGAAAAAACTTTTGATTTATTTTTCTCCTCCAGGGCTTATTGCCTTGGGTTCCTTCTCATGTGTTGGCACAGGTGCACATTACCACGCTTTTTGTCTACTTTCAGCAATATTCCAGATGTGTTTTCTCATCCACATATGTAAAAGCAGATGAGTTGGAATCACTGATTGAGCCAGGGAAAGTTTTATTGTTTTGCTGTTGCATTTTGGTTTAGAAATTAGATGTATTCCTTTGTTTTAAGGCTTAAAACAAAAATAAAAATCAGGAACTTGCAAAATGTCTTGGAAAGTAAGATAGTCAGGACTGTTGGCATGTGGCTACACCCTTCAGCACAGGGAAAAAATGAAAGTGATTCCCAACACATAAATATTAACCTGGAAGAATGAGGTGTTTTAGGAAAAAATGAAGAAAACTTTAGTTATTATTTACAATGCAGTAAAGGACATGACTCATAAACCTTAAAATTATGTATTTATAAAGTAATATGAAATTCCACATTGATTAACAATATTTAAAATTACCCAGTCCCCACACAAAGTAACCATTTAGAACCTGGAACAGCAGCAATTTCAGTGCATGTTAATATGTATATTAACACCCACTTAAATGCTGAAGCAGAAATCAAGTTTCATCTCAAGGACAAATAAAATTTGAGAAACACACAGGTAGTTGTTCCTTCAAATCAAATCTTTGCTTTTCTCATACCTTCTTTGTATGAAGATCACTTGGCAGTATTTCTTCCCCTTTTTGGAAGTTCACTGAGTATAAAGAAATCAATCTTTTGAAATCTGTTGAGTTCAGTTTGCTTTCCTTCTTTTCTGATATTTGGTACTGGCCACCTTGTCCTGGGAAGGCAGAAGACAGTCCTTGTCCAGAAGAAATATAATATGCCAGAAATACCATCAGAGCAGACTACAGATTTATTATACCAGGGAAAAATCCAGTAATAGAACATCCAACAGATCTTAATTGATTTTATAACCATTTCCATATGATAAAGGCTTGTTCTCAGTTGCCATCTCCTCATCCCCTCTCCCACCTCCAATCTGTCAATGTGAGCAGTTTTTTAATATCACAGATAATGTGAAAAATGAGAAAAAACTGACTAAAACTCCTTACAATAATAAATAATAAATTCTATACGATCATCCCTGCAGTACTTTCAGAAATTTCCTGTTTCTGTGTTGTTTGTAATTTCACTCTAGTGAGGAAACAGATTGCCAAGAGAATGAACACAGAAAATAAGAACTTGTTGTCTTGAGAGATATTAATTTAGCTAATTAATTTAATTAATGTAGGCGATAAAAAAAAGATTAATATATTATATTAGTACTCTCCTAGCTTTGAAGCACCACATAGTGTGAAGACCACAAGAAAATTCCCAAAGCTAAAATTAATTAAAAAAATTAAAAATAATTTTAAAAGACTATCAAATGTGTGAGAAAATTAACATATGTAACATATGTAACATAAACATTACACAATTCTGTCATTTTAAATAACAAAAGAACAGTTTTAATAAAATATTTATTAATGTGTATAATTTGCAGATAACAAGAAACAGAAAAATCACAAAATACAGATACTAATATATTAGAGGAATTACAACCCAGGAGCTAAAATGATAAGCATATAATTTCTTCAGTGTTCATTATATTATTTCTAAAACAAAAATATACAGATGGAAGCCAAAATAATACTTTAACTAAGAGATATAAACTTAAACATCTCCACATAACTTACAAGGGGACAAGGAAATAATTTTTAAATTATCAAATTAACAAGGAGATTTGTCTGTCAGCTTGTCTACCATTCAAAAACATAAATATCTTAGTAGAGATGAAGATAACCTAATAATAGTTTTACTGGTGCTCAATTTCAAGAGAACTAAAATAGAAATAACTAATTGCTTTAATAGGACATAATAAGATGCAAGATATATTTGCCTTTAAGATTGTTTTGCTACTGTTTTTTGGAGTTAAATAACACATAACCTGTAAAAATTGACAGTATTACTCTTTTTGTTGTTGGTGATGGTGGGTTTTTTAATCAAAAAATGAAGAACTGTGAAATTTTAAATCCCTGTACTTTCGTTCCATTCTATCACAGTACAAACAAATCAAATGAACAAAATCTCTGAAAGGATAGTCAACACTGTTTTAATTTAAAGTGGAAATAGAATTTCACACAAGGCATGAATTATTTTTTCCAAGTTGAACCAAGTTTACTCCAAGCCATTTCCTGACTAATTTATTAATCCAGAGTTCACAGCATCTGAACTCCCCTGAAGAATTGCTCCTATGAAGTGTTTTGTATCTCGCCTGCACTTCAAAATGCTGTCTTCATCACGAATTACCAATATCTGCCCAGCTGATGTGGAGCTTTTTCCCTTCGAGTGTGACAACATCTCCATTTGAAGCACATCAGTAGCGAATTAAAAGCAGATTCTTCCAATAGCTATATGAGAATCCCCTCCAAATGTGATTACAAATGATCTTCAAATGCTGACTTTACTAATAGTAATCAGCTTATACAAGTGAGGAATTTGTGTTCCCTTCCTACATCCTCCCAGGATCTTTCAAGGTCGAAATATGTCAAGGCTGTACCTTAGAGATACTCTCTCAGCAAACAAGCAACAAAAATGCTCGTTAGTGGGCTTCGAAATTAAGTTATGACAAAAGAACCCTCTGGACCAGTGGAAGTAAACACATTGTCAGGGGTGATGCTGGTTAAGGAGCACAAAAGCACATCTGTTTGGTGGCATCAAAGAGATTTACAAGCACTTCTTTTTCTCTCAGAATTGTTTTTCCTGTTCTGCAATGTGTAGATACTTGTCTGCCTCAAAAGGACTTTGAATTCTTCATGAACAGTTGTCCCAAAGTGAATATTGTCATTTCTAGCAGCACAAATAACGTGACACTATATTAATTAAGAAAACTTCCACCGAACCAAGCAAAACTTATACTTACCAATATCACAAAAGTCCAGACTTGGTGCACTGAGAAGGAACTAATTTTGAAAATATTTCAGGTCTTGTTTTAGAGGAAGACTGAAAAAAATAATATAAAATTACACATCTAAAAATCAATGGGGGGCACATTAAACTCAAGTAAATTGCCTGGTTTTTGGGATATTTTTCTGTAGTTTCCAACCACATATCAATATAACTTTGTGACTTTTTGCACTTCTAGCTAGACACATCCTCATCTCTTTATTTCTGCACCAGTTCTTACCATTTTGTTTCTGTCCTTAAATGCTGATGACCTGATATGCTCATAGATCTGCCTATCACAAAGCTAAGATCACTTTCTTGAATAACAATATTTAGTTTACATATATAGTTTTATCCAGAAGATTGTTACTTTCCCGCCTTACATTTTTTTTTAGATCTCTGAAGTTACCTCCTCCCCAGTAGGAAAATTAGTCATGTTTCCTTTAAACTTCATAAAAAATAGTCAGGTTTCCTTTCTTTAAAATTGGCATTTTTTCTGTGCCTCTACCACTGGGATCTCCCACATTTACTGACTCATCTGAAGAAACTCAACAGGTCTGAGAGAGATTCCTTTTTCACAAAAGACAGATCTGTTTTCCTCTAACATAACTTACTGACATGCCCATCATTTAATACTATTTTGAATAATTTGATTTATATTGTCAGTCTTGGCCATTGCTAGTAGGGTTATAGAAGGACTTGGAAGTGTTGGCTTTTGGACAAAACCACCTGGAAAAGAAAAAGTGCATTTGGAAATAGTAAAATAAAGTTTTGGTAGTGATTTGCCACACAACAGAGCAAGATATAGATTAGATATAGATACAGATTATATAGACAGAGATATAGACAGAGATATAGATATAGATATAGATAGATAGATAGATATAGATATAGATATAGATAGATATAGATATAGATAGATGATATAGATATAGATATAGAGATAGAGATAGAGATAGAGATAGAGATAGATAGAGATAGAGATAGAGATAGAGATAGATAGATAGATATAGATATAGATATAGATATAGATTAGATATAGATATAGATAGATACAGATGATATAGATAGATAAACGAGTGAAATCTAAATCAAAAGCCTTTATTAAAATAAGGCTGTTTTATTTTGGGTACTTATTTTGTGAGAATAATATTTAGCACTGCATTATAGGCTATAAAAGCTCTTTCTGAACAATAAAGAAACAATAAATGTTTGCTTAGAATAAGCTATTCCCTGAGTACTGTTGATGAGAGATTTACTTTATACAGACTATGGTGACAGCAAGTAATATATCTATCTGAAATTATTAAAAAAATAATAATAAGAGAGAGTAAGAAAAATGTGCTAATAATAGCTGGGACAAACTCAGAGTCATCATACTGTTCACTTCAAACAACATTTTGAATTAAATTCAAATTAATTTGGCCTGAAAAAGGACATGTGAAAGCACAATAAAAAGAAATTACACAGAAAAGAAGAAAATAATATCCACTTATTAGCAATTAATCTAAGCTTCAAATTAATGTATTTCAGCCACTCCAAAGCTTAAAATGTCAAAAATATCAACATCAGGAAGTTTCCTAAAAATGGCTTGTTACTGAATCTAAGTGTTACTGAGGGAGTAACATCAAATGTCTGTGAGCAAACCCAGTTCTACTACTACATTTCTATAGAAATCTCTTTGTGGTCCAATACCAGTACAACAAAACCAAATCAAACCAAACCCCCACACATCCCCAAAAACAAACAAGCAAGCAAGCAAACAAACACACCAAAAAACCCCAAACACCAAAAGAATCCACCAAACCAACCAACCAACCAAAAAAAAACCAACCCCTCCAAAAAAACCAAACCAAACCAAACTTCCAACCAATATCAATACAGTGAAGAATTTTATTGACAATTCTTGCATGACCAATTTAGAGGACAAGAAATACTTTTCTGAAGTGTGATAGAACAGTGGAAGGGTCAGAACAGAACTGCTGATTAGTCTGATTCTTTGGAAGATGACCACTTACAGGATGGTGTTAAGACATTGAAGAACAAAAACATAGGATTTATTCTCTGCAAAACACTAAATTGTCACAGAGAAACCACGACAAAAGCAGATTGGGGACTTGCATTATGAAGAGAGATTGTGTATAATTCCTGAATATATAAATATTTTATAGATACTAGGAAATTACACTGTTACCTCAGAATACTTAAATTAACTTTTAGCCTCTCTAACACCTTATTTTTAATTTCTCCTCTACAATATAAAATATTACCAGCCCCACAGCTTATAAAACACACCAGTACAAGACCCTGTGATTCAGTGGGATGTTGGTACCTCCTTCTCTCTGTCCCTAGAATATATTCAGACTTTTAAAGACTGTGTTCTTCTAATGTAAATATTTTAGGCTCAATAAATGGATTTGAAACAGTGACCCATTACACACTCTACATTGTACTAATGAGTCTAGTGATCCCTTCTGGCCTCAGATGCTATGAACTATTAAATATTCTAAAATAATTGCTGGCAGAAATAATTTCCATCACTGCAAAGTTCATCAAAATATTGAAATCCCACTTGCAGCTTGTTCTAACCATGGCTGGAGCTGTCAAAACCACTCAAAGACAACAAAACAAAGCATGATATAGAGAGGATTTTGTATAAAGCTCTTTTGCATGGGGATGCCATTATTTTTAAAGAAAATTCAAATGAAATATCACTATTTGCAATACCTAACTATTGATTTAGTTGTCCCACAGATATGCCTCCTCAAGGGGCTTCAGGATTAACTGCTCTGGCAGACTTATCCCCCACTTCAGAATGGACAATGAGAAATACACAATCCAGTTTCCATTTAAAAGGAAAACTGGTCACATTCAGCTAAAACTGTCTGACACAAACTACTCCATACCTTCAATTTTCTCTTCTAATTTGCTCATGTTCTGACAGAGACTATCTTGGAAGAAGACAAACTGTGGGGAGTGGGTCTTAAACTGAAAAGGAAAGTAAACTTTAACAAGTCTGCTGTTGGAATGCTGGGTAAGGAAAGAAGTCACTCTTTAGTGATTTAATATGACCATGCTTTCAGATTTTGGGGGAAAATGTAGATATTTGGTTATGGAAACAAGGTGGATGTAGAATGTGGTCCAGGGAAGGCAGAAGCTCGAACCACACACAGCAGTGTGGGTTACAATAATTTATAATGTATTTAAAAGATGCCAACATATATTTCTTTGTACATTTTTCTATTATGGACATTAATCCTGATTTCTAGAAGATGTCTGAATACAAGTTTCAACTCCTCAATGAAAAAGAAAATACTGTACATGGGTAATAAAAGTTCAAGCATGAGAGGTACAACACTTCAGGAGCATTACCTGTCTGACAGTTTAACTAACTCATGAATGTATTTCAGTACAATGAACTAAGAACTAAATGGATTTTTCAGGTCAGAAATTATTTATTCTCAACATCAATCATGAACTAATGTCTGGTTAAGTAATGAGACTTTGAAAGCAATTTGACAAACATTATTTTGAATTTAATTTTTAACAACATTGGTTTTGACAAATAAATAATTTTCTCTTCAGAAAAAGAACTTACTACACTCATCTTCGTCAAAGGTCTTAACTTGAAATTCCCTTTCTCTGTTGTTTTAATGATGAAACTTACTACACCTACTGCAAAAACAGGCATGTAGGAAGCATACCCTTTTTAATATATATATTTTAAATATATATATTTAATATATATGTATAATATATATGCAAAATTTACCTTATTAATATTTCAGTCCATATAAGTACTTTTTTAGGTTATTCTAAGACATTTACTTAAAAACATTGCAGGAATTTCTTTACAAAATTAGATTATTCCTGGAGCTGTAAGAATAACCCTGTAAGAATATAGTGAAGTAAAATTCAGTCTACATTGTCATCTGTCCCCATAATAGCCAAATAAATTTTATCATATAATTAATTTCTGCTCAGATTAAATATTATGAGTTTAAGTCAAGGCAAAATTGATAAATCTAAACATATTTGTTTGAAAAAAATTTATAGTTCACATTATAAATTAAATCACCTCTTTGTGTAATAGCGGTAATAAACTGAAAATGAAAAAAATACTTCTGTTAGAAGCACTCACTGTCAAATTCTTTGGTCTTTAAAAAAGTCTTTATCTTTCAACAAAAGCATAAATAAAAACTAAGTAGAATAACTACAATTCTCTAATTCTTTTTCCTATGGAAACTGTTCCTTTTACCAAATGTAAATTCTAGTGTCAAAATCAAACTAAAATGGAATTAAAAAATATTTAAGAAAGTTCATCTTAATTTTCTTATTTTGAGAAATGTATTTTCCACTGTGCTACATTTTAAAACCAAAATAAAGAAACATATTATAAGTGGAGAGGAGGAAAAACAGGAAACAGAAACAAAACAGAAAGAAAGAACTTACTGGATATTTTATTCTCAAAACAAACAGAAAACACACACTGAATACTGTCTTTGATTAAATTTCTGTAAAGAACAAGGCATTTTATTGTGCTGTACATTATATGAGTCATTTCGATAGTAAAATGTAATTTAGTTTTACTACAAATGTACAGTCTCCTAAAGAATGGACATGATGAAAATAATATATATTGTTTATTGTGGTGAGTTTTCATGCAGTGAAAGAAATTTGAAGCAGTAGTCGTCATTGCTCAACCACAAAAATTATAAGAGCCACAGTAATGGATGAGGAGAACCAGGCGATTTTGGTCCTCATGCTTATTTAGGGAAAAATACTGTAATAGTGTATTGAAAAGTGTTTTAAAGACAGTTTTGAATTTAAGCTGCCTCACTTTTAAAATGAAATAGTCCAAGTTTTCAAAACTATGATATTGCTTACTTTACAATTTTGAACTGTTTACATAATACTGAAGAAATTGCATAACAAAAAGAAAACCTAAGCAAGCAAACACACAAAGGTTCTGAATCTGAGAAGAAAACAGATGTTTCTTTAATTTAAATAACATTTTGACCAAAACAATCAGTACCTTGGGAAGGGAGGGGGATCTTTAATATATAACAGTGTGGGCATTCTCAGCATCTGGATGGGCTACATCACACCTGCTGAACAGATGCAGCCATGGGATAGTTCTGAAATTCAGCAATAGTCCATCTTAGGATGCCCGATCCAATTCCTTCCATGTTCCCTCGGGGATGTGAATGCTATTTATTGGCACCATATGTAATTAAGGAGTGGTATGAAGTTTTAGCTTTCTGTCATCCTAAATTCTCTTTCCCTGCACCTGGAAAATAAACTTCCCTGAGTTTCATCAACAAAGATATACTTGGTGTTGGAAAGAAGACTGAACAACATAAAGTCAAACAAAGTGATGAACAGCAACTAGGTATGAACTTCTGGTTTCACCATCCACACAGCCAAAATGACTTTAGAATAAGGTTACATTTATAGGCAGTGTATCTGCCCAAATTGTTTTAGAGAAACATTCTTCAGACACCACAAAAAACAAAACAGAACAAAACAAGACAGAAAACCAAACAGAACCCCCCAAAACGACCACAAAAGAAAACAAACCTAAAAAGAAACAAAGAAATAAAACAACAGCAATGATAGCAACAGAAGCCCAAACAAAAAAAACATTCTAATTATTTTCCTTTAGAAGGAGGAAATTAGCAAGTTTTTTCAGTATATTTGAGGGTTTTTTGCTCACTGGGATCATGGAGGATTCCTAATAGCACTATTCTCAAGTGGTGGGGTTCGTAATTCATCGAAACTCACTTTCTGCCAGAACTTCACTGTCATTTGACACAATTTTTAAACCTAAATAATGCTTTATGGAACCTCTGGATTTTCTGATGGGTCAGTGTTTTTGTTCCCATAAAGTTGCCATGGTGGCTCTTCACTGCTGGGAATTATCTACTGCACATGCAATATAAAATACATGAGTTTCCATTAAAAAAAAATAGTTCTCAGAGGTTTAATTTAAGAACCAGCTGATAAAAGTCTAAGAATAGCCTGAAACTTAAAATAAAAGTCATCTGTAGGTTCCAGCTTTAGCTAACATCTGTAGACCCAAGGGCATGTAAAAGCCACCAGTGCTGAGCAATGGTGGAGACTGAAATTTCTGTCCATGTCACTGGCAGCACCTGAAAATTCACCACGCTTCTCCATCTGATGGATTTTGACAGGACCCAGAACTTCTTTTTTTTCATCTCAGATGAAAAGCTGTCAGATCATGGGCAATCTGATTTCAAATAATTCAGGTTTTTATTTCATTCTTTAGTGCCTGGTGTAAGAAAGAATTTAATACACCCAGACATGAGAGATATATGTTGAATTCATTTTATTGAGTTCTTTCCTTCTCTATGTGTCTCTGTGTGTTTGTGCATTGGAGTGGCAGAAGGAGCTAGAAAGATTTATAGACTTTATTTTCTGATAAGCTTTACAAGGGAAAAGGTCAGAATTTTCAGCCACCTGGAATCTAAAAAGCAATAAAATATACAGACAACTGTCTCTTAAAAGTAATAAAATTCAATATTGTTTTCATAGGTATCTGTTACTATTCCCTCCTTTTTTAAATTCATTTTGTCCCCACCAAATTCAATAGTTTTAACCCCATTATATTCAACAATTTTAATTTAAACATGCAATTTGTTCAGGAAGATAAACAGAATTTCTTATCTATCTGTTATTCTGTTTTCATCCCTTTTTTTTTCCATTAAGCAAAGCCAGTTTGAAAATGTCAGACTTTCATAAAACTACCAGGAAAAAATAGAGGGGAAAGAAAAAAAGTTCTGCAACATGAAGATGGCAAAAAATAGGTAAAACAAAACAAAAAATCCCCCAACCAAACAAAAGAAACACCCAAAAAAACCACCAAAAAACCCCCAAACAAACCAACCAACCAAAAACAGGAAAAAACCCAACCTAAACTTGAACAAAAAGAAAATGATCTCAGTTGTGTATATTAGGTGAAATAAAATAAATCAAAATGTAAGTTCTATCAAAAAATTGTACTAAATATAGCAGAACCCTATAGGATCATATTCAATTGAATTCTTTCTATCAGCAATAGCAGAACATGAAATAATGAAATCAAGTCCTAATTTCCCATGAAAACTATACCCAGAAACTGCAGCACTACTATTAATATAGGAAATAAACAGTAAGCCAAATTAAGATGCAAGTCTATTTACAGCTGTGCAACTTAAGTTCTTGGTGAATAATTTAAATCAGATTTAGACAGGCAACCCATGTTTACTTGTTCAAATAAACACTGAATTATTCAGAAAGCAATACTGAAAATGAAAACACAAGTGAAACAAAGAAAATCTGAAAGGATTGAATGCAACTTGAGGGGAGAAAAACCAAAACCACACTGAAAATCAAAACTAAATTTAGCAAAACTGAGAAAAAGGGATTTGGAGTTAATGAAGAAATGAGAAATAAAAAGTATTTTTGACATTTACAGAAATTTAAATGTCTTTTACTCAGACTCCTATTTACTTACAATTCATACAGGGAACATCTACACTGCAAATTAGTTATGGTTGGTTTTACTGCATTAGACAATCTATTCCACAACATTTGTTTCAGGAGAAGCATGTGGATGTTACAGCAAGGCTGATCAGGTACATTTTACCTCACATTTGTTCCAGTAGCGTTTAAAAATAAACACTGAAGACTGAACAGATACCCTTCTGTTGCACTAACACTGCCTTGGTCTGTACACCAACTGTTTTTTTATCCATATAAAATAAAGAGTTTCCTACAGGAAATGTAGGAATCTAGAAATCTGGTACCAAGGCAAGGTACAAAATAATATTGCTATGGAAAATTGCACAGTAAGTTGGATAATCAGATAGGTGTGATCATTTTTTTTCTTTTTTTTCCCCCAACTTCTATTCCTGGAGATAAAAATCATTATTTCATAACAAATACTGCATATATAAATTCATGATTCAGAAACAAGACAGGGAGAAAATCCTTGTTGTTCACACCAATCTAATAAGCTAATAGGTAGAGCAGTATATTTTGGTACATTTTTCTCTGGCAACTCTTTAATTACTGTATTAACAGAAATCCCACCCTGGCAATCAGGATGGAAAATAGTTTTCCTTACAGCTTTTCTCCCTATAAAATGACAACAGTTCCTGAGAAAGGCAGGGCTGCAATGGTAACTAAGGTTTTAGGTGGTGACAGAGAATCTCAGACTGGCTTGGGATGGAAGGGACCTTGAAGATCATTCCATTCCAACCCCCCTGCCATGGACAGGGGCACCTTCCACTAAACATCACAAGAGAAAATTTTGGATAGATATGTGTGGCTGCAAGTACCAGAAACCACAACAGAGTTGGAAAAGAACACGAGAGAGAATGAATAGGAGATCAAACTGCTGTTCAAATCAGGAATGGTGGAAGTTACCCCTTATCAAGAAAATATTCACAAAATGGATATATAACACAAAATATTTAGTTTTACATTATCAAACACAGAAGGAAAAGGTTACTATATTGCCATTTAATTTTTAATTTTCCCTAAGCAGCCCTTTTTATTACAAGCTGCAACAAGCCTGTATAATTAACACTGTGGTATAAGGTAGATAAACCTGTGTTCTGCCGCTGTATGCCATTATTAAAACTAAAGGGTTTATTGGGTTTTATATAGTTTTCATTGGAATAAATTACATTTATCCTTAAAGAAGATATATCACTGCTGGCCTCTCTCTCTTTATTTTCAGAAAGCCTACAGTGTAATACACACACTTGAACAAGGTTGGTTTTGGGTAAAAGCCCTTCTGGTGGTCCACTAACTCATTCTACTCAGAAAAAATTCCGAGTGAGGCACTTTGTTTAGAACTTGAAAAAAACTACAGAATCACAGAATATCCAGAGCTGGGAGGGGCCCACAAGGATCATCGAGTCCAGCTCCTGGCCCTGCACAGAACAGCCCCAAAATTTATCCAGATGGTGTTATTTTTCTCTCATGACTTACAATCACCTCTCACCTGCATTTTTAAAATGCAAAAATTATGAAAAGTATCATTATTATAAAACTTGTATTTGCTTCACAGTGTGATGAGTTTCTCAGCAGACCAGTATTTTATATATATATAATCTAGGTAGCATATGCATCCCATAAAGTTGATCCATTGGTTTTCCATTAAATTACAGACCTGGCCATTAATTAACCAAGAAGTAGTATAAAATAACATTCTGCTTCTCAGCCTGGATTAAATACCAGCTGCTTTGATCAAACATGTAAAAAAATCTATTACTTCCTAATGAACATAATGTTCTACAATCAACTTGATTGGTATTATGTAGGGAATTACAATTTTACTCATTGTTGCTGGGAATGATATATTCCACTACAGCATCAGCCAGGCTTCGGAGATAAGAGGCTTTAAGAGTTTAATTAGAAAAGGTTTTTAGTCTTAAAGATATGCAAAGAAGATTAATACTAGTGGGCTTGAAAGCTACATGGGATCTCTGATGACAACTCCCGCTTTGAGGCAAATACTTGTTTTCTAATTAAAACCAACAGTACTAAAAGTGCTTTGAAGAGATCTATGCAGACATTCTTATTCTCCAGTTGCAGTGACAATCAAAATATTGACACTAATCTGGATCTCTGCTCTCAGAGGTACCGAGGGAAACAACTGAGATTTGTAGCATCTGCCCACGGAAAATTCCTACAGTGCTGGAGCTGCCTGCCTGTTACAGCCATCATCACCCCTCCATGATCATTACCTACAGCAGCTACTATTGAGACAGAATCACATGCATCAGATGTTTCCTACATGTTTATTGAAGGTAAGGGATTGGAATGATCTGACTCTGTCATGGGAACTCCTGTGAAACTTTAAAAATCTGTTGTTACTTTTTACTGAATGAAATTATTTTGTCATTGATGGGCTTTATAAAAAAAATAAAAACAGAACATTGAAAGGTCACAAAGATTTTATGAACTTCAACATAGATGTCTTAGGACAAACATAACATAGATAGTACTATTGAAATGTTTAGAGTTACAGAATGGCCAGTGTTAGAAGGGACCTCAAAGCCCATCCAGTGCCACCCCCTGCCATGGGCAGGGACAATTTCCACCAGCCTAGGGTGCTCCAAACCCTGTTCAACCTGGCTTTGGATACTCCCAGGGATCCAGGGGCAACCACAGCTTCTCTGCCCAACCTGTGCCAGGGCCTGCCCACCCTCACAGGAAAGAATTTCTTCCCAATATCCCATCTAAACCTCCTTTCTGTCAGTTTGAAGACAGTCTTCCTTGTCCAATCACTCCAGGCCCTTTTAAATAGTCTCTCTCTGACTTTCTTGTTGGCTCCTTCAAGTCCTGAACAGGCTGAATAATCCCAGTTCTCTCAGACTTTCCTTGTAGAAGATGTGTTCCATCCCTCTAATCATCTTGCTGGTCCTCTGTCGGATCTTATTCCTCCTTTGGACCCTAATCCTGGTTTACAGTGAAACAGCAATCATAGAAAAGTGTTATAAGTACTGAAGAGGGAACACAAGCTTCCTGAGACAGAAATAGTGAGGTGAAATCTGAAGAGGCAGAATGGGGAGGGAATAACAACAACACAGCCTAACACCTAACTCTGTAGATTAGTTTTCTAAATGCATTTGGTACTTATGTATGAGAGAACAGATTACTGTAGCTTCACATTCTAATTCTGGAGTCTTCTCATATGGAGGGTGATTGTGGCAGATACACCTTGTTCATACTCAACATTAAATAAAAGCCTTCAACAGATGTCTCCCTGGCACTGTGAGGACTGCAAGTGCTGGAATAGCCTTGGCAGATAAGCAGTCATAATTAAATGTCAAACAAGAAGTCCCATTTGAATAAACAAAACTTTTTTAAGACACTGTGTGTTCCAAATATTGTACCAGAGAGTGTATATAGTATGCATCATGAATGTCTGCTCTGAAAGGAACAAGCTGGTAAAGATTTTGATGATGCAGAGTGGTGTGTTTTACCTATGAAGACTGTTAACTTTAATTCTAGAAAGCTTAGACAGCCACGGAAAAAGCAGCAGATCATGAGGAACATATGTCTTCTTTACCTATGATAGCTGATATCAGCATAGTTTAAAAAATAACAGTCCCAAACCAGACATGTTTCTGTGCTAAAAAGAAAATAAGTATACTAATCAAAACTAAAGAACCAGATTATTCGTAGCCAAAGACTGAAGAAATAATTTATTATTTTAAGATGAGTGTGTCAGTGGTATTCATTTATGTGAAGACTAACGTGCTTGAAGGCAAAGATTTCAGCCACAATGCAGAGACAGAATCAGTATATCCCATCAAAACTACTAGCTTAAAGCGATAGCAGAGCAGGATGAGGAAAACCTTTTAGCTGGAAGTGCTGCCAAAGGAATAGCTACCCATGGGATTACACCGAGTCCAAATGGAAAGATAATCTCTTTGGCAGAAATTGACCACTTACGGGTACTACCTCTGATAAGAGAGCCAGATATATGCAAACATTCATCTTTTTATTCTGTTGCCTTTTAATCCCAACATCTGATTTTTCCCTGCAGTGAGGGAAAAGCTTCACACAGCAAGGGCATAAGGCTTATTTAAAACCTGCCAAGTGCTAATAGCATCTGAACTACTGTTTTCTTGAAGCACACCAATTTAGCATCAAATGGAGGAGAAATTTCAATTTGCACAAGGCTGGCCCTGGGTCTTGCAATGGTCTCATTCCAGGAGCAGTACCTTAGAGGAGCTGAATTGCAGGGCTTAAAGCACAAGCACTGCTTGATTGACTCTAATCAATGCTGAGCTCCTGCTGATGGCAGTCTCACCAGCTGGTGTACACCAGTCTCATGTACCTTCTCAGTACTGACAAAGTTACTGGAAATTTGTATGAATATCTCAAGATAGGTTTTCTTCCTCCTTCACCAGTCTTCCAGAATGAATATGCACTGGTTGGGTCACCTCTGCCATTTGTTACTTCTCTTCTCTGAGATGTTTCTGTATGCTAACAATCCAAACTCAAATTTACACAGATGATGGTGGCAATTTAATTTCCTTCTTTTATCTGCTCATCTTTTCACTTTGAGTATGTGTCACTTTCTAGTTTCCTTACAAATCAGAGGCACATAATCATTTTTACTAGTTAAAACACTGGACTATTAGCATAAATTAATAAAATTATTTTACTAGCACATCACAAATAATGATCACTTTGTGTATGGTATGATGGGAAAGCCATGGTGAAGACAAAAGCAATTGCATGCTAAACTTCAGAATAGCAGTTTATATCACAGAATCCCAGGATTTTTGCAGTTGGAAGAGACCTCAGGAGACCCCCCAGCCCAACCCTGTGCCCAGGCAGGGTCACCCCGAGGAGGTGACACAGCCCAGGTGGGTCTGGGATGTCCCCACACAGGGACACTCCACACCCTCCCTGGGCAGCTGCTCCAGGCTCTGCCCCCTCCGCCCAAACAAGTTCTGCCTCAGCCTGGGGGAACTTGTTGTGTTGGAGTTCATGGCCATTGCTGCTCGTCCTGTCCCTGGCACCGCTGAGCAGAGTGTGGGACCCTCCTCTGACCCCCCTGGAGATGTTGGTGTGGCTCGGGGGGATCCCCTCTCAGTGTTCTCCTCTGCACACTGACCATGCCCAGCTCCTGCAGGCTCTGCTCGCCAGGGAGATGCTCCAGACCCCAAATCACCTCTGTGGCCTCTGCTGGACCCTCCCCAGCAGCTCCTGGTCTTTCTTGTCCTGAGGAACCCAGAACTGGACACAACAGTCCAGATGTGGCCCCAACACTCCAGATGTTCAGCCCCCAGCAGGGCTGAACAGAGGGGCAGGATGCCCTCCCTGCCCTGCTGGCCACTCTTCCTGCTGCATCCCAGGATACCAGGACACACATATATATATACATGTACATATATCAATCTATATATCCATATATCATATTGGCTTGCAAGAGTAAGCTACTAAAACCCAGGCACTTCCTAATTTTGGCATAATTTTGAAGCTTAATTTTCTTTAATGTACATGTAATTATATGATGTGTAAAACAGTTTCTAAGCCTCTTCTTCATTAACAATGACAATGGAACATCAGTTTCCTAGGATAAAGGTTAAGAAGTGGAGAAGGAAGATCCAAGTTCTACACAACATCACCAGGTCTGTCTGATTCCCCAGCACTGGCAAAGTCCCTTGGCCAAGTGATTAAGCTCTGAATGGTTGTTGTTCATAGCATAACAGTATTAATTCAAAATGCATAGAAATTGTCACATAATCATGTTTTCTTTTACCTATAATGGCAGCTCCAATACATCCGTTTATTCTCTCATGAATGATTATATATATATATATATATATACTTCATATATACATATATATACGTACACATATATACATATGCATAAATATATATATAGTTGAGACCAAGCTACTGTCACATTTAAGATTCTATATATGTAAAAAACCTGTTTTATCTACATAAATCTTCAGACCACAGACATCATTACTTGTTCTGCTCCTCTTTCACATATTTCTACTCCATGTCTAGATGCCTTTTGACTGTTTCCAGGGATGGAGACTTCACAGCCTCTCTGATCCAGTGTTTGGTCACTCTAGCAGTAAGAGTGCTTCATTTAATTGTTTATTAACTGAATTACTCTTGGGGTTTAACATAAGAGCTTTTATTTTTGCATAAGTTCATGCGCAATGTTTGACTATTGAGTAGTGAATATTTGGTGTGCTTATTGCCATTCAGAAAAAAAGAAAATAAAGGTAAAAGAGACAAGAGGAAAGACAAAGAGAAAACAGGTGAAGGAGAGGAAAGAAGGAGGAGAAGAACAGCCTGTTGGAAATATTCACTGAAGTTGTTAAATACCCAGAAGAAAACCAGGATTTTCTATTAGCTGAGTTTATTTACAATATCTGTAAGGTGGAGAAGATGGGAAATACCATGAGAGAAAAGTCTGAGAAACTCAAACTACAGACATATCCTGCTAGATTTTTCTCTCACTGTAAGAATGTGTAGCTGCAAAATATTTATTCCCATTCTAGGAACAAAACCAGTATCCCCTCTGCTTCCCCCTGATTTACCAAACATATAATATCAGGCTGACCCCCTGCTGGGTTGCAATTTAACCCTAAATAAGGAGAAAATCCCAACAGTGTTCTACTTTTGGTTAATTTATTACAAAAATATAGAAAAAATAGAAACTTGATACTGGAAAGAAGAAAAATAGAGAGACAAAAAAATTTTCAAGACACATTTCTGCAAGTACGTGACAAAGAGAGTTGAAAGAAACCCATCACAGATGAAGTTAATATTGGAATGATCATTATTTCATATAAAAGATAAGCATTAACTACCAGTAAAATAAGTTGTATCTAAGGTTATGGAAAATTTATAAATTATGCTAAAAATCTACAAAAATATATTTGAAACAAGTAGAAGGAGTGAGTTTCAGAAACCAAGCTCTGTGTGGTACAATTCTGTATATTTTTGATTTTTAAATTATCTCAATCCTCCAAATTTTACTGTCAAACTTGAAAATCATAACAGAAATTAAAAACAGAGTAATCCTTGAAAACTGCTTAGGTCTTATTAAGATATCAAATATTTAACTGAAACAAGTTTTATTTAAATATAAATCAAACAAGTTTGCATATTTGGCTTTCTATACTTTAGATGTATTTATTTAGGCCTTTGGTAAGAGAAATGTTATTAACATTACGTAAGCAACCTTCTGCCTGACAAAATCTGCAGGCAAAATTTCTATTTCTCTGTTGGAGGTTTATAGGAAATTCTGAAACCCCTTCAAAGTGACACAAACATCTGACATTCCACTGTCCATATGTATAGCAGAGGTGTATATTATGCCCAACCACTAAATCTTAATGAACAGATTATAGGTTGGAATTGGTTAGAATACCATTTGTGTTTTAAATTTTAAAAAAATTACTATTTTTACATACTTTTCTGAAATGACATGTGAGACATTGATATCTAAATGTGTGGGTTTTTTCTCTTTTTGTTCCTCCAGTTTGTTTAAAAATATGTAAATAAGATAAAAGAAAAAAAACTTGCAGTATGTATTTAAGCAACAAGTCATAAATTAACCTGATATTTAAACTAGAATGAAATTAGTTGTACTTAAGGTTTAAGAGCAGGATGTGACAAGAGTTAGTACAAAGCAAAGTAAAAGAAGCCTTTTTGATATTTTTGTATTGTTTGAAACAAATGAGTCCATTTGGGCAAATAAATTCCTTGGGTTGCAGCAGGAAGATTTTTCTGAAGCTTCTTTCAAGCTCAGAGAAAAGAGGAGCTCTGTTAAGGGAGATGGAAGAAATTAGTACAAGCACAAATTACTTCAGATATGTCTTAAGGGAGTCAGAGAGACAAGGCAGGGCCATGGCAAGTGCAATTAAACTCTTAGGTACAACACGTGCCTTGCTAAAAAGGCTGACATAAATTTCCATGAGGATAAAAAGATACTTCCATTTACCTCTGATTCAGTGAAATTCAGACAAGTTTCACAAGAAGGAGAAAAAAAATAGAGGAAAAAAATATTAAGAGGGATGGAGAATCATTTCCTAGTCAGGGTTCTTGTACCAGTGATTCTCTGCTCTTGATGTTAAGAGGTTCATTTGTGTTATCCATAACCATGAAATCACTGGGACTATAAGGAATTAAAATATATAAAAAAAGAAAGTGCCAGATTGTACCAAATCAGAGATTTCCTATATTCAAGAGCAAAAGTATTTTAGGAAAAACAATCTAGAGTTCCAATGTATTATTTGCATTAGTCAAAACTGTTTAATTCTTACATGCTAAAAATCTAAATACTTCCATTACATGAATTTCTAGGTGAAAGTTTTTCTGTTAATCTGAATTTTCCAAATTTCCATCATGCCTACAAGATCCCTGCAATGTATAATTTTCTAATTTATGGTTATATAAACCAATCTGAATACTCTTCAACAGAAGGCCTATTGTTTTTACATGTTCAGCTTCAGAAAATTTTAAATAACTTCAGAGGTTTTCCATGTAGTCTAATGATGAGGAAATATATTGAAGCATAACTGTTCCTTTAAATTGCTTTCTAGTATTTTCACTGTAAAACAAATATTATGCTAGGTGCAAAATGAAACATCCTTTATATATGTAGAGTCACAATAAATACCCTGATTTTCTAGAGTTCTCATAGTAAGCACTTTTTGTATAATCAGAGGGCTGATGGATCATAGGTAAATGAATATATTTCAAATGTTTGCATTTACTAAGAACTCGGTAAAGATCTTAGTAAATGCAAATAGATGTTAAGTGCAAATATTCAGTTACATATTAAAAAAAAAAAGCTACTCAAATAAGTAAAAGATACATCACTCTCCATGCTGCAAAAGATAAACAAATGTTCTCTTTCTTAATGCCAAAAAAAATTTTGGAAAATTCTAGATTTTGAAAGGAGTGCTGCTAATTAAACATGTCTGCTACAGAAAAAGTAAAATGCAAAAAATCATTCTGTGTATTCAATAAATAACTCACAAGCATAAAATATATATTTGTTTATACATAATTCAAATTTCAGTTAAACTGTATAATTCACCTCTGTATATATGTGTATATATATATTTCACTTACCATAGCACCAGAGTATAAGCTTCTAGAAATATATTCTCACAAATAGCAGCCACAGTCAAAAGAACAAGAACAATCTATTGCTATTAGATTCAGTGTAATTAAGCTTGGCACAGCTGCTCAACAACGTGCATGCTGTAAAATAAAGGAGTAGGAAAAGCAGCAGTGTGATATTTTGGTGCAAAACCACTGGATATATGCTGCAGAAGCACATTTTAGGAGGGCTACACTGGTATTTTCAGGTCTTCAGGCTTCACTGCAAAATGTTCTGGGTCCCCAGTGTAAGGAAGATGTGGATAAATTGATGTGCATTCAGCAAAGGACCAGCAAAATGATTGGGGCAATCAAGTATTTGCTGTGTGAGGAGGAGCTGAAGGAGGTGGAGTTTATCTTGAAATGTAGGGGAAAAGGTCTGAGGGGACACAACATCATCTTCTTGATGCCTGTGTAAATATTCTTGAGAAACAGAGGCTTTTTACTGACATGATTTCTCATTGAAAATACAACAAAGGAAAAAAACCAAAAGATGACGTTGCCATGACAAGTGGTTTCAAGACTCTGTTGGCCCAAGCCCGTGGTAAATATGTGTGAATTTTATGATGACCCTGCTTTGAGGGGGATTTTGGACTAAGCAACTTCCTGCAGTCCCTTCTGTCCAGAGTAATTCCATGATTCATAATACTGAAAACAAGTTGTGAGGAAGATGAGGAAGAGTTAAAGTTATCAAGAACGAATTTCTTTAAAATTTGAAGCCTAAAATGAGGCTTCACACAAGAACATGACATTTGGCTTTGGTGAATTGGGCTCAGATCAGGCAACATCCACATGAAATAGAAAGAAAGTGTGAATCAGCCAGGAAAAGAGGAGTAAAAGCTCCTGTTGGAAATGAAAATGAAATGAAATTAAAACTATAGTGAGTAAAGAGATGCAGAAATCAGGCTGGGTGACACCATGGATAAACTGTGTGTGGTACAAGCTGGGGACCCAAAATAGGCATCAACAGAAGCGCAAGAGGCTTTAAGAAGCACAGAAGAGTTGGAGAAGAAGAGAAAGAATTGCCAAAGAGAAGATCACACCACAGTAGATCTTGTGGAGTGAAAGTAAACAGGCTCATTCTAGCAGATGATGTTCTGCAGATTTTCTCGCTAAATCAGAGATGAAAACCAATCTGATGTTTGAAAATAGAAATTGAAAAACGGTAACAACACCCCCCCTCCTCTCCAATATTTGAAATAAATAACAAATCTTGTAGGGACTGACTCATATTTCTTAATTTCTGTAGTGTCTACACCTTTAGTAGGATGCCACGCTTCTTACTAGTGATGTAGAGAACTATTACAGATATTATATCAAAGAATTAGTACCACAGTTTAAAAGCACTGACACAGTTTTGTCAAAAACAGAGTGTAAAATACTAAGGAAGGTGTGTAGTTGAGCTGAATAAGGAGAGGCACTCCATTTTTGTCTAGCGACTGATAATGGTACTAGTTAGGGCTCATTTTGCATGTTTGAAGCCATGGCCACAAATGAAAATATAAAAACTAGGAGAGCTTTACAGAAATACCAAGAAAATTCAATCCTACATCTGTTGTTTCTAAATGCATAGAACAAAAATAGCTTAACTGGGAAGAATTAAACTAAACTCATATCCTCCCTACAAACTAGGCTTGAAATCTATGCACTGTTAAAGTTCACCTTTTTAGACAAATTCACTAGATTGAAAATGGACTTTTGTTTACTTGGAATGCAAAATCCATTTTTTTTAATTTTTATTTTTCACTGTATTTAAGTCATAAGAACTCTTTTCTGAGGTACCAAAATTCTATTTCTTTGGGGACATAAATCTTAGAAATGCTGTATAAACAAGAAGGAGCAGGAGTTTTTGCAATACAAACATATCTCTTGGTTAAATCACAATTTATTTGCTAAACTAAACAATAAACATCAATACTTTATTTTTATTTATTTTATTTTGTTATTTGGGGATAGATGTTACTAGGGGATAGATGGGCCAAACTAACTCTTAGACTGCCTTTGCAATACTGAAGTCCTCCTTCACTCAACAAATCCTCAATAAATTACTATTTCTCTGAATTAAGTGTTTAAACACCTGTGTAGGAGGACTGTAGTGCAGTTGTCTCAGCATGAGACCCTGCATTTCTCTTTGTCAGTTGCACAATTTTTTCCTGATAGTTTTCAGTCCTGCTTTACAAATCCAGGACCTTTGCACACGGAATTATGTACAGTATACTCTGCAACTAAGCAACATGTGGCACCAAATGAAAATTATATGTTTTCCTTCCATTAAGTAAAAAAAAAAAAGTAATTTCAACAGCAAACTTGTAGAGCATGGCTTTTTTGAGTAGTGTAAGAATTTAGAGAAAATTACAAAGAGATATCAATAAGCACAGGGTACTACAACATCTTGTCACTTCCACATTTGGGATTGTGTATTTTTGCTTAGAACTGATTGTTTCAATTAACCACTGGTCCCATTCTCACATAATTATCTCCATATAAGTTGTCATTTTACTTTCAAACAACAGACTGGAGACCACTTAGTTCCTAACTAGAAAGAACAGTTGTGTTTTTAAATAAACAAAGATATCAAGGACTGAAAACATTCTTATGCTGCCTGCCAAGAAGTGCTGTAAGAGCACCGGGATTTTTTAGCAGTCATTCTACTGGAATCACTGCTCAAGTATGCTATCAAATATCAAAGACTTACATATTTTAGGCAAATTGGGAGGATTTCTGATGCTGACACCTGTAAAAATGATAAATGAAGAAAGATTATACATTGTAATTACACCATTTTGCTATGTTAATGACAATATTAGAGGACTGACTTGCATTTTCTGAATATGTAATTCCCACTAAAACTAAATTAACTGCTCTTATCTTGGTCTTCACTGATATTTAAAATTTATATGTCAATCAATGAAATATACACATTACATCACACTTTTCCGTCCATATCAGAAATTGCAGGCCACACAAAACGTTTTCAACATAATTATTTTCTTTTTTTTTCTAGTGCCATATGGCCAAGGACTCCCCAGACTTATTTCCCAAACCACTATCCTCTCCTTTAAGACAGAAAAAAAATCAAAAAGATATAGGAAGGGGAAGCAGATGAAGCAAAGAATCAGAAATGAATAAAGTACGTTTTGTACTCAGCACTTGCAGTCCATGGACAAATTCAAATGCACATCCATTAAAGGCAAAATTCTCAAGTTAAGCAGGAAAAGTGTCAATATTATTCCCAAATATTAATATGCACACACTGACTCACAGGTACCATGTTTTCCAGAATCTGCAAGACCTTGATTTAGGGTCAGGCTTCAGAGACATTTATTGTTCCAGGGTGAGCTCAGCAGGGACATAAACACTGCAACACAGTGTTGAGAGTACTTTATTAGCCTAAAAATAAAAGTAACAAAAAATGCCTAATTTTGTCATGAAAGCATGACACACTCTATTTAGAATTATAAATTTACTTCCTAAATAGGCAAATTTCAAGAGGATGGAGGGTAAAACCAATGATCTAAGTGAAATGTGACTTATCTACCACAGTTACAAGCAATTATCAGTTTTTAACAACTTACATAAGTTGTTCAAATGAGTTTAACACTTACATAAGTGTTTAAAACATAACAAGAAAATAAAATACTAACACCTAGAATTATAACACCACATTCCTTTCAGCCACCTAAAAATGCATTACTAAGTCAATTTGGCTTCAAAATATTCAAGTATGTGAAATATATTTATCACCCAGTTTATAAATAAGGAAATGTAAATAAACTTTGGAGTTGCCAGAGACATCAAAGAGAAGTTTTGGCAAAAAACAGGGTCAAAAACCCCTCATGTGATTTCACCTGTGTCCCACCGTGTTAGCGTCGGGCTAATTGGCTAAGTGTTAATCACCACTGCAGAGCTAGGACTTACAGTGTTCTTGAGACAAAGAATTAGCAGGTCCACAGCAACCTGCCCTTCTCCACAGCAATTAGCACGCTCCACTCTGCACGGAGAGGCCACGGCAGGACTGGAATATGAAATAACACGTTGCCTGTGAAGTGCTCCCTGGCAGAATTATTGAGATGACATCCAGCAGGATGTGAGCAGTCATTTGGCCATTACCATGTCAAATTACTTATAGAACAGGAGCAAATTACTCCGAACAAATGACTACACCAGGGAGGAGGCTCGAGCCTTTTTAGCTCTCCTGGTGAATCCGCACCTGACATTGAAAGCAGCTGGCAGGGTTTTGCTGCACACCTTCCCGGCCTCTCAGGAGGAAAGCATAACATTGTTGGCAGGAGCTCCTGACAAAACCGCGTTGAGTGGGAAGATCAAGCAGCTTTAAAGCCAAAATGCAATTTTCTCGCTGATCCTCCACATTAGAACAGCATTTTGGCAGCACCCCGAGTCCTTTTTTGAGCCAATAAGTACCTCCCTAGGGACAAAGCATGCTTCAAACAGTACTAATAATCATGTTTTTTACAGTCTCAGGGACCGTTCCAGGGGTGAGGAGAGCTTAGTTTAATAAGACCCTGGTTCCAGCAAAGCCCATAAGCTTGTGCTTAACTTTGACCTCAAGAGCATTTGCGTTAAAATCTCAGAACAACTTGTACTTGAAAATTAACATATTCTTAAGAGGTTCAGTCAGCTGGATCTCAAGAAGAGAAAAATTGGTGTTAATTTTGTGTTAGTCTAAATTAAACAAATTACTAAGTCTGAAGAGCCATACAGCAAATGCCTTGAGAAACCAATCTACTGGATAAAGTCAGAAAACACTTGGGAATTTTCCACTTTCTTTGCAGAGATCCTTGTTCAGTAAATGACAGATGCAACTGTAGAAGAATTTGATGAGTGTGGACATGGACACACATTTACATGTAGGTAATGGCAGCTATGTGTGCAAGGCAGGAATTTGGGTTTCTCTCACTTATTTTCATGAAAGTATTGAACAGTTTGTGCTCTGTATAAGTAACTCAGGCTCATACGAAGCCGTACAAACTTGTACGGGTTTTGATGCAAAAAATGAAGTTTAAAAGTCACCTTAGCCAAGACACTGACACTCCTTCAGCATCATAACTTGGGGTAGAACAATCACAGCAGTACTTTCAAAATTGTGTAAAATTGTTTGCTGTGCCAGTTGTGAACCTCCTTTCCTGCCAAGCTTTAGAGAGTTAACAAGTATAATCTGTGTGGGTTTTGTATGTGTATATTTCCACTGTGTTTGTCTCCTTTTATATTCAACAGAGTCCTTGTGCCCTTATCTAAGCAAAGTTAGTACTTAGAACTGTAATTTTATAGTCCTGCACCAGTGCTGAAACAATGTGTTCTAATCTAGGAAGCATATCCATTTTCATAAGAGATAATATATATCTCCAAGGGTTTTGTCTAATTACATTAAGCCCATTTAAACCCCTGATTACTGCATTGAAAATGTGTATTCTTTAACGGATCAGACAGAGCAGCTTCCAGAAGCAGATGAAGGTACTTAATTCAGTTTGCAATTTCATTAATGCAGGCTTCAAAATAATTTAGAGACATAATCAACAGCAGCAATTCCCCTATGGTTTTGTTAGATATGTCTTTACCTTTTTTTTCTTTTTTCTTTAATTATCATTATTTAGTGCTTGTTCAAAGCACTTGGGGAAAAAAAAAGTATTACTTTGCAACTTCACATTGTATTCTTCTGATACACAACCGTGGTAATGTGGCATATATTTAGAATCTAGAATCTGATCTATTTGCAAACTAGTGAAAAATTATAGATAAAAATATGAATTCAGTAATGTATCCTTGCTTTAATAAATAGTTCCCCACAAGCCTGCTTCTTCTCATGTAGATGTTTTGCCTGTCTGCTTGGGGAGGACTGTTAATCTTTATCCTGGGCTCCACTTAGGTCTTTTACAACCCTGAAAACATCCAGAAGTTATAAAGACCCTGGGACACAGCCTGTCAGTGCTGAATCCCATAGTGAAGAGGACTCTATACCAGTACTGTAAGGTAGCCTGGATTTATTCCTCTAGAAAAGGCAATAACTCTGTAGTTAGTGAAGATTTCACGTTCATAAATTCCTCACAACATCATTCCTGGCCGTAAAACCTCATAAAAGGAGAGGAGAAAACACTCAGATTTATGTTCTGATTCAGCACAAAAGTTTGAGAATTGAATTCATTGTCAAGACTTTAGAAGCTGGGAGAAGGGGGGCACCTTCTGAGAGGTGAGAGGCACCTGGGTACACTCTCACCCCCAAAGTCATTGTCCCAGATCATACACAAGCATCTTTGGCTTTGGATATATGCAAGTAAATGCAGTGCAAACAAGAGTGAAGTCTTTATTTTTTCAAAATAAAGAAAATTGGCTACTCAGCTCCTTTAGGATCTTAAGAAGCAATGAGACCTCAAGTAGAAGCCTGTTTTAAAATGTTTCAATGTTTTTCTTTTGCTCTCGATTGATCAATTTAGTTCTTATTTCACTGATTTTGGCTTATGTTGCACAGTGTTCTCGGGAATCTGGTCTAGTGGAAGGTGTCCCTGCCAGTGACAGGGAGTTTGGGAGTAAGTGGCCTTTAATATCCCTTCCAACCCAGGCTATTGTAAGATTTTATGACTGTGAGTAAAATAGATTGTGTAAAATCTTGTAGTGTGCTGTAAGGATTTATTAAATAAAATTAACATCACTCTGGTAAGTGTCTGGAATTACTTATTTCATAGAATCCTGGAATCATAGAATGGCCTGGGTTGTAAGAGACCTTAAAGCCCATCCAGTCTCACCTCTTGCCATGGGTAGGGACACCTCCCACCAGCCCAGGTTGCTCCAAGCCCCATCCAACCTGGCTTTGGACACTTCCAGGGATCCAGGGGCAGCCACAGCTTCTCTGCCCAACCTGTGCCATGGCTTGCCCACCCTCACAGGGAAGAATTCCTTCTTGATATCCCATCTATCCCTGCCCTTTGTCAGCTGAAGCCATTCCCCCTTGCCCTGTCACTCCATCCCTTGTCAATGGTCTCTCCATGTTTCTTGTAAGCCCTTCAGGCACTGCAAGGCCATAATGAGGTTCCCCCAAAGCTTCTCTTCTCCAGGCTGGACAATCCCAGCTCTTCCATCCTTTCCTCCTAGCAGAGCTGCTCCATCCTCTGACCATTCTGGTGCCTCCTCTGGACTTTCCAGCATCTCCATGTCCTTGCTGTGCTGGCCCCAGGGCTGGAGGCAGAACCCCAGTTTGGGTCTTACAATGCAGCTGCCCTTGGACCAAGACATGGCCCACACAAAAATAAAGTCTACTTCTTTTTCCTGTTCAAAGGATTTGAAAGCACTCAGACCCGTTCTTACACAGACAAATGAGACACTTACTGAAAATCAGTTCTAACATATTAAAAATTACACTATAACTGGTGTATATATATGGTGTATACATAACATATCTCCTGTATGTTTCTGGCAATGTTATTAGAGAAGCAACTTTGTTCTGCTTTGCATAATCATGTTTAAGCTGAGTTGAAAAGCAGAGGACTTGACA
>WBMV01004916.1:676512-692707 GCA_013396655.1 Campylorhamphus procurvoides | reverse complement strand
TATGTTGAACATTTGGTGTCTTCCCTTCTCCACAGTATCTGAGATGAAAGGAGTGTATTAAAATATTTAATTTTTGTCCAACTAGGCTTTCATGAAAGTTTGAACATATTAATTATCATTTATATTATTAATTATATAGTAAAAACTATTACTAATTATAATAAAATTAAAATACAATAAATATATTTTATATAATATATATCATGCAGTGTTAAAATATATTACATATTATATCACATAATATACTCCTGACACACAACACCAGGACACACCATGACCCTTTGTAAATATATCACACTGCAAATAGATGCTTCTTTTGGGCAAAGGTGGAGGGAGAATAAGAAGTATTATCTTCTCAGCAAGAGTTTTTTTTTNTGCTGGCCCCAGGGCTGGAGGCAGAACCCCAGTTTGGGTCTTACAATGCAGCTGCCCTTGGACCAAGACATGGCCCACACAAAAATAAAGTCTACTTCTTTTTCCTGTTCAAAGGATTTGAAAGCACTCAGACCCGTTCTTACACAGACAAATGAGACACTTACTGAAAATCAGTTCTAACATATTAAAAATTACACTATAACTGGTGTATATATATGGTGTATACATAACATATCTCCTGTATGTTTCTGGCAATGTTATTAGAGAAGCAACTTTGTTCTGCTTTGCATAATCATGTTTAAGCTGAGTTGAAAAGCAGAGGACTTGACATCACTGAAGCAAATAATAAACTAGTTGACTTCAGAAGAGCAGCTGTTACCTCAGTAGTTGGTGGTAAGAAAGAATCACAATTCTTGCCCTGCTGTGTTGTCTTTGATTTGAAAATATGAGAGTTTGAATGAGTTGGGAATCACTGTGGAAGGATACTACAATAGGGGAATGTTTATGCTGAGGAAAGACAGTGGGAGCTCAATTTCTTTGGCCTCAATAAGAAAGGGTTAAGAGTGATCTCAATGCAGTTTTTATTGCCAAAAAGGAAGGATGCAGAAGACAAAACAAGACTCAGATCAGCACATCTAAAAGATGAGAGGTATGTAGGTTTCATAAAGGGAGGTTTCTACTGGATTTGTATATTTAAAAAGAAGCATTTTCAAGGTTAGGATGAATAAATGCTGAAACTGGTCCCAGTTTGTCCTGGAATTATTATTTTGTTTTATTTCTTGACCAGTCAGGGGCCTAAGGATACTAATCCAAGTCTGAAGTAATCCCTGCTTTGAATAACACGACCTCAGATGTCCTTTCTAGTCTGCACAGTTCTGAGATCAATCCCAACAAATCCCCTCAACTCTACATTTACAGAGCTCAGACCTTCCCAAAATTGTGACTTTTTATTCACAGCTCTTCTTGTAAAAAAATGTGTGAAATATAAAAGTGAAAACAGGCCTGTTAGAAAACAATCTTTGATCTCTGAGAGATAAGGATCAAATCCTCCTTATAGGTTCACCAGTAAATCAGGAACTTCTCTTAATATGTTGAACATTTGGTGTCTTCCCTTCTCCACAGTATCTGAGATGAAAGGAGTGTATTAAAATATTTAATTTTTGTCCAACTAGGCTTTCATGAAAGTTTGAACATATTAATTATCATTTATATTATTAATTATATAGTAAAAACTATTACTAATTATAATAAAATTAAAATACAATAAATATATTTTATATAATATATATCATGCAGTGTTAAAATATATTACATATTATATCACATAATATACTCCTGACACACAACACCAGGACACACCATGACCCTTTGTAAATATATCACACTGCAAATAGATGCTTCTTTTGGGCAAAGGTGGAGGGAGAATAAGAAGTATTATCTTCTCAGCAAGAGTTTTTTTTTCCCCCTTAAGCTTAAAAGAGACCTAAAGGAAAAAAAAAATATTGTTAAGTCATGCCCTTTTATTCCACATATGCTTGCACCTGTGTGCATCTGTTTGAACACACACATATGTAAACATAAACACAGTGACAAAGGAAGAAAATGGGAATAAACATCATTAACTTTCATGCAGAATCAGAAAAGGTTACTCTAGTCTCACAGATGGAACATGTCAGACCTTGAAAGTCAGGCTGAGAATCCAATTAATTATATAACTTTCACAGTGAGGTAAAACATCTTCTATTTCATAGACTCCACTATCAATCTTATAGGAAATACATCCAGCCATGTGGGTGACACATATTGCCTCTAGCAAAGCAGAAAAAAGCCCAGAATGAGCCAATAGGTAGTTTTTAGTTGAGACTTCCATGTGAGAGAAAGAAAAATAATGTTAATTTTGAAACAAAGTTTATTCAATTCTAGTAGTCTCGATAAAATAGCTACTTAAGCAAATACTCCGTATTATTCAATATACAAGGTCTATATGATTATAATACAATCAAGTTGTCAAGTTTAGGCTGGATCCTACAGAGAAGGTCTCAGGTTTTTCACATGGTTGTTTTCTTCAAAACAGGAACTAATATATACTAAGCTGTCAACATCTAAGATTAATCTAGTTAGTAAAACTATATGTAAAAAAAACCCAAGCTTACAAGAGGGGGAAATTTTCCAGGTCCCTTGGGCAAGTCAAAACAAAACTAATGAACTAACTAACTCAATTTCAAAAACAAAATTGTAAAAATGCTGTTGGTTCTGAAAATTTAGACACAGGAGTTTCTAATGCCTCTCAGAACAAGTGAATGATTAAATAAGTGGGTGTGTAAGATAAGGAGTTTTGTAAAAGACAGATTTACCCTATATAGTCTATCTTGCTACAATTTCAAAGTTAGAAATTTGTCATTTCTAATTATAGCCTTCTTTTCAACTTCTTGAGTCCCTCGAGTTTGCTTTAGGCTATTTGAATATTTTTAGGGCAGAGCTATGTGATGAGTAATATAAGCCTATTATATGAAGTTCCTATTATAAATTCTACTAAGTTTTTCTTCTTAAAATAGATAGATGAATGGTAGCATTTGTAGATTAACCTGAAGAAAAATTTCCTGTGTTTCAATAAATAGTCGCTTTTGTTTAGGAATCAATCAGTGGCACCAGAATTGTAGCTTATTAGTGTAATCAAATTCTAACCAGGATTATGTTGCTGGGATTTTTGAAAACCATTCTAATATTTATAACAGTGACTGTATCTATTCTGGGGTAAAACAATCCAAATATGGACAGAGGAAATTTCATACATAAATCTGGAAAAATCTTTGTCTGCATATATTCACATAAATCTTGGTATAATATATGTATATTGTTTAACAAAATATGTCTGAAAATTTTTCTTTGACAATGTAGGTTTTTCTTTTATTTCTTTAGCTTTTCCCCTCAGGCAAAATATTTTTAACTAAAGTTGAAAATGTTCTCTGTCATAAATACATGTTACTTTTTATGGAAGAAGGAAGGAAGGAATTCCGAAGGAAGGGAGGAAGGAAGGAAGGGAGAGAGAAAGGGGGCAAGGTCAAAACATTTCAAATGAAAAATCAAGAATATTTATTTGCAATGTTATTCTTTTATCTTTTTTTTGTGAATATCTGAATTTTGTAACATATCTTTTCCACCCAATATGAACAATATAGTCAAAATCTTACATTTAGACTTTGATTTTTCTTCTACAGAAGTGGACTCTGCTTGTTCAAGTGTGATGATTTGGGAAATGGGCTCGTGATTCAAAAGCCTGAGTAACATTTTGTCAAAATAGGCCACACATCAAAATTGTTTTGAACAGTTTTCTCATAAACTCAGTCAGTTAGACAGGGCTGAGACAATCAAGATTTCTGAAATATCTTTAAGTATTAAAATCCTCTACTTACCTTTATATTTTCATCCAGAAAATAGCAAGTTTCAGCAGGTGTCAAAAAAAGACTTATTGCCTTTTTACATTTAGTTTTAGGTAAGTTTAACATACAATATTGATATCAAGCAGAACAGGACTGTGAAAATAATTGGCTTTGGTTCACTTATTTTTAGTTAGCTTTGATTCAATTAAACAAACATTTTACTACAGGTGGATATGCTCTTCAGTTTCGATCATTACGAGCTCACCCATCTTGAAAAGGACTTGTATTGTTTAATTGTATTAATAATGGAATCGAAGTTTTAAGTCAGTTGTGTACGTGGTAAGTTTATTTGGGAAAAAAAAAGAGAAGGAAATAACAAGTATTGTGATTTAGGAAAGGATTCCTTTTCCAGAGGCAAGGTAGACAATGTTATTCTCAAGACAACAGAAAGCAGAGAGTATGTTTCCTAAGAGTATCCCTAAGCAGCTTAGATCAATTCTTTCTTAGAGACCATGCTCTGGCTCCTGATTGTATTCACATGAAATATTTTACTGTGTAGCTGGCTCCACTGAGTTGGGTTACTGGAAAAGAAAATATCTACTTAAAGGTACATAAGTTGGAAGCAGCCTTACAATAAAAGGGTTGCCTGTGTTTCCCAAACTAATGATCAATTTGGTTTAATAGCTACTTAATTATCAGATGTTTCTTTTTAAATAGAAGTCTAATAACTCACTGAATTAGAGCATAATTAAGTAAGAAATTATTTTCTAATGGTAATGTGTTTTCTTTTCTTCTCATTTCCCTTAATTATTTCTGTTTTGCCCCACCTCCTTCATGACTTGATCTGGTGTATATTCTCTTACAATTCATTTGACTTTAAACGTGGTTAAGTACTAGTCTTCTGTGAAAATAAATAAATAAAGTCAGAGGCTGGTAATTTAAACTTCCTTCTGCTTAATTGGGTAGCTAATGGAAGGAATTTGAATCTGCAGTACTGCAAGAACAGCTTTTGAATAGCTCTGCCAATTCAAAGGCATTTTGCTGGGCACTGGAACGTTGGTATGGCCAAATTAATTAGAAAATGGGAGAACTAAATTAAAAAATAATTTATGACTCTGTGGAAGGGCAGACAAATAAAGATGTGCCTATCTAGCTCCCCCTGGCTCAATAAGCCTTGGGCTATTGTCAGTTGGCATAGATTAAACTGGTCTTCGTGCTCCCAGCTATCCAAACCCATTGGATTGTTTCCTACTAAGAATTGCTAAAATCCGAAGCTGGATGAGGAAAACTCCCTGTGCTTTATGGCATTGATTTTGTCCTAGCACATATTTATCAGTGGTACATATTTTCTAGGCACTATTTTAGAATATTAAACACTATTATTGGTGCCAACTGTCCAAACAGAACCAGTTCCTTGTGTCTTATTACAGATAGGACAGATCTTCTAAATACTAAGGAAATCAGGAAATCTAGCTGTTTTAAAGTCTCAAGAACTCCAGGGCAACATGAGTCCCTAGCTAAAAAGGAAATTTAAGGCATCTGAGATGAAGTACTGAGTAACAGGTAATTTAGTTGAGGCAGTTTATCAGAATCAAAAGACTTGTAAAGGCCATTCCTAACTGGAAAGATTAGTTCTCTCTCTTTCCAAAGCAGAATTTAGACAGTGAATTCTCTCACTCATTTATGGTTTGCAAAGGATTACAATGTATGAGTCTTATATTGTTCTCCTCTTTTATTGCTTGGAACAAAGTTCACTGGAAAATTCTGACAGACTTTTCTGCTTATGATAGTGGAACATGCTGGAATCTTCTGGGAATATCCCATTTTGTGGGTCAAGACAGAGTGAACAGTCCAGATACTTTGATGGCACTCTAAATGCACTGATGTAGCTTGATTTAACCTCAAAGAGATGCTTAGGACAAGACTCTGGATGAAGTAAAACCCAACCTGAAACCCTACCTGTCAAATAACTGCAATTATCTGTGTCTTGCTTGAGGTCAATCATCTGGCTGTCAGAGATTCAAAAAATATTATTGCAGTGCTGCTCACCAGAGCCTGAGTATCTGGGTAGCTTCTTCTACTTTTTATCCTTAGGAGAGGATTGTATGCATTGTAATGCTGCATGCAGAGATTAAAGGTCAATCAGACATGTTAAAATCATGGATCTAAACGGTACAGAAATTATTTTTCTTTCCACCTGAGGAAAAAGAAAGCTACAGGGACTCTTTAGGTGCCTGGAATGTTTCATCATCTATCTCCTTAGGCTCTGCAGGATACGGGAAAAGAGGGGAAGACTAGAAGACTACGCTAGTATTTCTAGCTGAATAGAAAAATATGTATAAATTCCTGCAGGGTTTATGAAAGCAGTCTAGGTACTGGAAAATGGGCATTTGGTAAACATGCCTAGATTTTCAGAGTCATGGAATCACAGCATGGTTTGGATTGGAAGGGACTTTAATGCTCATTCAGTTCCACCCTTTCCATGGGCAGGGACACCTTCCACCAGCCCAGGTTGCTCCAAGCCCCTTCCAACCTGGCCTAGGACACTTCCAGGGATCCAGGGGCAGCCACAGCTTCTCTGCCCAACCTGTGCCAGGGTCTGCCCACCGCCCCAGGGGATAAATACCTTCCCAATATCCCATCTAAACCAAATCTCTTTCAGTTTGAATCCTGCCACCTACTGCCATCCCACATCCCTCACCCCCACAATGTTTTGACTTGAGACAGAGGAGGACTTTTATGTTGAAAGTGTGAGAAAAGCATTCCAATTCCTTCCATCACAACCACATAGATGGTTTCATTAGAAAGCTCACACTTCTCATTAAGTGACATTAAAATATACTACATATTGAGTACATAATATTCTTGCCAAATTAAATATCTTAGTAATATTACATGATTTAATGGATTGTAAGGCATGGGCAGAAAGGAAAAGAAGTAGGCAAATTTTGTTTTTTCCAGAGATGGAGTAGTACCAAAAAATCATCTGGTCTCTATGCCAATCCTTGGGCCTAAAACCGTGGTCTCCAAGTGTTTTTTGTTTTTTGGTTTTTTTTTAAAGAAAAGAAAAATGGATTGCCTATAGTATATATTCAGTGACTGCTATTAGGTCCTGGTGTGTTTACTCTTGGGGATGTTATATTAGACAGGAGGCAATTCTCCTTTGATCATGTGATATAGAATCCTGAAAATAAATTCCTCACTCTTAAACTCAAAAAAGCCATTAAATTCATGGTCATTTTGAGCCCTGAAGTTCAAAAATACTTTGTGAAGCTATAGCTTTTTTTTTTTTTCCTTTTGGCTGCAGAGCTTCACATTTTTCACCTATTTGATAGCCATTTCTGAATTTAAATAAACTATCAACAGTGTTTACCACTTTTTCCCACAGGTAATATGAGCTTGCAGAGCAAAATGCTGGCTTCAGTGTTTATATTTCCATGCCCACTTTTAATAAAATGACTACTTAACTCCAATAAATATTTTCTCAATGTGTGCCTTGCATTCCCAAAAAGTAACCAGAGTCAGGCAAGAATTAATAGCGCTCTATGAGAAGCGTGAAATGGGATTAAGATGTTTACTACAGGAAACTGTTACTAACAAATGTGATTTGTCCAATCTGCACATTTGATTTATTGATCGATAAATCAGAATGTAAAGGAAATGTGGTGAACTCAAATGGATGAGTAAACACCCCTGTCGATGCTTGTGTCCAACTTCATGGCCTGCGTTTATTTGGGAGGCTCATTCAAGGAACATAAAGTTGTTTTCCAAGCTTTACATGCATGGCTATAATATAAACACTTGATGGACTGCAGATTTGTTTGATTTGTGCAGCAGACAGAGATCTGCAAGAGAGTGGGAGGTGGCAGTGTGTGTTGGTGAGCCAACATATAAAATCCTCGTCACCCCCTTTGCCTGAAACTCTTTCCTCCTCCATGAGCAGCTGAACCAGCTTGTGTGTGAAGGAGCTGCCACGCTGTCTGTCAGTGATGGGCAACAGGCTGTGACTCAGGTCTCCTTTGTAGCAGAGGGAAGATTTTCAGCCCACTTGTCAGAATTGCTTCTTGCTGTTGGTAATGTGTGCAACAACCTCTCCCACCTCTCCTCCTTCCCTCACTCCCTCAAACCAGGAAAAATCAAACCCTGACCTCCACTAAATGTACCATCTGTCAGTTTTGGATGACTGACTTCTGCGAATACTTTTAAAAATAGTTAAAAAAAATAACCAAAGGAAAAAGAAAGAAGTTAATTTTCCTGATTCAGTGTCTCTAAGCAGCAGGGACAGATTCACAGACTTCTCCATGGGCAAGGATGTTGGGGAGACATGAGGAGCTGGGAGGGGACAGAACTGGAACAGGTGACCTCAGCTGAACCAAGGAATACCCCAGACCACCTGGTGTCAGTGTATAAATTTGGGGGAAAGGCTGACTGGGATAACACCACCTGGGACAGCCTGGGGAGCAGCAGGTTGGTGGTGAGCAGTGTTTTTCACTTGTTCCACTTGTTGAGTTTTATTTGTCTCTGTCACTTTCCTTTTCTTCATCATCATCATCATCATCATCATCATCATCATCGTCATCATAATCACCATTATTGTTGTTGCTGTTTTCATTGTTTGTTATTATTTAACTTGTTCGGTGTTTTTTTTTTTTAAATATATGCATATCAAGGATTGCACAGTTCATATCTCAACCCATGAGTTTTCTTATGTTTACTCTTCCAATTCTCTTGGATCCTGCTGGATGGGGCAGAGTGAGCCAGAGGCTTTGTGATGCTCTGTTGCTGTTGGGTTAAACCATGACAATATAGTGATCTTTCAATGAAAACTGAGATCCTAAATGGGGAAAACAGATCAATTTACTCTTACTAGCCTGAATAAATATTATTGAATGCACTGAAATATTACGGAATGCACACAGATATTCTACTAAATGAGATGCAACCCTTTTACATGGTGAATTTTGAAAGCAGAAAATCCTAAAAACCTTTAAGAAAAGGTTTTACCAGCCAAAGCTGGATGTCAAAAGTAGAAGTACTTGGGAAAAGGAACACAGAATAGAATGAAATGGTGCTGCCAGAAGTGCTTGTGCTGACCAAAGCCATAAGCAGCTCTAGAAATGAACTCCAGTAGAGATTTTATATGGAAAATCCTGGAAAAACATTTATGAATAAGGAAGTGAGGAAGCGTACTTTGGGGTGGTTTTCTTATTATTTATCTTGAATCTTACAATATGTACTTGAGGAGCTCTCTGAATCCATTGTCTCATCCCAAAGCAATAAGAAAACAGTGTGTTTGTATTTTGTTGTGTACTACACTATTTAATAAAGAAAATAGTCTTTGATGTTTTAAATGCTTTTTTGTAGGTTTGGGTTTGTTTTTTTTTTTTGGTTGGGGTTTTTTCTCACCAAAAGACAGTCATTTTCTCTGGCTTAACTTTGCGATGCAATCAGGACAGATTTGAAATTCTGGGTAAACCCCTGCCTAAAAAGTTGTGTTCAGGCAAAGAACAATAGGAACAGAAGGAAGCCAATAGAAACAATACTTACGGAAGCACTGTACCCATAATCTATGTTTCAAGTAACAATTCAAGTTTATTCTTCCTGGCAAATAGAAAAGATACCAGAGATTCTAATTCTAGGAGTTGCTGTCCAAACTTGAGGGTTTATACTCTATTTGCAGGTATAATTTTATTCCCTGTTTCTCTTAAGGTTGCAACACATTCTCTTTCTTCTAAAAGAATACTGTTAATTAGTATGTTTGGAATGCTTATATCTGCAAGAAAATCCTTCTTCCCCTAGTTTTGGGAATGGAAAGAGCAGGTAAATTATCTCACATAGGGGAATATAATGAAAAATACCTTAACTCTACTATGTTCAATCCAACGCTAGAAACAGTAGGGCCCTTTTAACAATCTGAGTTTTGTTATGTTGTTTGGGGTTTTTAAATTTGTTTTGGGTTTGTGTTGGGTTTCTTTCCAAATGTTTTTATGTTGGACCAAGAATGCTGCTGTGTGCTCTGCAAATGCATCAGCCTGGGTGTCTATTTTATTAATCTCATTCATTGTAGCTCTTTCAGGTGGCAAAGTTGATTCTATGCAAATTTACACTCCCCAGCACCTCACTAATGAAGACCACAAGGGGATACAGGCTAAATTAAGAAGAATTTAACACCTTGATTAAGTTAATATGGGGGGAGGGAAATTTCCTGGCAGAGATCTGATGATACTTTGCATGCATCCTATCATATCAAAATTCCAGTGCTGCAATGTGAGTATTATAGATGTGCCCAAGGAATTTCTTAATGTGTTCAATTATAAATTGTTCCACATCTGTTACCTTTTGTACATAAGGATTTCTGAATTCCAGCCTCTTTCCATCTTTTCTCTTTCTTTTTGAGAGACTTATTAACAGAATGTTCCTGTTGCAGTAGTGAGGGATGTTCCATGTATAATCTGTTTAAAAAGAATATTTTATCATTCACCTTAAACATTGTAGGTGGCAGAAGAATTTTTTTTCTTACTTTCAACAGATTGTAAGAAACCTCAATTATAGAGAATTGTCATATTTTGCTCCAAACCCTGATGTATTTGCACACCCAATTTTTTCCATTTTTTTTCCCCTTCATTCTTAAGATAACTGTATTTATGGAGACCCAGAACACACATTATTGTTTGTACAGAAGCAACAAAAAACCCAAAAGAATGTAAATAGCTTAGCAGGTTGTTGTGGTCTACCACGAACAAGCCCATTTTGCCAAGACACTGAGCAGCTCGATAAGATCTTTTAGGACTTCAGAGATCATGCACTCTTCTAGAAACACCTCATTCTTTGCCATTCTTTGCCATCTAAAGTTTCCTTTGTACCTGCATAACTACACATAGTATCATTCCACTGAAGAAGACACACTGTGTATCCACTGAAAAATAGCAAGCACTCTCTAACAGTTAAAGAACTCTTTATTCTATTTATCTATTGTCCTAAAATGTCCCAATTAAGGTGAATAAATTCTCATCACCTGACCTTACCACTGTTCTTGTGAGATCATGTTCTTCCTAGACATTTTCTTCAGTTGCTTTATCATGTTCAGTGACAGATCTCACTGAAATTTCTTCTGAGGCTTGTATATACACAGATATTCAATTTATTTTATCAAATAAATATGTGAACAGAACTGCATAAAGCTGGAAACAGCCAAGTTGAAAGAGCTATTGCATTTCCATCAGAAGGTGAATCTCTATATCTTTGTGTTCATGCTTAAGACCTATATGACCCAAATGTTATTCAGACTTCTGAAAAGTATTTGAATCCATACATATTGTCATGTCCTATTTCAATGTATTTAAGCAAGATTGTCCTGGCCAAATTATCAGTTCCAATAATCTATGATTTAAAAGAAATATAATCTTACTGATATACCTTCACTTTATTTAAATCAGGTCTAACAACCCTTGTCTCTGAAGGTGAGTAAAAATACATTCTGAAAGGTTAGATCAGAAAACTCAGGAAGGTCAGTTGAGGTAGTCTGGTTGCTTACTCTGTTCATACTTTGCAGGCCAACTGTATCATTTGATAATTAGACAGTGATAATATCCAAATTATCAGCTTGATTTATTCTATAAAGGAAAATTTTAACTTTTTAAATAAGTCATAGCAGATAAAAGTATGAAAACGGCAACACCAGAAATAGAATTTAGGGGAAAAAACAAGAATATGTTGCCTATTGAATTGTTTTCCCTTGTTATGGTCTGATCGTGAAAATTTTTGAAATGATGCCACTGAAAGGATGAGAGAAAATGGAATTAGACAATTCAGATACCCTAATCAGTGTAAACACATTTGTTTATATTAAATTAAGAAATCTCTGAGTGATACCTATTGGGAATGTTGCAGAAATTTGAGAACAATTATCCAAAATAACTCCTCGACAGTCAGTTTTACACTAAATAAATAAATAAATACATCTCTTTGCTCATTCATTTTATCTCCTTGTAGAAATTCAGAGTGAGGCATAGTCTGTGCATGCTCAGTGTCCATCCAAATGAAACTCCAAGGCACAAACAGCAGAGCAAAAGCAGAATAACATTTAGAACTACTGGAGTGATAAAATGAACCATGTGGAGGACCAGGGCTTCTGCAGAGAATTAGGTTTAAAAAGCTACATGGTTCCTGTTTTAAAATCCTCTGAATTGCCCCATATGAACATAATAGCTTGTAGCTGAGCCCCAGTACCTCTGAGAATCTGACACTTAGTGACACCTTTAAGATGTAAGTTTACACATTGAGTAAGAGTTAAATAAAGTGGTTTCCAATTTAGCTGTCATTTTGTCTTTTCACTTCAGAGCTCAAATGCATTAGCAACATCTAGTCATTTTTACTGCTGGTTTTGAGAAAATTTTCTCCTCTGGGTGTACAAAATAAAGTCTTTGGTTGGTTTGGGGCTCTTTTTCTATTTTTTTCTTCCTTTTCTTTCTTTTTTTTTTTTTCCTTTCTTTTCTTTTTTTTTTTTTTTTTTCCTTTTTTTTCTTTTTTTTTTTTTTTTTATTTCCCAGATCAGTCAGGACAATTTAAAAAACCACAATGGTACATAGAAAATCAGTAAGAATTCTGTGTCAGAAAATGGGGTTTCTAGTGAGCATGAAGCATCTTTCTCTGTGGTGATACAGGATTTAAGTTGAGGGTGGCACATGTAAGAAAGTCACACAGAAAGGGAGACTGACCTCACTGTGTAATTTGCACAATATGTTTACCTTGTCTAATTATACTGGAATGCATGTTTAGAGAAGTTGAAAGCATTCAGGCTGTGGTTTGGAATAAAACAGGCATTTTTTTCAACCCTTCAACAGGTAGTTCTGCCGTTTGAGTTGCTGTTTACAAACAGAGGCATCACCGTGTGGGTGAGATTATCACAAATGTCAATTTAGAGGACCTGAGATGCAAAGTCACTGATTCCTCCTGGTGTAATGAGTTCAGGTCTGATTCTGTGAAGCTCTGGCAGCAACTAATACGAGCTGTATTTTGTTCCTTCATAAAACAAGACAACCACGTGGAGGCACCGAGCACAGGCCAAGAACCTTGGGATTGAAGTCTCCCACCAACCCCTTAAAATGAGTATATCAGAGTCTTGATCTGCAAAGCCAAATACTTTGGATGCAGAGCAATGAAATCAGAGCAGGTGTAATGGGCTGTGTTCTGAGGGATGCTCCCAGAAGAACTCATGGGCTTCCAAACAAGAGGGAAAACACCAATGAACTTCACAGAAAACTGTTTTGGAATCACACTGTGTCAATTACATATTTGTAAGAAAAATGGTCTCTGGTGTAAAATCTGTGTCTCTCATCTTTGCCCGCAGAAAAGCAGCCCAATGATCTTTTTGAGAAAATACAGTAAAAATTGATCCCATAGGTAATTTCAAAACCTTATTGGACTTTTGTTGTTTCATTTTTTAAGTTTCTCTGCTACAATTGCATTGCTGAAAGGGTCCTTATGGTTCTTTCATTGGGCAGTTTTATGCATATTATGTGGCATTTCCACTCATATTTTCAGAATTAAAGGTAGGCTGTGTTTTATTTTCTGCCATAACCATGTTGTGGTAGCACTAGTGAGTATATTTGAATTTATATTGTTGTTGAACTTTTTCACTGTCACATCACTCTTGAAAACATTTCCAGTAAACATACGAGAAAAATAACACCTATAATGAGAAATAGAGTTTTGATGCCTCATATTGACTTATGCTAGGATTCCACTGAAGCAAGGACATATTTATTTTTTCAAAAGAACATATTCATGTAGGTAAAAATGTCAAACATTTAAAAATTCAATAAAACGGTTATATATGTGAGACTGAAAGACTGAAGAGATCTACACCTAATGTATTTGGTTTTCAGGTCTTTGAGACCCTATTGTTTGGTTAAAAAAAATAACAATTAATTTATTTTAAGCAGTCTCTACCCCTCCTAATTAGAAACTTTAAAATATGTGTAACCACCTAGAGAAAGCAACACAAATTAAACAATTTTAGGATGTTCTGTTTCAGAACCATAGAATATATATAGAATTATATATGAAGCAAATTAAGAAAGTATGTTGGTAATAAAGAACTCTCCTACTTCACATTTTCCTTCTTTAAATAATAATAAAGTATTAAGTATTCATTTACTTCTTTCCTAAGTATAATCTTCTGAAAGAAAACCATTATCTGTATAAAATCTTTAAATCAGGTGGGTTTTGGGACTCATTTTCAATTTTAAGTTCCCAGAGTAACCTATGGGAAAGAGTAGAGTATGCAAATAATTGATTTTACAAATTAGTCTGTGGGACACAACAGTTTAATAAACACCACCTGGAACATTTCCACATGTCACAAAGCCAAATGAGACCTTGGGCCGAGCATCACTGAAATGTAGTAGAAGAGTCCCCAGTTCTTATGGGGTGGTTTTTTTAGGGAAAAAAGACATTCCTCTCAAGTGTAGCTGCAGAAGATTATTTTCAACATGGTCCTATCAATAAGTGTAGTATGGGTTGTCTGATCCTGCCAATTCATCCGAAGTGTATGGATAATTTATGCAAGCAACTGCTAATTACTTGGCTAATTGCCCTGTTCTACACAAGGAGCTCCCTAGTTTGAGCTCACGTGTGTCTGCCTGATAATGGGAGCTCAGGGCAGTGAAGAGAAAACAATAGGTTAAATGTTCTTCTTTACAGTAGATATCAATGTCTGAAGGCTCTTAGTGGCTTCTTCATGGTCATGAAATGGAAGTTTAATTTCATATTTCCTTGTGATTTCAAGGAATAATTAGGAAAAAAACCCTAGTTTTATGAAGTTATTTCTCTATCACCTATTATTTTCTCCAATACTTAAAATATTTTCTCTATTTCATTTTCTTTATTGCCTAAAATAAATACCTTTTTTCTTTATTAAAGGGGAGAAAACAAAGGGAGTTTGTATTTCTGCAAGAGTGCAATTTTCATTTAAAAGCAGCTAAATAATTCATTTACTAGATCTGATAGCTGCAGTTACTGAAGCAAGTAAAAGTTAACTTCTAAGTAGTCATTTTAAATTCATTAAACTTACAGAATTTTAATATAGATATTACGTTGAAATTAGGGGATGTGATGTAACTGAGGGATATTATCCTGATAGATATGGCACATTGTAAATTTAAATTAACTTTGTGTATCCAAACATTCCTATTTCCATCCAAATTCAATGCATCAGGAGTTATATTCGGCAGCACAGTGGTATAGTCTGATATTCACACAATATTAGATGTTTGTTCTCATGTCCAGAATGGGGACAGACACAGTTAATTCCAGCATAATCTGTTTTAACAATTAATACTCATTGTCATAACATAGTCAAAATACCTTGGGCCCTGGAAAACGTATGTTTAGGTTAGGAAAATGTATGTTAGGTTCTCACCTGGACTAGAAATGAGAACAATTTTCATCAACTTCCTTTGCCTGAGGGACTCTTGTATTCATACAAGTATATAATGTATATATAGATTATATAATACATGTAATATATATTATTTGTATATATATGTATTCTTCTTCACATGTATGGCAAGGTGAAGCTTCAGTGAATAATCTCAAATTCTTGCTTAACTGAAATTTGTACACACTGAGTTTCTATCCACAGGCACAGGCAGGAGAATGGATGGTAATAAAGGTCTTAATAACATCACATAGGATGTTTTCTCTCAGTTCAAATAGTTTTTGGTCCAAATGCAAAGCTCTGTTGACTTCTGCTGAATTCTCTCCTATTTACTGCGAAATATGAATAAAATCAGGTACATTCATATTGGCAACCACACATTCTTGCTCTCAAACAGCTAATGCAGCTAATGTCGTGGGTTTATCTGGTTAGGGTTTTTTTTTTATATAAGAGGAAGATTGGCGTCTGTTGGAAGCCTCTGGAAGTTTCCCTCCATCCTATAGAGCAGGGCCAATGAGGGCCAGCTCCGAGGAAAACTTCCTGCTTTTGAACCATTAAGTTACGCCCCTGCGTGAAAACATATTTAAGAAGTTGTGGCGCAGTTAGAATTCGGCAGCCATGGGTTAACAACATCACAACGCAGACATCAAGGTCAGTGCAGGAGGAGAAGAGGAGAAGGAGGGGGAGGGACCCCACGGATCAGGGAGTGGACTTAAAACTATTTTTCCCTGAATACGTTGGTGATGACCATGGTGATTACGAGTTGTCCCCTCGAAGCCCATGGGATCCATCGGGGTGCACAGAACCCCCCTGTCGGAGCAGGGGGAGGCATGAAAGAAGCTGTTACCTCGTGGGAGGCCCCCAAGGTGGAGTAGAGTCGTGCAGAGATTTGCAGCTGAGACCCACAGAGGGAGAGGACCCACGCTCAGCAAGAGGAGCCCCCAAGGTGGAGCAGAGGCCCTGCAGAGATCTGCAGCCGAGACCCACAAAGGGAGAGGAC
>WBMV01004916.1:622673-676444 GCA_013396655.1 Campylorhamphus procurvoides | reverse complement strand
CTTCCCTCTGGAAGGTGAAAGGGGGAGGGGGGAGGCCTTGAAGGAGTTTTGCTGGACATCAGGCATTTATACGGGGTCTAACCACGACAATAGATGTCACTATAAATAATAAAAATAATGTCACTTAATAATTATCAGTACTTCAAAAGGCTCTAAATGCCATGTTAAGACTTTTATGTTTAATTTCATTTCCTCAACAAGAGCTGCTACATCATGGAAATTGTGCCAGATTTCCTTTTTTTGGGGGGTGCAAGTGGGACAGTTTACACAAATTATAGCTCTGACAGAGATACTGATAATGGATACTAAAGACAACCCTCAATATAAATATATTAAATATATAGATGTATGCAAATATCTATAGACATAGCAACTCACAATTTGCCAAGAAGTAGCTGAACACATTGTGTTTCCTACACAAACACCAAAATCAGCACAGACCCCTCGTTTTCCTTGACATGTCCAGAAATCAGAGTCTGTTTAAGGCAGTTACAATGAACTCAGTGATTTTTTTTTTTTTCTGGAGGGTTTTGGCCTCCTTTTTTTTTTTTTTTTTCTTTTTTTTTTTAAATTCAGTGCCCATTTCACAGCTGAGTTACAGACTCTGGAGCAGGTTACAAAGGAACACAGAGACTTTCATTTATACAGCCACCAGACATAACTTTAATGCTGTTCTTGCATTTAACATCTTTCACCAGTTTACTGGAGCATGAGTCCTGTGGTGCACCTCATTGAACTCACCAGTGCCAAAGATGGAAATACATTTGCAGAACAGCTCCCAAGCGATTAAAATGGAAAATAAGTCCTTTTATTGCAGATGTACTAATTTATAGTGTACCATTAGTATCAGCTTTTTCATTAACTCACTGAACACAATAATACCAAAAGGGATGTGAGCTGAGCTCCTTCTCCCCCTCCACACTCTTCCCTGGATATCTATTTCTGTAGCATAATCAGCTTTCAAGGCAAATGTTTTGCCATAGCAGTAAGTGACATAATTATTTTAGAAACACATAATTGCAAGGTATGTTTCAAACTGGAAGGGATTATTTTTGCTACAACAAAGAAAAAAAATAGTAAAGATTTCATGCATCTCTCTTTTGAAGACCGTGCTTGTTAAAATAAAAAGAATTTGCATACATTTAATCTTGCATTATCTGTGTCAATTTTTTTCCTATGGTAAAGCTGTTTTGAGATGCATTCTCAACAGAAACTAATAGGGAGAAATGGAAAAAACAAAGAAATTTCCCTTTTTTCTATTTTTATGAGAGGTTAGATGACACACTAAATGAGATTGAATATCTGGGGAGTTAGTACAGCAAATCACTGGAAGGTGGTAATGTAAACAGCTAGTAATTTATAGTTAGAGTATGATATTCATCTATTCCAGTGGATAGTTTCAGACTAGTTGAATTTTTCAGTTAGAGGTTGTTTTGTTTTTTGGTTTTTTTTCTGTAAACGTTATGTAATCAAAATTACTTTAAAAAAAAAATAAAGCAATTTGTCTTCTTTAGTGTTGTTTGAAGTCTTCCATATAAAGTAAGACTTCAATCTCATTTTTAATTTAGAGTATGCTTTGTAAAAAAAGAGTGAGGTTCATAAATATCTCCCTCAATCTTTTTTTATTTTGTATTCACAAATTTACCTTTTTGCCCAGGAAAGTGGACACCTGGATGAGTTTAATCCTTTCAGAAAATACGATGCTTTCTTTCTTCATCATTTAAAGAGCAACTCTAGGACAACTTTGATTTCTCTAAACTTCTGTGGTACAGATACCAAGAAGAGGTTTTCTAAATCCGTCTTTAATTAGCTGAAAAGGCAGGAATAGAATTACATAACCAAAGAAGAAAGTGGATTTAGTAGATTAAATAAACATTCATGGGTTTTAAATTTAATCCTAAAATAGACTCCACTTACAGCTAAAAGATAGGGGGGTTTTTTTGTATGAAAATGAGGTATAGAACTAAATAAATATTTAAATTTAGCAAAAAAGGAATTTAAATAGTAGTGTGCAGTAATGTAATATAATATTCTGTTGTCTTATTTAGTTGGGTTTTTTTCCTTTTATATCATGACATGGTATACCACACAGGTCAACTTTCTTTTCAGCATTTTCATTTCCTCTGAAGAAAATGCGACAATTTTTCATTCTGTTTGCTTTTTTTTGTTTTTAAGCTCATAGTTTTAAGTCTGAAGGTCAAGGTGAAAACCTTTGATATTTACTCATTTTCCCATTCTGCTTGTGGAACATGACTGCTACACGCTTCTCCATGACATTTAAGGGAAAAAAAAGCTAGAAATATATTAGAGCTGCCTCTTGCAGTGCTAGACCACTAAAAATGTACTTCTTTAGCTGACCAGCTGAGAATTCCTTTTTCTTAAAAAAAAAAACCAAACAAAAAAACCCCAAAAAACCCCCAAACAAACAGAAAAGGCCCAAACAAACCCAAAACTAAATTAAAATCCCCCCAAACATAGTTTGATGGACAATGGATCAAATACTGATAGTACAACTTAAGCAGCCTTAAAGAGAGATTATTTTCCTGTTGTGGCCTTTTTTTTACATCATGATTTCAACTGAATTTTTGCTTTCACATTTAAAATGTGAAACTACAATTATATTCTTCTTTCATAGCAGAACTGCCTTGCTCTACTCCCCTTAATACCAGAGAATTATGTTGAAGTACCTACTAAATAATTCTTTATGTCTACACTTGAAGTAGAAAATGTTCTGATGCAATATAAAGTAATACTGTTTGCTTGATGAAAATTTCGACTTCTGTTTGTATTCTTTTTCCCTTTTTTCCTCTTTTAACAAAAAGCCCAAATGAATTTTTAAAAAAAATTAAAAAAATAGTTGTAAAAAGTATTGGGAATAAAGGCCAGTTTCAGGCAGATTTACCCCCAGTTGTCCAAATAAAAGTCTCTAAGACTTCTGCTTGGAACCTTTTGAGACTGAAACACTATATTCTACACAAACACAGTTTGACTGAACTGAACAACCATGAGGATACAAACAAGCTGAAATAGGTTGCAGTGATCCAAGACTTACATTCCCTTAGCTCTCTTTAAAAATAAAATGAAAAAATAAAAAGGTCTCATAACTGACTAGGACAGAAACTTCAGCAGATCAATAAAGATGCATCAAGTTAATAACCACAACTCCTGTACAGAGCTAAGTGAATAAAAATAAGGAACAGCAACACAGATGAAGGTTTTGCATTGGAGTATTTGCACAGAAACAGCCTTCCTTAGATGTTTGTGACTATGTCAACTCTGAGGTGATATCAGACTGTAATTTATTTATTAGCTTTCAAAGTGCTAAATTTGTAAGAGTAAGCCATAGCTTATTCAAGAGAAATTACACTTTTTATGTATCTTGCTCAGCTTGGTGGATGAGAATCAATTTCTCTGTGAAACAATAAATACTAGGACAAGATCCAAAAATGTTTAAAAGGAATTTTAAAGAGGATAGAAAGGCAAACAGATAAAATTTAGCTTCTATAGGAACTACTGTTTTTGTCCCAGTGCAGAACTTTCACCTCAGGTAATAAAGATTTTCCTGTTCACCACCCTCACTGTAAAAAGCCCTTTTTTTATACCTAACAACAATCACCTGTTTTGCTTACAGAGTACACACACATGCAGAACTGCTGTTAATCATAATAACCTGACTCGTGGCACTTCAGGTGCTCTGTATGTCATATCTCCAAAACTCTACTTTCCATGAAAAAGAATCAATGTGCATGTAAAGCAAAAACTGGAAGGATTAGTAAACCACTTACCTAAACTGAACTTGAGAAGTAACTTAAGAAGTCAGTAATTTTGAAATTCTCAGTCTTTTTTTTAAAATTCAAAATCTAAACTGTTTGTATAGTTTAAAATAGGTTTCAAGAATCATGAAGATCTTAGGGCCCACAGATCCCAACATCAGAAAGCCCTCAGAAGGTAACAACATAAAAGCAAAATGTTTTGTCTCCTTTGGGGAAGGGTGGTTGCTGAGCTTCTGGTATTTAATAATGGATTCTTATTTTGCCTTCTCCTTTTCTTTCAGAATATGTACTAAAAAAAGCCTTTTATTCAAGCAAAAATTTTTAGGATAGTTTGCTGTCATGGGTACGACTGGGATGTGCTCAATTGGGTTGAGTACAAGTGGGTTAAGACCAATTAATTCCAGTGCAATTTCAGCTGTTCTTATGTAAAACACCACAGAAGCTGGAAAAATAAAATTCTGCAGTTCCCTAACACAAAACAAAATCCCTTGGCTGTTCTGTTCCTACTCATACTTTGATAGAAACCTATAGTCAGATCTGACAGACTTTTTGTGACAGCTAAAACAGGGGTATGAAATTGTTGAGAATCAGCCTGGAGATGACCCAGGAGATGAAGGCAGTGCTATTTAAAGGGAAAAAAACTGGGATATTTTAATGGAAACTTGGCAACTATTTATTTTGCATGAAGAACTAAAGGAGCTAACTATATTACCAATTCAAGTTGTTGTAAACACTAGGAATTAATAAAACAGGTCTAGCAACAAAGGCTGGTTTTGCAAAGAAGGTGCATTATCCCAGCCTAAATCTCTCCTGTAATCCACAACAGTTCTACTCAAATCAAAAGATTTTAAATTTACAGGTATAAGTGATATCAATGTGATACCAACTAAACATAAAGGTCTTACCTAATTTACATGACAAGTGAAGCCTAAGTAATGTCAGGGTAATGGCATAAGGCAATTTGAATGCTAATTGATTAGTGGATTGTACTGGACAAAAGCATTTAATGATTTATTGCAGTGTTCTTTGATTAGATTTGTTGTATCACCAAGAGGAGTCTTTTAAGTGGATCATGGAGTGCCTTTTAAAATTTATATAACAGAAATTATAGCAACTCTTAAATCTACCTAGGGGAGAACAAATCTTAAATCATTGTAATAACACAATGAGAACTGTTTATATAAAACAACCGATTTTATATATTATGGTGTTATTGCATTCTCCTGCAAAAAAACACAGAAATTACATTAGATTTCTATTTGTATGAATTGTTCCTGTCTCAATGCAGCTTGCCTGATCATTTAGGGCTGAAAATAATGCTATAATTCGTGCATTTAAAAACCTCCCAAGGAGTCACCCATGTAAAAGACTTTTTAGGCCATTTCATTGAATTTCAGATTCAGAGATTTAGGATTAGTTCTCAGAATCTTATTCTTCAAACTTTTTTTTTTCTTTCTTCCCCTTGAGATTTGGACACCTGAAATTGCTAATGAAGTGCCAGTAGTAGTCTGACTTTGATGATAAATGCTACTGAAAGAGTAAACCAAGGCCTTTTTTGGGGACAAAATGCCCTTGAGTGTTCCAGGCACCAAGCTTTAATGACATGTCCATATCCAGACTGCCATGTCTATGTTAATCTGTGCTAAATTAATTCAGTATCAGTGTGCACACATAAAATATACATACAAATTAATGTGATTATTAATTTAGTGACACTGAATTCTTATGTCAAAGACAGGTGTATATTTCAGCTATTATTTTGGGCAAGATTATTTTAGTTTAACATTAAATGTACAAAAAGTAAGTAACCACATTGCCCACATTATTAATGCATCTACAAGTATTAATTTTACCAATATACAGTGTAGCATTTTGGTTTGAACTTTGTTAATTTCCTATAGAAGCCTTTACAGAGGAAATTTAATGCTATCTTGGATTATTAATGTATGGAAAAACAAAGCAGATGAAAATTTGCAATATCAGGAGTTCAATTTTCAATTAGTAGGCTAAGCTAATTAAATATGTTACTTAATTTATTTCTGTGTGTTTTGTGCTTTCACCTGTGCTGCTCTTCAATTTTTTTTTACCTTATCTGTAGTACAGCAGACAAATCATCCCACTTTAAGACTTACACTTAACTTTTCTTTGTAAGAAGATAGAATGTAAATTACCTGTAACTGATGTCTCTACATTTCTATTATGTCAAATTTGAGTTAGTTTTAAAAGATAAGAACAAATTCCCTATCCAGAGAAACTTGTTATCAGCTCCTAACACTTTTTGTTTTTATAATTAACCATATTTTGTCTGCTTTTTGTGAATTTGATTCCCATTTTTGACAAAACTGATATTTATGTACATAATAAGCAAAAGTAATTTTTTGAGAATTACCTCTTGATTTATACACACAGGAGAAGTCCACAAATCCCTTAAGCTATCCCAGTGCCTGGGAAGTCTGTTAATTGCAAAATCATTTCACCTGGTTGCAAACTATTTTTCCTATAGAATATTAGATCAGAAATGTCTTATTTCCCATTATTTATTTAAATTTCCATTTATTTAATGCTATTGTTGAAACTGTAGCCACCCACAGGACCTGGAAACCATGGAAAGGTGAAATGCTAGCCTGAATATATATATAAAAGTTTTTGAAAGAGCATTTCTTTGCTCGGTGTTGGTTTCTGGGCTGCATCACTTCTGGGTTTCTGATCTCCATGGGTGGTTGCTGCTCATTGGCATCCATCCCTGTTTTTTTCTACAATCCCATCAACTTTGCTGCTGGCCCAACTCCTTAGCTTAATCCTGGCCTTGTCATTTGGTATTTATATTTACATTTATTTCTGTTTATTATTATCTGTCTTGGGAAAATAAATGGCTCCATGCTGTGACTCAGTGTCAACCAGCCTTACCTGTACTGATTCTCCCTCTTCTTCACAAAATTAAGGGAGTCAGACATAAACCACCTTTAGCATTATGAGAATCTCCTCACTTGTGCAAACTGTGCCTTGAAGTGACGCCAAATATTGTTCCAGCTTAACACTAAAGATTTGAGTCAGAGCACCTGGGTAGGTAAAGTCACTGGTGTGGTTACAGCCCTTGGTGTGTAACTTCATCTTATCTCTGGTTTTATACCTGGTATTGGTCTCTGAATATTTTGTTCTGGCCTTCATGGCCCGAGTTCCCCACTGTTCCCAGTGACAGTCACAGTTCTGCCTCTAGACCCAAGTGTGACAGTGGTGTATTTGGATTTTTGTTTATTTGGGCCTCTTGGAGCTGTTCCTGTTACTCTGCTCAACTATCATTAGAGCAATTGTGGAGTGTGGAGCACTAACAGAAGTTTTAGCCAATCATTCAGACACTTCAGCTCCAACAGCATATTCATTTCTGTACCCTCAAAAACACTCTTAAATTATAAGCCAGTAAAAAATCCCTTAAAGACTGTTTCCAGAAGGAAATAGTTTTTATTCTATATATGCTTTTTAGAGTAAAAAAAGTTATAATGGTTTTTTGGTATATATTCATACTTTTTTCTCTACCATTAATGTACTGAGGTGCTACTATGTAGTAGTAGGACATGGTTACAAGTCCTATGGACATAGTAACTAGAGTATTTATGAGTTGTAAATTACTATGCTTGTAAATTACCAGCACTAAAAGAAATGCCTATTAGGAATTACAGAAGAATCTGTGAATTATACGTGAAAATAAATGGAAATAAGATCAAAAATAGAAATCAGATCACTATGGTGTGAAAACTACATTTTGGAAAAGATACATCTATCCTGTTTCCAGCGGAACTGCTATGCAAACAACCAAGAGCCCTGAATATCAGTAGGGCCACATGACTTAAAACAGGCTGTAAATTTAACATGTACTGCACATATGCTTTAACAACTGGAGCTATTTAATCCAGCAATGTGCACAATAATTTAAAAGTTCAGCTATTTATTTTCAAGAGGCTATACAAAAGAATGGGAAAAAAACCCACTAGCCACCAGCATAGAATAGAATAGAATAGAATAGAATAGAATAGAATAGAATAGAATAGAATAGAATAGAATAGAATAGAATAGAATAGAATAGAATAGAATATTTCAGATAGAAATTACCTCCAGTTTGAGGATGTTAGTTGGACCTCCTCAACTGGTTGGGCAATTCAAGGCTGACCAAGTTAAAGCTTGTTTTCAATGGTATTGGCCAAATGCCTCTTAAACACTCTCAGGCATTGACTACATCTCCAGAAAGCCTGTTCCAGTGTCTGACCACCCTCTAGGTCAATAAATGCTTCCAGACTAAACTGCTCTTGGCACAGCTTTGAACTATTCCCATGCATCCTGTCACTGGATACCAGGGAGAAGAGATCTGCACCTCCCTTTTTATATCCACTGCTAAGGAACCTGTAGAGAGCTACGAAGTCACACCTTTTCTCCAAACTAGACAAGCCCAAAGTCCTCTGCTGTTCTTCACAGAACTCACCTTCCAGCCTTGTCACTGGATTTGTTGTCCCACTTGGGATGCTTCCAAGGACTTCCACACCCTTCTTAAATTTTGGAGCCTAGAACTGCCTTCAGTATTCAAGATATGGATACCCCAACACCAAACACAGCAGGATAATCCTCTCTGTTGACCAGATGGTTATCCCGTGTTTGATGTACCCCTGTGTTTAATGTACCCGTGTGTTTGAGGTACTCCTGTGTTTGATGTTTGATGTACCCCAGGATGCCCTCTTGACTCCCAGGGCACACTGCAGACTCAGACTGAGCCTGCTGCCAACCATCACCCCCCAAGAGGGTCTTTGAACACCCTGGGCTAGTGGAAGGTGTCCCTACCGATGGCAGAGGGGTTGGAACTGGATGGTCTTTAAGGTCCCTTCCCACCCAAANTAGAGAGCTACGAAGTCACACCTTTTCTCCAAACTAGACAAGCCCAAAGTCCTCTGCTGTTCTTCACAGAACTCACCTTCCAGCCTTGTCACTGGATTTGTTGTCCCACTTGGGATGCTTCCAAGGACTTCCACACCCTTCTTAAATTTTGGAGCCTAGAACTGCCTTCAGTATTCAAGATATGGATACCCCAACACCAAACACAGCAGGATAATCCTCTCTGTTGACCAGATGGTTATCCCGTGTTTGATGTACCCCTGTGTTTAATGTACCCGTGTGTTTGAGGTACTCCTGTGTTTGATGTTTGATGTACCCCAGGATGCCCTCTTGACTCCCAGGGCACACTGCAGACTCAGACTGAGCCTGCTGCCAACCATCACCCCCCAAGAGGGTCTTTGAACACCCTGGGCTAGTGGAAGGTGTCCCTACCGATGGCAGAGGGGTTGGAACTGGATGGTCTTTAAGGTCCCTTCCCACCCAAACCATTTTGTGATTCAATGATTCTCTGACCTCTGCCTGCAGTGTTGCTTTCCAGCCACTCCTCTGACCATTTTGATTTGTGCCCAGCATCACTCTGCCCTAGGTGCAGAATCACAGAATGGCTTGGGTTGGAAAAGACCTTCAAGACCACCTTGTTCCACTCCCTGCCATGGGCAGGGACACCTTCCACTAGACCAGGTGGCTCCAAGACTGATCCAGCCTGGCCTTGGACACTTCCAGGGATCCAGGGGCAGCCACAGCTTCTCTGCTCAACCTGTGCCAGGGCCTGCCCACCCTCACAGGGGAGAATTTCTTCACAATATCCAACCTAACGTCTCCATCAGTTTTCAGGAGGATGTTGTAACAGATGGTATCAAAAACCTTATTAAAATCATAAACCAAAATATATATAATAACAAAGAAATACATGTAAGCTTAAGGTAAATGAAAAATAATTCAGGAGTCATTAAAAAAAATATTTTGACTCCTAAGTATTAAGACTTTGCTTATTTCCCCAAGATATTTTCCCAAACATCTTTTTCCAATTTTGGTTTTATTCCATCCATGTGAAAAAAAGGCTTTGGGTTGGGTTGGTTTGGTTTTGTTTTTGGAATTCACAGTTTACTGGTGAGCATTTCAAAATATTGGCTGTTTTTAGGCTTGTTTCACTGTCAGCCCTTGTGAAGGTAGTCCACAGGCAGCTGGTACTACTAAGCAGTTGGAGTACAGAAAACACTGTAAGACTAAATGAGCAAGAACTGACAGCTCTTGCAACTNCCCTCACAGGGGAGAATTTCTTCACAATATCCAACCTAACGTCTCCATCAGTTTTCAGGAGGATGTTGTAACAGATGGTATCAAAAACCTTATTAAAATCATAAACCAAAATATATATAATAACAAAGAAATACATGTAAGCTTAAGGTAAATGAAAAATAATTCAGGAGTCATTAAAAAAAATATTTTGACTCCTAAGTATTAAGACTTTGCTTATTTCCCCAAGATATTTTCCCAAACATCTTTTTCCAATTTTGGTTTTATTCCATCCATGTGAAAAAAAGGCTTTGGGTTGGGTTGGTTTGGTTTTGTTTTTGGAATTCACAGTTTACTGGTGAGCATTTCAAAATATTGGCTGTTTTTAGGCTTGTTTCACTGTCAGCCCTTGTGAAGGTAGTCCACAGGCAGCTGGTACTACTAAGCAGTTGGAGTACAGAAAACACTGTAAGACTAAATGGGCAAGAACTGACAGCTCTTGCAACTCACTGAGCCATTTAGGATGAGCAATGGCTCAGAGCTGGAATCCTACTGAGAAAGATCAATAGTGAATGTATTATCATAGTTATTTCCAATGACAGGAATAATAATGCAGTATTTATTTCTGGTACAAGGTTGTTTCAAGCATCATTTTTTCCCCTCTCATGATTTGGGATGTACTTCATTCTAGGGCAATATAGAGATATCTCACTGTGCTCAATACTATGACTCCACTCAATCTAGCTGTTAAATACATTTTTTTTTCACATTATGTTGGTTAATTAAACTTTCTGTGAAGATTGTGGTAATTGAGTGTAAGGCTCCCATTAACGGCAGTGAGGCTGCAAGACAGTAATGTAGGCTTCCATGGTTTTATAATTTCTCTCTGTGAAAAAAATAAAAAAAAAATAGGAGATTAAACAAACATCTAGCCTACAGTTTTATGTCAGATGAAACCCACAGAAAAAAGAAAAAAGAAAAAGAAAAACACAACAGGTAAGAGGAATGAAAACAAAACCATTTCTCCAAACCTAGGGAAGAAACCACATAGAGAGTAAACTTAGGAATAGTTCAGACGTTCCTGAAGGGATGAATTTTTCTTACTTTAGCCTCTAAGGGTTTTAATCTGTTGACTTCCAGTAAACTTATTAGATCCTAAACCTCTTAGACACATTGACATGTTTTCTTCCCTTTCCTCAAAAACCCATTTCCTTACTTTCTGTATGAAAAAACTCTTCAAGAAAATTATATTAAAGCTTGTAAGAGATGAAGTTAAAATCACAACCAGAATTTAAACGGAGGGCTTTCTAACTTCTAGTTCTGTGATCCTGTGTTTATCTATGTTCATCTGAAATAAAGCACCCCTCATTAAAACACCTAGAAGTGCAAATTGCCATTTAAAGTTAACACTTCAACTTTAGAAAAGTACTCTACATTTCCTAATTTTTAAAACCTTAATGGATTCTTTATACACATTTTCCAGTAAACTGCAAGACACAACTTTGTTTTGACATGTTTATTGTCAATTGTCTGGGTGTGCTTATTATTACGTGTCAACCCCTTGTCAAATGGGTGTAATTTCTTTTACAACTTATCTGCAATTCCTTAGGAAATGTTTTGGCTTCCCATAAATTGGGGGTTACTTTCAGAGGGAAGGATAGGTAGATGCAGATATAGATACAGTAAATAGCATTTAAAATATTACTGCAGAAGAAGCTGTGCTTATGCCACTGCTTCTTCATCCATCTGGTTTAATGGTGTGATCAGAGAGGAATTTCAAAATCTATCAAGTAAAGTAGGATAAAGAACAACATTTTTAAAATTCTTCTGTGTTTGTTTTCTCAGGCCACTTGCCTGAGAAAGGCTTTGGTCAGAGTAGAAACTCTGCCACTGTTACAAATCGGGTGGGTGGGGAAAGGAACTAAATAGGAAACTGATCATTCCCAATTTATTCAATTTATTATGGGCTATGTTGAGCCAGATGGGGAGAGATCAACATCCAGGACAAGAGTAATTTACTAGTTAGATACCTTGGAAATCTCAAAGATGTAGGGTTTAGGACCAGCAGGTATTTGGGGAAATTTGTGAGCACATGTCTAGAAAGTACAAAATGGATTTCCAGGTTCCAGAGTTTTCCTTGAAAATGTGCCAAGTGTTTTACAAGAACACTGAGAAGCAGAATCTGAATTTATTATTTTGCAGAGGATTTGTTTCATTTATAATTTTTCATGGAAAATACTCTCCATCTGAAGGTGTAGTGTTTATGAACAGAAAAACCTCTAGAAGAGGAAAACAAGGTAGTACTGACTTTCTGCCTCCATTTGCCTGGCCAGAGACTTCAGGTAACTTACCTAATCTTGCGTGTCCCTGAAATTCACTGAACAGTTTCAGAAAGAAATGCCTTGCAGGAAAATGTTATTATCAGCTTTCTTAACTTTAAACATCCAAATATTAACATCTATAGGAACACACAGAGTGTCATATAAACCTTCAGAGGTTACTTTTTGAAAATAGAGAATATTTTGATATTTTCCTGTTTGCCAACTACTCCATTATTCTTCTTCCAGGGGCAAATCCAGCTCCATGTTCTGCATAGAAACAAGCCATGAAGTTTGAAGCATGATCCTCAATCTTTTTTACACACCCTTCAATAATTAATTTTCAGTAGTTCAAAGCAATTTTTAATTAATTTGGTGATTTCTGAGTACAACTGCATGAATAACAACATCAGGAAAAAATAAATTCTGGAACAAAGTTGTTGCAAATAATCAAGAAGGTGTATGAAGAGAGAAGTCCTGATGTGCTTTCTGTGCCAAATAAGGTGTGGTTTTCTAACCTGCTGCCCTTGTTCTTCACTGTGGATCTATTTATCAATTTCATATTAGGCATATATATATATATGTATGTATTTATATTTAAATTAACAACAGAAGAAAAAAAAACATCAAAAATACAGAAACTGGTTTTGATGTGCTGAATGATGCTTATTATGAGCCATGTATAAGCCATATATAATATGCATTTACTGCTCTTTATTCTTGGAGGGTTTTCTTTTTGTTTGTTTGTTTGTTTGGGGTTTTTGATTTTTTGTTTTGTTTGCTTTGTTGTTGTTTTGTTTGGGAGGTTTTTTGGTGCTTTTTGGGTTTTTTGATTATGCCATTTTTTTTAGGTTTCCCACTGATTTTGGTCTGTTCCACTCACTTCTCGAACAGCCCAGCTGTTTCTACCACAGTATGACAGATGGTTATAATTCAGAATTTCCTTAGTGAAGAAAAAGGAAGCCACAATACACTCATATATAAAATATGCAGGGAAATTTAATTAATTACATATATTTTATTACAGATATTGTAGCTTACTGAAGACCAGGTCACCATCTTTTTTAAAACAGTAAAGCTGGTTTCTGACCTTAGGGAGACAATGTGAATGATTCTTACCATTTTTAATTCAAATCATTTAAAGTAAGTGCATGAAATTAAAATGAGGCATGAAGTTCTAGCATAAGACAATAAAGATATCTTTTTATCAGTATTTCTTTTTGATTCTGTTGAATGAAGTAGAGCCTTTGAAATAAGTCAGCATCTGTGGAATGTTGTACCTGCATTGCTTGCTCAGTAACTAAAAAACAAAGATTCACAAGCAAAGAATTACAAAGGAAGGGGACTCCTTTATTTAGGAAACCCACTTCAAACACAATAAACTTTGAACTCATCGCCTGAAACTCTAAGAAATATAATAATTTCCCTGGTATCTTTCAAGCGAAAAGAAGAAAAAAAAAAAAGGAACAAAATGAAAAATGTCATTCTCTGCCCCTCACTCACACGCTCGACCTGAGTCCATTTGAAGACCTACACTTACTTTGCAATTAATTCCTTAGAGAGGCTTCTTAAAACTTACAGCTTATTTCTGAAGTAATTCTGCAAAGTGACCAAGTGCCCCCAGTTTTAATGGACTGTGTCAGCCTCGCAGGGATTATTACTGGAACATTAACTCGTCCCTTTTAAAGCCACAAGCTGGAAAGGCACAGCATTTGCTGACTTTCTGAAAGAGGACAATCTAAAGAACATTTTTCCATAAACCAAACCCCAGCATTGAGTTCGCACAAGGAAATTTTAGAGGAAGATTCAAATAGAACAAAGAAAAAGGTGGCTTACAGGCAAATGCAAACCCACATTTATTTATTTATTTATTTATTTATAAGCTTTACTAATTATTTACCTGAAAATAAGTTCCTACATGCATCCAATGTCTGATGTGCTAGTTGCTGTACTGTACAAGGGAACAACATGTCATCATTTTACCCACAACCACAATAAGAAGTTTGACAGGAAACTTTCTGCTACATGGGGAAAAAAAAGATAGATCAGGGAAACAGAAGTTTAAAAGGAAAATATAAGCTTGACAATATCGATGTGAAGAATTACAAAAAATATTATTCTTGCTATAGATGCTAAGTGAAATCAAAGTTAGCAAATGAGGTACATTTCTCTCATTTCCTAGAAGATAAAGTTACAAATTTTGACAGTCATTATATAGAGTGCAATTTCTACATGAATAGTCTAAATAGCTAACATATCACTCCCCAGTAATACTATAGAGTTCTGAATATATGTGTACAATGCCTCACTATCCAATTAAAGAACTGAGATAATCTAAGCAAGAGATAATCTCAAACATTTCATAACTGTGCAGACTTATGAGATTTTAGAACAATTTAACTTCACATACAACAAAAAGAGAAAAGCTGATGTTCTATGCTCATAATGTGCAGAAGTTGCAGGAGGCCTTGATATTAAATGAGCCAGAAGAAATTAAAGTGAATCAGAACCTGATAATGTTCAGTTGTCTCATTTGGATGTTTTCTTCCATATCAGTCGAGGGCACTGAATAAGGTGGATGGAGAGGAAATAAACATAAAGTTTTGCAGACTTAAGTTTCTACCACAACATGCAGATAAAACATGTTGCTATGCCCCTCCAGATTGAACTAATATTTAGTGAAAATATACAATGTTATATAAAATACATGAGACACAGTAAATGGTAATCAAGAATTAGCTGAGAAAATGAAAACTAATAAATAAAAAAGAGAGGGAAAAGTAAAGTAGAAATTCTTCTTATGCACAAATCCACTGAGGAGGAAAGGATATTTTTGGTATTGGTATTTATCCGGAAAACAAAGTTAAAAGGAGTATGGGGAAAGCTGGAGATCATGGAGAGGTAAGAAAGAGTAATCCTGTTGGAAATTCAGAAAGAATGGCTTTTCACACACTCAATATGGAAAGCATTTAGAATTTTTATTTAAAGTAAAAAAACAAACAAACAAAAAGCAACTCAAATGAGTTGTTCAGAAATGCAGAAGATATTCTTACCTGGAAAAAAATGTTCTGAAGAAACGTTTGAAAGGGTGCCATGCTCAGTTCAGTAAACCAGATGTAAACTGATAGAGCAGTTGGTAAAACAAAAACTGTTTTATCACCACAGGTTTGATGTCAGGTTTGATGTCAAGGCCCCCCAAATGCAAATTTTCCAGCATCCATCATCCAGATATCCTCCTTACAGAGCTCTGAGGAACTGTAACAGAAAGTGCTCTGCAATTCCTGCTCATGAGTAGTATTTGAATGGAGACTCCATGTGGGGAGTGTCTTTCCCCTTTCCCAGGGTAATTGTTGCTCACTCCTTCCACTCTGATTCTGTCAACATTCTTTTTCAGTTCATTGACTACCAGCCCAATACTTCCAGTTGCTCTTTAATAAACTGGTTCATAAGTGTGGCAACCATAAATATTTGCTTAAATAAACCCTAAGCACAATAAGCTGTGCCTGTATCATATATCATGAGTGAAAACTTCTCCAAGGACTGCCATTAAGCTAAGGAATTTGGCAATATTAATTTTCTTGATATCAGAGGCTCATTGAGTGTAACTGCAATATGTGGTCTGTTGTCTTTTTAATAATGGTAAGATTTTAAAGTTTTAACTTTCATGGTGACTCCTCAAGTTAAATAACATCTTAACACTAATCACATTAAAAGTACTCAGACAAGCTCTAATTTTCACATAGCTAAATTAATAAAAATTCAAAGGCCAAAAGCATAACATCCTTTTCTCTCTGAGCACAATACATAAACAAGCTAATTAAAAAGTTAATTCAACTTCATTTTCAGCAGGGCAAAGGCTCTTTCTTGCATCAGAAATCTCAGAGAATCAAGATAGGAGAGAAAATCAGTTACACAACACATTTTTTAGTGCAATTTTTGATGTTTACATGTTTGTCTCTGGTTTTAGTGTTTTTAAATCTGTTCAGTTCTTTCTTTGCAATGAGAAAAGAAAAATCAAAGTGAAATCAGACTGCATTGAAATTGAAAATAAAAGTTTTAACCAAATTTATATTTCACTCTTTAAAGTAAAGCGTGGACTGCATTTTTGGAATCATAAAAGAAACATATTGGAATGAGGAAATTTCATCTCATATTTTTTGAAAAACTTCTCAAATTGAATCTTTTTCTTTTGTTAGTTGTCTTTTACTACATCGACAGAATAAAAGTGGTTTGAGAGTAACATCAAAAACACAAGTTTAAAAATATGCCTTTAGTAAAATAGAGTCAGTTATTTCATTACAAGCTTTTAGTTCTCTAATTCAGTGTACAGAAATCCTGTTTATATTATCTTGTGTGCAGCTTCTCACTTGTATGTCTCAAATCTTCCACATTTGGCTTCAGCCTGTGCCCTTGTTGCTGTCCCTGGCTGATTTTACAGCCAAGTTCTAACATTTGTGGATGCTCCAAATTGTCCCTCATCTTCTATTTCAGTCACAGAGCACCACCCAACAAAGCCATAAAACCAATGCCTGGAGGGCAAGGTAGTTTCTCCATGGAATGAAGTTCTGATTTAGTGACTATATCCCACAGCAGTAAAATGCTTTACTTAGGGCACAGTCATCCCCTGTCCAGACAGCTTCAGGTTTTTTAAAGTCTGACATGGGAACAGAAGAAATTCCTCCCATCAGAGAATGTGCGCCAAAACCACAAGGCAAAAAGTGAGATGAAGTACAGAGTGATTCCCCCACAGACTGCAAATAATATTAACTGGTATGTTTATATAAGTAATTAACTTATTCTAAAAGACTTTGCTTCTTCTGAATAGTTTTACAGGTAAAAAACACAATAAAAACCACCAATAGTTAAATAAAAAAATAGATTTTAATGACTTTTATATTTTGAGTTACAAAATTCAGAGAAACCTTTACACTGACAACAGTTTCTTTAAAAATTTATAAAATATTCATATGTAAAAAGTCCAGTTTCCTTAAGAAAATTCCTACCATCTGATATCGACAATATACATTTTATAAGGAAGGAGTATTATTATTTATCAGCAAAAAAAATCCAATAGAGACACAGAAAACTTAGTATTTGCACAGAGAAAAGAAGTGGTATTTTCACTGGATACTGTATTGCATATGTAAAGAATATTTAACTGTTCCCTTTTTAGTTTTCATTGACTTATTTTACAGCCTTTTATCCCATGAGATTTTCTGACTGCCCTTTGGCTCCTCCCCATTGTGCTAATATTGAAAAGCACAATTTTAATTAGTAAGCTTAAAGTGAAGGCAAAGACTTTCTGAATATTTGTAATGTCTATTAAAATGAAGCATTTTGACTAATTTCTAAAGTTAATACATGACATGCCTATAAGTCCTGCAGATCCAGCCATACTCCCTGCTACAGCAGCCATGGTGACCTGATCAAAGTCACTGAACAAAAGACACAGATCACTGTTCTGTTCACATTAGTTGTAATATTATTTAAAGTGTAATTATTTTCTCCCATTTCATGAAAGCCACAAAGTTTATTTACCTTTACAACACAACAATACAAGTTACACAGATGCACTGACACTGCTGATTTGTAGCACAGATATTTATGATTAACTACACTGCTAAAGAGCTTTATATGTGCAGATAAATAAGTGGGTTCTTGCCCCAAAATATGTTGAATGGGTTGAACAGTAGACACAGTCCTGGGTGTTAATCTCCTCAGTTCCTAAAAAAAACACAATCTAAATAAATTTGTCTAAGGATTACAATATCTCTGATTCAATCTACCACTGTCTTGATCAATCAGAGTGGGACACACTCTTTGACAATATACTTCATACAAATGAAATTGCTTTTCAATATCACAAAACCAAAATTCTGGTTCCCTAATGTTGAAGTCTCTGGGATTTCCTGATTCTGGAACTTAGTTGCATCAGTTTGCATGTAAAACCCATGTTCCTCTTTTAATCACTTTTGTGAAAAATTAAAAAGAGAAAAGTAACTTTAGCCATTCCCTATCTTATCAGACACATTTTCAACCTTGTGGGTCATTCTCTTTCATCACAGCACTTGTAGAGAAATAAACATTGGAAACAGTTGTACACTGGGAAAAACTTCATTATGAAGAATGTCAGCTTTGGAGTATTTTGTGCAGGGAGTCTCTGGAATTTCTGTCCTTGAAAACACCCAGAACTCAACAGCACAAATCTCCAAACAGTTTGTTCTTACTGAAAGTGTTCTAAGAAGGTGATACCTACAGGACCTGCAGTCCCTCCCACTCCAAACTATTCCATAATTCCATGCTCGCAATTTGGTTCTATTTATTGGGGACATTTTTTCTGCCTCTGACATTTTAGATAAAAAATCTCACAAGTTTCCTGAAATTAACCCATTTCAACTCACTGTTTTCTAATAACAGATTTACTCAGGTATTGCTATTAACGACTTCATTCTCCAATAGAATTTCTTGGTGGTGTCAATGGCATCATAAAAGAAAATTATGGTCAACAACTAATAAAAGCTGGAGTTTCTGTAATGGCTCAGATCAATCATTTGGAAAGCCAATACCTCAAGATCATTTTCAATGGAAATAAATAAAAACACACACTTAACTTCCTTACCTTCCTTAGAAAAAACTACAGAATGTCATTTTACATATGACATTTTTTCTTAAAAGTTCTTAACTTGGAAGCGAAAAAGAAACTTCAGACACTGTTCGGCAGAAAAAACAAGTTATGAATAGGGTTGAGCAATCTGTATGCAAGAGGTATTAATGGAATCCATAGTAAGAGCAAAGACCAGACACAAGGAACCGAAATAATACACTATAGAAAAAATACAGTGAGTTTGATATCAACTTCACTTATTACACATAATATAATGAAAATGTATCATTTGAAAGACATCAAAGGGATCAACCATAATTTCCATTCCAATGTGATACTCTTATAAGGAAGTACAGGATATTTAAAGTATACACAATATATTATGTTAATTTATAATATAGCACCTTTGAAAGCATTTGCATATCATCCAAGTTCTTGATCATCGTTTCTCTGAGAAGAAATACTAACCAAGGCAAATTCCTCAAGTAACAAATGTCAAATAATTGCTGCACATTTGCAACATCTATTTAGCCTTTTAATTATTATTTTCAGAATGTTGAATAGCCATGTTAAAAAAATAAATAAATTCAAGATAAGACATGTTGGATTTTTTTTCATTCTTTTAGGCAACCTTGAATTTTTATTTTTTACTTGTTTTTTCTACTTGTCAGCTTTCTGAACTAAGTAGAAGATATTTTATGTCATTTAAATTACATCTGGTAAGAAATGCTGCAGAAACATGTTGGTTTTTCTTTTACTGAGGAAAATAATTGGTATCACTCTCTTGCTTTCTTGGTTGTGTCTTACATTGTTGTCCTGAAAAGTTTCATGATTCTTTGGAAGAGATATGTTATTTTACACTTACAAAGGAATTATCTCACAGCCTCATGTACAGGACACAAGGAAGGCCAAACAGAATGCAATTCAGAGGAGCTTCTGACAGCTCATTTTACTCTGGCCTGGAATACTTATTATTACATTCTACATATATATCTATTTTCATGATGTCTATCTCATATTTCCCTTTCCTAACCAACTCCACTGCAAAAAAATAGTAAAAAAGACTTAAAAATTCTTACCTGCTAGTCTTTAGAAGATCTATTACCTCTTTCACGGATTTCTTTTGACTTATGTCACTCATACATCTCATCTCATTCAAGATAACCCATAGAGAAATTTTCCTTACAGCCATGCCTGCTGTACAAAATACATTTACATCATAAAAGGATAAATAGACTCACTGATATTTCATGGAATTTTTTTTCCTGTTCAAATATTTATGTATTTAAGTGAAAAAAAAATAGAAATAAAGACTTTCTGAAGTCTTTCCTGGAAAAAACCCCACATCTGCAGGTGTCTGCTCACAGGGCTTGGCTGCTGTCTGAGGGTTCTAAGACAATTAAACACAAGATACCTCTGAGGCCAGAGTCACTTGAGTTAAGCAGCTGTTGGCTAATGAGCTGTGAATCCTTCATAATGATGTAATTTTTATTTGATAGAAAAATAATGGTGGATTTATTTAACCTGCACCTGTAATTAGCAGTGTTTTGTTTCTCTGTGGGTTTGTTGGTTTGTTTGTTTGGGTTTTTTTTTTTGTCAGCCAAGGACTTTTGTCTGCCCTACTTATCTGAAATAAAAAATTGCTCTCAAGGGAGGGCATTTGTTTTAATAAGGGAGCAAATAGAGTTGCCTAAAAGATTGAGTTTCTCTCCAATAAAAAGCCAGTGGGTTTATCATTATATAATACTGATTTAGAGTAAATATTACTTGACAATGAAAAATTAAGACTAAAAAAACCCCTGAATCTTGGAAAGAAATTGAAGCCCTTAATTAACTCCACTTAAGCCATAAATTCAAAACAAAAATGATCAACTTGAATGTGAGTGTTTTCAAATCAAAGCATTTCCTTTCCCCAGGGAAATCCTAATTTGATTAGGTGAAATTTGGTGATGAAAAGGATTGGATTTTTTAAAATATCTTGACTAAGAGTATTTCTCCAAGGCATTTAAATGAAAAGAAATCTATATTTTTCAGGGCAAATAGACTCTAATTACATTCTTATTTGCTACCTGAATCTGTCCAAGTATGTTTTGCAGCAGCCCAAAACTCTAAAGTAGTAGTAAAACAGTTGATCATTTTAAACAAGTAAGGTACATAACACAGAAGTTAGTATGTGTAATTAAACTGAAATGTGAACATTTCTACGCCATTCTATTTCAAAAGAGTTATTTCAGTATTTAATATTTTAACAGTGTCAGGCACAAGATTGCAGACATGAATGATGGAGCTCTATGTATCTCCTGGTGTTCAGATAAGGACATATAACTAAAGAGAGGAATATATTTATTGCAAGAAAATTTTGGGGAGGATTGAGGAAATAGCAGCATTGGTAGGTTGGAAAAGGAAGGTCGTTTCAGACACACAGAAGGAACAATGGATGAACAGTGGATGAACAAATGCAGGCAGCAACTGAGACAGAAAAGGTGGAAAACCAGTGACTGGACATTAGATGTATCTATATGGCATAGCATGCAGGTGAAAAGTGCAATTTTTGTGCATCTTTGAAAGATCTTTCTGTAGTCTGCCTTGAAACAGTCTAAGCCTAAGTCTCCAGAAACTTCATAAAGTCATCTTTAGAATTTATGGTGGAATAAACAGACAGGCAACTTTAGAAACACATCATTTGTGAAATGTTTTTCTTCCTCTTTGCAAGACAGAAAATACACACTGATTTGTGCTGACCTTAGCTCCAGTAAGCTTGGAGGCCATGGATTAAAAAAAAAAAAAAAGACATCACAGCAAAAGGTCTGGAAAGTCTTGTTGATATGAATTCAAGTCTTCTGTTTCAGCAGTTCTCTAGAAGATTCAAATTATTTCATGTATGTCCTCTTCCATTCCCCCCTGCACATACAATATTGTCCATTCTAAACAGATGGCACAGGGTAATAAGGATCTTTCGGTTTAAGGAGCCTGTGCATCTTAAAATATAGAAGTACTTGAATCCTCCAGGCAAAAAGTTGTTTCAAAGTTCACATTCTAACAGCTTTTAAAATGCTTTCCATAGTTCAGAGCCCCCTGGATTGCACTTCAGTTATCATGTTCTTAAGTAGTTTCAGTTGCAAAACTGCATTTGTCTTCCTTATACATTTCTAACTTCTCATTACCCTGTGAAGAATAATTAAATCACAGAGCAAGCAAAGCCAACTCAGTGGTGAATGAAAAGCCAATGCTGTAAAACAGTATCAAAAATTGAAACTGAACAGTTTAGCTTTACCAGCTAATTTACTTAGGTATCACCCTGAGGCATCAACACCATTTATCACTGTTGCTGTAGTCTGGCATGTTTGCACCATCACTAGGAACAGAAGTGTTTATTGAAAGCAAAATAGGAACTTCAGGGAAATACAAGGTAAATGTTGAAGTGAGTCAGTAAATCTGCAACTGGACATCGAGGCATTGCTCAGAATCAAACTAGTGCAAATATGAGGTTCTAGGTAAAGAGCCAAGATTATTAATGAAATTGCTTAAGATGTGGAGATACCAGGAATTTTCAAGGTAAAGCCAAGTGCAATCACATTTCTAAAAGGACTTTGCAAGACAAGACAAATATATGCATGCAGTTACAATTTTAGGAAGGTTAATGAAGTGTTATTAAAGGCAGTAGAAAAGGATGGTGGCAGAGATTTTGCAGGACATTTCATTTCTCATGAGAGCATTTTTCAAATGTTTGAAGACTATTTTCCTTGGTTTGTTCAGAGAATCAACACAATTTCACATGGGAGAAGTTATGGTGTTTTTCACCATCAGATGATTGAAGTTAGGATACAGGTTTCATATATTCTGTGTAATTACAATGAGAAAGCGCATGAACCCTCTGAAATTACTTAGTTTGTGAAAAATATTTCATAAGCTGTTAGAAAGAAAAGATCCGGAGTTTACTTCCATACATGAAAATCACTACTTTTGCCTTCTACAACATTATGATGTTCTGAAGGTGGATCCAGAGCTTTGGAGAGATGAACCTAACAATGATTTTCTGTCTTCATTATTCTATGTCATAGAACTTCAGTAAAAAGAGTATTAACTTTTCACTCATCAACATTTCATCATGTTTTAGTTCAGAATACCAAGAGAACTCAACCACTACATTCCTGGTTGGATTGGTCTTTACACAGTCATACAGGCAGAGCTGCTGGCAACATAAATTTTTCCATTTCACAGTGATGTGTGTTACGACAGAAATTGTTTCAGGTCAGACAAAATCTGAGCGAAACTTTGGTTACCATTTCTATTATTTTTAAACAAACACAATTAAACAAACAACAGACAATCAGAAGGCAACATGCAACTTTAAAATTACTACAAATATTAATTTTTTATATTAACAATGCATAACAAGTATTTCCATAGTATTTGTTGTGATTTAAATGATAAAATCTGAGTTTTGAACGTGAATGCAAGACTCACATTTCAAAATTTAGGGGCTGGGAACAACTGGCTAAAACTATTTAGCCATTCTACTACTGCCAAAATTCAATGAATAATAAAGAGCATAAAGGACCCATTGCATAAGCAGTGAAAGGATTTTATTTGATTGTTCTCTCCTTCCAAAAAATTGCAATAAAACTAGAACTATTTAGTTGAGATGAATACTTACATTCTTTGTTAGTGTAAAAAACAATAAAAAAGCAATAGAAAAATAGCATTATGGATTTAAAATAACAAAAGCTATCAATCTTATCTGTTAATTTTAAATTTATTTTCTTAGATGCATTTAAGATTACCCACCCTATAGTTTCCCTCAGTAATATTTTTCAACCTAACATCACTGCCTTCTACTGTTTAATCTGTATATATCTAAAGCATAACCCTTTTACTCCAGCCCCTTGGAACCTTTCCCTTTGTTAAAAGTATTTGCAATCTATTGAAATGCAAATGGAGATAAACATTGAAGTGTCATGCTAACAGTGTTACTGAAAATATGTACGTATTTTAAACTATATTTTCAAGGCTTTGTACTTCTGGAAGTATATCTCTGCTAGTTTCAGGGAAAAAAGAAATATTAAACATTTCTTTTAAACATTTCTTATTTTGTGTGTAGGGTCATGTATTTCCAAGCAAACTTGGCCATTCTGCATCATGATTACTGGAGCGAAAAGTAGCTCTGCCTTATTAAAATAATCAATTCCCACTCATTTAAGATAAATTTCTAACCACTCATCATCAAGAGATAATTATCCCTACCTTCAATGACAAAGAATATGTCAGACTATATTAATGGTCCAGATCATTTGTCTATTAGATTATCATGTACAGAAAGCTCTGTCAGCTGTTTGGAATTTTTGAAACCAACCGAGGTACACCTCAGCACTATAAAAAATCTAAAAATTTATTTTAAGTTACTATCTTTTGATAGTGTCAAAAGAGCTTATCATTGTCCTGGAAGTCCAGCAATATTTCTAGTTTTATTTGTGCCCTTATTTACATAATTGCTAGAATTTCATTTTGCACTTCATTAGCAACTCCAGCCCAGCCTAATATTCTAAATGAGTAAGAGCTCTTCACATTTCCTTTAATCACAAACACTCATTATAATTTTTCTGGGTGATGGGGTAGATCTGAAAATCAGCATAATTCCAATATGTCTAATTTACACCCAACAGAGTTTTAAATTCTCCCTAATCGTGTTTCTGCAAATGTAGAAACAGCAAAAGAAATAAATGTAAGTATTTCAAATGCATTTCAGCCAAAATTTTCCAATTGAAAATCATTGCTGAACTCTTCACTCATCTCCTTTCCCAATATGTAGACACACAGACATGTTTTCTGAAAATACACATCTTATTCCTGCACATAAAGATCTCAGAATATTTTATGTCAAAACACACTTTTCCAGCATTTACTTTACTGAGTCAACAAGTACACTTCTGTTCTACCAGCTTTCACTATTCCAGTTCTCTCTCTTTGAACTCTTGGGGGTGTTTTTTTCTGCTTTTTTTTAAGGGTGGATTTTTTTTTTTTTCTGCCTTCATTGCTTGAAACAGAATGCAGACAAGTTCGATTACATCTCCATATGAGATATTGGACTCCTTAAGCCAATAGAAAACCCTCCAGACTCTGCTGGTCTGGACTCTTAAAAGGGAAAGGATAAAAATATCTCCACTGATGAACAGCCATGCAGGTCAATTGGGAAGATCTCCTGGAGAATGTGAGACAACATGAAGCAGGTTGATGCAAACACAGACCCACTGTCAGTGAAGGAGGAGCTTTGTGAACTCTTAACAGGATTTTGACCCCTAAAAATTGATGCCACATCCCTGGAAGGGTCCAAAACCAGGTTAGACAGAGTTTGAAGCAACCCAGTCTCATGGAAGGTGTCCCTGCCCATGGCAGGGGGTGGAAGAAAATGATCTTTAAGGTCTCTTCCCACCCAAACCTTTCTTTGATTCTATGATCATCCACCAATGGTGTTAAGAAAACTGGCTGTCATCACTGAGAAAATCTCCTCTCTTCTCTTCTTCTTTGAAGAGAATGTTCCCCATACCCAATGGGGAGCACCAAATACCCAATGACAGCCCCATCTACAAGAAGGGCTCAGAGAAGGATTCAGTCAATTTTAAGCCCATCAGTCCCTGGGAAAGTTATGGAATGAATCCTCCTGGGGGCTATCACAAGATTTAGATAAGCCAGAATAGATTCACCAAAAGCAAATCCTGTTTGACAAACCTGATCAGCCTCCAGGGCAAAGTCCCCTGCCTGGCTGACACAGAGCAAGCAGTGATCACTGTCTAACTGGAATCCTCTGAGACTTTCAAGGCAGTTTCCTGCAGCCTTCTTCTGGAGAAACTCATTCTTTATCGTCTAGAGAAGGGATCTGTGTGGTGGGTGAGGAATAGCTGGCAGGTAACTCAGGGAGGGCGTGGTAAACATGTAGAATGTTCATTCTGATCTATGTTTAGGCACTGCTAGACAAACAAGGCTGTTGCTTCCATGTAAAGAAGAATACAAATGGAAAACTATCTAAATTTTAATATAAAGTTAGTTATCATGTACAATGGAAAACCCAAAAACTGAAAAAGGCTTAAAGCTAAAAAAAGTTTATCACTACGTAGCAAAATACATGAGAAAGCAAATATAATTGCTAGATGGTTTAGTTCCAGTAAAATTAATTCACTTTAACTTCCTGAAAAAAAATACTTTCTTATAACAGAAGCTGCAAAACAATTGACATATTAAAAACACAAGGAATAGAGGAAAAATCTATAGTTTATGATGATTTATAAATAATATATTATTGTGGCATCACATAATGATGCATCAGTCAATCTCTGTCAATGATGAACTGGGTCCTTTAATCAATGCATTTTTAGTTAAACTTATTACAGAGAAGAAAAATAATTTTTAAAACAGAAACTGACCATCTAAACCAGTATTTAATATCCTGCTGGGGTATATATACAGTTTTTAGTTGGATAGTGCAGAGAAATTTCCCTCAGACAGAAAACAATAAACAAAAACATTAATGAAACTAAATGTAACATTTCCATATTATCAGGTAGCATGCTTGGTGTTCAAGAAACCATACACATATGAACTCACAAAACAGTGACTTTGCAACAACTTCTATACTTTCCTTGGAATTCTCTTAAAATTGTCTTTAACTGTTTGCTTTGTCACAGGAATAAAATTTAATTAGCACTTCAACTATATCCTTTTTTAAAAGAATTATACCATAGAAGTTTTGTGGTTTTGTTTTTTATTTTTAAATTTCACTTTAAATTTAGAAATCAGTTTCACATTTCAGATGTGGAGATTTTGTTTTTCTTAATATGCTTTTATTTTCAACCAGTTTACTGATGCAGATTACTGATTCACAAAAATCTTGATCAGATCATGTCTTGACTTGCACCTTTATTAACAGGCTCTGCATTTTTAGCATGAAATGTTCAAGTGTGGCCAAGGCAGAAGTTGCTTATCTATTATATTGAGTCTTACTAATTACAGAAAATCAGGATAATTTGAAGATCAGGATGTTGCAAATGCTTTGGGGCTATAAAAATATGATATGGAAGACTTGTGAATGAAAAGGGTGATTCCTGGTGTATTGCAATGTTATGAACTGATGAGTAGTGCATTGTATGAGTGCCAGCTCTACCTTGCACAAAACATCCCCACTTCAATTTGTTTTGAATCTCATTTTCAACACTGAAAGGCTCTAAAACTTTACAATTTCACTCTTGCAAATGGGACTGAGGCATTTCTAAAGGTTCTGGACCTAATTAAATCCTTATTATAAAACTCTGCCAAGGCCACCAGAACACTGCAGTCTGTGCAGTCCCCTGCATCATCTGTCCATGCATTTTTGTTCACTTCACACAGTGTTTAATTGGTCCTAGATCCTGCCATATGACGGAACTATAAGTGAAGTCTGTGACAGCACTCTCTCTTTTCTGTTTTAATTTTCTCTTTGTTTTCCTTTATTTCTAAAAGTAGTTCATATCCACTCTCTGTCTAGGTGGATAATTCTGTCTAGGTGGATAATTTCCCCTGGTTTTCCCAACACAATACTTTTCCTTTTACATGAGCACACCAAACATCACCTTCTGCCTTGTTCATTGCCTACTTGGATTGCCAAGCCCACAAATGAAAGGCAGATTTCCTAGGAATGACATCCAGCAGTTCATTAAATGGATTTGTCTCTTGGACAAATCAAGGAAATCCAGTAACCTCCCCCCACCCTTCCCCCGGTATATTCTTGTCTTCCTGCCCTCTTCTATTCCAAGTTATTGCCCAGAAATGGTATCACCATGTGGAAATGTGGAAAACAATTAAGTACTTTCTATTATTGCCATTTTTCCATGAGTCTTGAGCCAATTTCATTTTAAGGGCTCACCTTCTGCCCCCTCCCAGCCCCTAAATTCAACCCTGACCTCCCACTCCACATGAATGTTCTCTTGTGTGATATCAGCACTTTTACCTTCAGCACTGGACTGGTTCTCTCATCTGTAAAGCTTCATGAGAAACAAGAGAAAAGCTATTTTTCAACAGTTAAGTATTTATAAACCTTAAGAGGCCCACAAAATATAAGTAAAAGCAAAAAGAAGAATACAAATAGTAATTGCTTTGGCTAGATAGCTTATTGAAATGTAGACCTATGTCAGCATTACAATAGACCTGTACCCCAAAGTCATAAGTGATTGTAAAAGGCATATCATGCAGAAAGAAATACATGGGAATCACTAAAGTTATTGATAAAGTATTAAAAAAAAGGAAAATTAAAGACACTTGCCCTGCTATTTCATTTTGTGAAATTTCACACGGTGGTTTTCATTCTTACTTTAATTTTGTTGGGTTTTAACAGGTTCTCTCCTCTTAGACTGAACTTGGATTACTGAGAGGTTAATATTTCAAGGGGTTTTTTTACAGGAACACAGTTTTCATAAAGTTGCCTTTTCCTGCATAACAATCAAAAGAAAAAAAGACATCTCAGTTCTGTAGCATTAACCTGTATATGAAACAGTCATGTTCTCATTTTGCATGTTTTTTAAAGATTTTAGTGGTTTTATTCATTTACCTTTAGAAGTGAAATAGCCTGCTTAGTTGCTATTTGTTGAAAGACTGTGTTAGAAGCTATTCTTTCATTTTCATTAAAATAATCCTATGACATCTAAGGGGATAATTTTACTTTAAACCAATAAGTGTATAGGCCAGTTCTATATTGGTTTACTACAGCAAGAATTCAAGGAGGAGTAAAGCAATTATTTTGTTTACTGTGTAAAGCTTGTCACACAGAAGATCATCACAGCATTTTTTTTCCTGACATGTTCTAGTTTCTATGTTAAATATTGAAAACCACTATTTGTTTATGTATTTCCTACTCCTGCATCTCTTTGTGTCCTTTGAGGAACCTATCACAACACATTTCATCCCATTTAATAACATTCAAATACATTTTCCAAAGGTCTCATGGTAAATTGCAGTTATGGGTTTATTCACCTCCTAGTCCAGGCCATGAGAAATTAATAAAATAAATATATATCTTAACTTAAAAGAGAATAGATACATTACCAAAATTTTTTATCGACCATACTTTTAATAGTATAAGTGATCAGATATCAAAAGTAAGAATCTGTTATTCCTCATGGCATGCCCACAGGAAACTTCAAAAACGCCTTTCTCAGCCTGTATTTCACCAATAAAGCACATATTTCAGGTCCTACTTCGAGTCACACCAAAACTTGCCTCCTCTCCAAACTTAAAATTATTCTGAAAGGAGACTCAAAACTTCTACTGAACCTGTTGCGTTTTTCACCAAGGTATTCTAATATTCTTGCTTTGCCTTTGCTAACGGAAAGCAAACACAACCAGCATCCTCTGGCTTTGTGATTAAAAATGGATATGAAATGGGAAAATTTTAGCCCCATCTCCTGGCTGAAAGGACTGCTGAAATATTTTATCATTTCTTCCACCTTAAAAATGCATTTAAATGGAAGACTGACATTTGTAGAAGCCTAGGCAGCAAGGAGTAGATGCACTGCTGTGTCTCAAACACCCATGACCATGCACGTGAGCAATTTAGATGAGGATGTGCCTGGAAAGGGGTCATATGAAAGTGGGGCAGCACCTTTCTGGTTCCAATTTTCCTGCTGAGGTCCATGGTGACCACACAATGCAGAGCACAAGCAGAGCAGTGGGTCAAGGGCATGGCAAGACCAATGGAAGGGGATCAAGACCCCAAAAGCACCACATGACTCTTTTTCGGAACGTTCATTAGAGAGCACTCCACAGTAGTGCACCAGACACAAAGAATTCCCTCCTTGAGGAAGTTTCTAGATGTTCTCATGCCAATCTGAGTGTATGTAACCTGACAAACCCTTTGTTTTATGGACCCCTACCCCCAGTGGATCCAGACTGTGGCCATTGCTCAAATCACAAGTATCAGAATTGTAACAATCAAGTCTTATTGCTGGATCCACAAGTAGGGATGTCTTTCCTCTCCACAATCTACTCTTGTCCTTTCCCTCTCCTTCTTTCTTTTCCTTCTATGTTTTCTTTGTGATATATTTATATTGATACATAAAAGAACCAAAATGGCCTCACCCCTCTTTTCCACTGCAATTACATTGATTTAAGATAAATCTGCCTCATATAGACAGCCATTCAGTGTCCGTTCACTTTAATTCACACCAAGGGGTTTATTAACAGGACCATCATTTATCCCACCTCGGAGATGGGTCATAACAACACCTTTCCAAAATAAGAAACAGGATAAACCTCAAGAACCTGAACCCTGGAAGAAAACAGTACCATTCTCAGGCTAGAAGCAAGCACCTTAAATCCAAAGACAGAATTAAGTTCAGCAATGCCTCTTTGAGACAGATTTCCTCTTTGGGATGGGGTGTCTTCTTAATATGTTGTCTGTGAGTGATGGCTTTCTTTGCTTCTAAGCGTATTTTACTCCAAAACATGAAAAGCCTTGCAGGCTGGAAATCAATAATTTCCAGATGCAATGGCATCATATTATTTCCCATGATTTCTTTATTTTCTTGAAAATTTTCAGCAAAATCCTGATTCTTCTGGAGTTTGATCTTTTAATCCTTCAATATATACAGAATTTCTCTTTTGACATTTAGCTTCTAGTCATAACATTAAAACTAAAAATATTTAATACCTGTGTAGTGTAAGTTGTGTCTTCTCTGGAGGATCTTGGAGCCATCTATAGAGGGAGTTAGCAGAGATGGCAGCTCAAAGTTTAACATTGCCTTTCTTACCAGAATCCTTCTGCTATTGGTTATCCACTTAACGAGAAAATAAACTCTCTACTGATACATCTGGACTCTGAAATCATTAGTACCAGTTTAATTGCAATGCCACTTGTGACATGGATTTATATCACTTTGGATAGCAAAGCCAACATTGGGAGTGGTCTGTTGGACTAGGTGACCTCCACTGGTTCCTTGCAAGCAATATTTTGAGAATCCATTATCCTTGTACTGTGATTCCCAGTGTTATGTGTTCATAGCAGTGACACATTTTGCTTTACCAGTGCTCATCTGTACTACAAATTCAACATCCTTTAACATAACAAAAAAAATATTTAGTTCTTCTTCAACCATAGGATGTCCTTCAAGCATTAGTCACATTCACCTATGAATAACTATACATTTTTATTATGCTTTCTTAAGGTGACTGACCATATCATCTATGAAAAAAAATGTTGACAACACCTCATTTCTAATTACATGGTAAGAAAAAAAAAGAAAGCAACTTTAATAATAGTGGTTTAAAGTCCAAAACTACTGGAAAACAAAACAAAAGAAAGCAAACCCAACCCCCTAAAATCAGAGGTGTAGGGTTTTTTTTAATTAAGCTGAGAAGATAGAATTTTATTTTTTTTAATAAAGTATGTTGCAGTAACATAAGAGTTTCACTTAGTTTGAAGATTAACCCAGCTCAAAAGAGCACAAAACTAGATAATCTTCTTCCAAAAGCACATATTGGAAGTTATCACAACTAAAAAAAGAGAAAAGCTTAACATGTATTAGCAAAAACAATAGTGCAGTTGGGTAATTTCTATAATTTAAGAGGTAAAAAGAACAGGTTCAACAGCAGCCATGCTATGGAGAAATGGAGAACAGTTCGCTACATTTTAATTAACCTTTCAATAACACGGGCATTTACTTCATTGAACTTTTACAGAAATCAACAGTAGCCTTAAAACACACTTCAAAGGGAAAAATCATGGCCCAGAAGCTGTATACACATCCTCTTAAGTATCTGCTTGGCTGGCAGTGTGGAAAATGCCAGCTTCAAAGGATTAAAGCTTTATTTGAGGATCCTAATTTGAAGTGTTACTGTGGGATGTAATGGCATCAGTGGTCATGCCATGAAATAAAGTAGAAAGATGTCACTAACCTTTGTTGACAGCTCCATGAAATGTAAGATTAAGGGTACCATTGTGATTTTGCTCAGAGCCCTTTATCCTCTGGGCTTCCACTTGGCTTTAAGGGACAGCACATTCCTGGCACATTAAAACATTTTGGGTCAGTTTAAGAGTAGGTTTCACTGTTTGGCTCAAAATCTCTTAAGGCTTCAATCAGTGTTTGTGGAGTAGGTGCTTCTTGGCATCCTTATCAATCCTTTTTATTTGAATACCACCCAAAAGAGCAGACAAGGCACAGCCTTCAGATCTAGCAATAACAGTTCGAAGCAAAGTGTGGGCACTTGAGCCTAAAACATGAAAAGTCGCCATCCACATTCAAAAGATTCAAGTTCATAATATGAACAACCTGACGACCATTTCAGTAGAAATAGATATTGCCCTTCAGGAAAGAGGACAGTTGGACTCTAAGTCTGTATTTCATGCCTTTCTCCTTCCTAAAAGGTTGAAACCCTCTGCCTGTCATTATTAATTGATAATGACAATAGAGTTATAACTGCAAATGATTAAATTCTTATCCCCCAGTTTGAATAGATTACACTTTCCCTTCTTCACTGCGTAGGTCAAAGCAGAAAAAATAGCAGGTTTAATTCTGACTTTTTGGTTATCCAATGCCTTCACTGTGGAATACCAGAATCATAATCTATTGTCAAGGGTTACAATTTAAAAGAGTAGCAAAATGTTAAAAGAAAAGCAAAATGTCACACACACAAAATGGAGACACTCAATCCAGTGAGACTCATAGATATTAAGAAAGTCAACAACAAATCATTATAACCTGTGATACCATTGCATCTGGAATTCCTCATTGTAAACTAGAACTTCCATGAACAAAACATTTAGGAGAATTAACATGCAACTATTGGGCCAGATACTTTGCTCATATGAAATTCTATGCCCCATTGACTTCGATGTTATGCTGATTTATACACGTCAAGAACTACTTTTCATGCAGTAAAACTGTTTTCAGGTAATTGAGTCATCTGATTGTTTCCTATTCCTTCTTTCAGAAAACTTTTTCTTAAGAATCTGAAAGATTCAAAGCCATTGAATCTGCTCAGTTAGGAACTAAATTATAAATGCGGCACATAACACTTAACAATAAAGCACATAATGGTAACAAAAGCTTAATGTATTGCAGTCCTAAGGGGCAACAGGAGCTGTTTTATTCTATACTTCTCCTTGCTCAGATTGAGTGGTGCTTTTCAGCACATATTATCTTTTCATTACACTCATTAAAATGAATGAAAAGAACCTGAGATACATTTTGCACCTACGTTATTTGAGAAATGTCACCAAACATCATTTATAAGTTCTACATATGAGTTTTCCTTTATTCTGAAAGTTAAAGTTTCAACAGATCTCTGCAGAATTGAAGTTTGACAAAAATACTCTCTAAGCAGTTTTCTGTTATTCTATGAAATACAGGACAAAGAAATAGCAAGGAATTGCTCTAGGGACAATGTAGTGGAGCTTTAAAATTCTTGGGGTTCAAAGGTAATAAAATAATTCCATAACATCCTTGCTTTTCTGAAATGCTGGCCCTTGTCAATGTCACTACTTATTTTTCTCTATAGTTCTGAATATTTTAATCTATGTCTTCAGCAAAAAGCCACTTTATCTTCTACCCTGCCATTCATCCCTAGAGAAAAATTCAAATAGGCTCAACCGAATGAGATTGTGGAACCAAATGAGGTTACGGAAGACACGTTTCAAAAGACTGAGCAGATGAAGGGGCAAGCAGGGACTTTTTCTGAAAGGCTAAAATACAGAAGGAGAAAGCAACTGCAGAAGGAGGGAACATTCACATTTATTCTTCTGATACAGCAAAATTGACATCATCCAGATGAAGGGCGTTCATAAAACACAGAAATACAAAGATACAACTGATTCGTGGTGTCATGTCATGCTGAGCATGTCTTGAAACATGCTTAGAAAAAGTGCTCAACAGCTCTAAAAGTATCCACTAGTTTGATCAGACTTTTCTTCTTAAGAAGAGGTTCACATCACATTAGGTATCAATGAAAAGTTTTTTGTCTTCCTCTTGGGTCATGAGTTACAAAAGAGGTGTTGCTGTTCAGATTCACCTTATTTTTCAATCTGCTTTGTGCCTTTCACTTCTGTATTTTGTGCAGCTACAAAAAAAAAAAAGTCAAGTAATTCAATATATTAAAACAAACAGCATTTCTTGCAATGATTGGTGATGCAGTCACAGAACATATATTGATCTTGATATACTGAAGCAAATTCATCACTGTGTCTTCTCTTTTTCATAAGCGAGTTGACTATAAATGAAACTAGTGGTTCTTAGATTTGAATAATTACTTTATATGGCTGGGGTAATCTTAATCCAAAATTAGTATAAATGTTCCATTTATTCAATGCTCCAGAAACTGAAATCTGGTTTATCTGCTGTCACAGACATTGATTAAGGCAAAGCCATGATCAGATGGGGTCTTGCAATCATTAATTGTGCAGACAGTGCTAAATGGAACTACTACTTCTTCCAGGGCAGTTTCTGCTCTTTCTGCCCAAAACAACCCGGGTATTTTTAATTTGCACCTGTAAATGTGAGACAACAAACATGGGAAATCCACACAGGTAACAAAACCGAATCACATCATAATCTTAATGGTAACCTCTCTCAAAGTGGATAATGGCATTGTGACTCCAGTATGACTCGCATTATTCTTTTAAGGTAAAAAAAAAAAAAAGGTTTTCCTCATTTATGTGACTCCTTTTTCATGAACCTTTTCTGAAAACTTCAGTTAAGTAGTATACTTGTACTCTATATGGACACACATGCACACAGAGGGACAAAAGAAAATGAGCAGATCGTCACAGCTGAAATTTCAAATGTAACATTGTCTCCAGTCACAGGGTAATGGAGTATTAAATTTATATTGAATTTCATAGCTATTATTGATTATGCTTGCCTATTAACAAGTCTGATTTAAGCATCCGATAAAGTCTTTATAAAAATTTAATCTGCTTTTGATTTCACTCTTACACCAGGCATTGATTGCATGTCACTCATTATATTGATCATTTGGCATTCATTTACATCCTTTGCTCAACAGGGTTTTTTTTTAATATGATTATACCATAACTTCATATTTTTAATTGAAATGTTAAAGGTTTTTTAAACTGATGAAGCTTCTTTGATAAGGCCTTCTTTTGTCCCTAGGGTGAAGACTACTATATGACTGGAAGAGCAAGGGAATTCAAGATATTATTTGCAGGTTTTTATGGATAAAGAAAAATGTTTGACTTGTTATACGTTGAATTAGTTTACTTAATAAAAATGTAACCACTTGCTGCTGAAAAATTACCATTCGTTGACAGCTCTCTTTTCTTTTTTCTTCTTTTTCCTTTAAGAACAAGACATCATAAATTCACCGTGTCAGTCCTGGTCTGTTTTCTATTTTCAAAATGGAATTTATGAATTCTGTTCTGAGACCTGTTACCTACAACTATACCTGCTTTCCATAACTGTTCTGGAGGCAATGTCCCCACCACCCCAATTCTGAATCATGTTATTAGAGGCCAGTGTACTGAGAAAGAAGTATTCTGCAGCAAGAAGAGCCATAACTACTTTTGGTCCATGGCTGTGAGGGTATCAGAACATCATTAAACAATATGTCTTTTTCAGAGGAATTGGAAGTTATCATTAGTCACCAATAAACTGTCTTTCCATTCCTTTTTTCTTCAAACACTGAGAAATGTGCAGCACAAAACCGAGCCAGATAATGTATATGTGCATGAAATCCTTGTAAATGACTAACAGGACAAAGACATGATATAGTATGTAAGATATTGATGTTTATAAGGTTATAATAGTGATTATTGCCTTCAGCATTAGGCTAGTAGCCTGGATTTATTGTATTCTTCCCTGCTGGTTCCTTTGACCCTCTGCCAGCTTGTTAGAGGAAGCTGCCAAGATTTATTCGTGTATGTTAAAGCTGTGCTGGGATGTTACCTCAGTATCAGCACTCCCAGCAAGACAGCCACAGTTAATTAACTAATGTCTATTGGGCTTGAAGTCTTCAAATCCAAATAGAAAGAGCAGCAGCATTCTGCTCTTCCATCTGAGAAAATAAAAGCGAGATGGCTGGATTTTGGAACACTGAGACACATGTCATTTAACAACAGGTCTTGCAGAAGTTGGCAACTACCCCAAGACCAATGTAAGAAAAAAAAAATCATCATAATAAAAAAGATTACAGACTTGTGGATTAAAAAGAAATCACTGTAGAAGCGTGTGTTTCCAAAACAAGTGGTTTAGTGTTTGGAAGGATGTAGTTAGCATGGGGTATTTATGTGTCACGTTAAAAAGAACACAATCACAGAAATGTTGCAGTGTGATTGAAGATCTTCTGCCCACACTCGGATCTGACAAGGCACCAGCCAAACCCTGTCTGGGAGCCATATGGCAATGCTGTTCTGTCTCCAAGACTAGCACCTGTCTCTTGGCATCTTACTAAGCCTTTCCCTTCTACACACAACCCCACATCTACCTACACCTGTCTGGATAAATGTATCATTCCATCATCTGCCCACAAACTAGCCCTGTGCCTGGGAATTCAGGTTTGGCACTTGTACATAGCTATATATCTTTAAAGTGCACCCAACAGCAATTAGCCCTCATGACCTCTAATAGCCCAAAGCTCTGGAACTTCCCCCAAGAGCTTCAATATGTAATTTTAAAGAGAAAAATTTAATTACTGCGTAACAACAAAGCTGAAAAAAACCAAGCAATAGCAAATAAAACTTTAAGCAGAAAAAAAAATCTGTGAAGTTATGGAACTCTTTTGACATCTCAAAACTATTTTCTGAAGACAGCTTGACTGATGAAAACACCATGTACATGTGTTTGTTTTTCAATAAATTACATATTCATTCAAAAACAACAAAGTGCACTTGGCTCAGTCCACGCATGCACAATGGGAGTGAGAGAATAATAGAATGGCATGGAATGGAAGGGACTTTAAAGCCCATCCCATTCCACACCCAGCCATGGGCAGGGACACCTTCCACCAGCCCAGGTTGCTCCAAGCCCCGTCCAACCTGCCCTTGGACACTCCCAGGGATCCAGGGGCAGCCACAGCTTCTCTGCCCAACCTGTGCCAGGGCCTCACAATAACANGTTAAACCCGAGGAGATTCCCAGGGGACACTCCTGGGGCTTGTCCAGGTGCCTCTGGATGGCCCCGTCCTGCAGGTGTGTCTCTTTCTCATTTAGGTACTTCATTTGGCACAGGTTGTTGTTGTTACTTAAACTGTGTATGTGACTCAACGTTATCCTTCCTAACCATTCCTACCAAAGTTATTCTTCCTCCCATCATCCCCTAGTGTGCGTGTTCACACATGAATCAGGGACAGACCCCACCATGTCGCCTAGAATCCAGCAACACATACTCTGAGCACAGATCCTATTCAAGGACCACTTAACAATTCACTTAACAATTTAGGGATAGCAATACCAAATGCATCTGAATAACAAGAATAGCAATTATTTTATTCTTGTCAGCAAGAGACTTTATTTGCTCAGCAGCTCTAAAAGATTAACAAGATAAATAAAAATCAGAAAAAAATTTCTGTCAAATATCCAAATTTCCCTGTTTCACTGTAAAGAATTTTAGCTAGGCATACAAGAAAAATAAATCAATAAAAATTTATTTTAAATGTTTTTCATTAGATAATCAGTGAGAGTTTATAATTAGATTTGAAAAGGAAAGCCAAAATCTACACCTACACTTGAAAAGAATAATTTTGAGGGATAGACAATATTTATTTTACCTGCCATACCAAGCAGTAGGAATATATATTTAGAATATATTTTTGCCTTTTCAAATTTTTGCTTTCAAGAATTGCATGAAAAAAATTGTCTATACAGTACACAGTGTAGAAATAGAAATGGACTTTAAGGAAATCATGCATTTGCAGAGAAACTAGGGAAAATATATTTTATTCTCCTCTGTAAAACTGAAATGAACAGGAACCACAGTTTGGTTGCCAGTTATTTAAATCTTGAGCAAAGAAATCAATCCTTTACAAGTCCTGTGTGGTGTTGAAATGTTCAAGACATACTGCAGGTTCAACCATTGATCCAAAGGTGGGGTTTTGTTTTAGACACAAGCTATTTTTCATGAATTATAAAGGAAGATAAAAGGTACAAAGTTCTTGCCAGTTAATCCATCCCACTTTCAGGCTGATTCAATTACCACCAAGCATCATATATTGCAGTAGATATAAATTTCTCTGAAATCAGGGAGGCTTCTAATTTGCTACACATTTGGGATATTTCTATGGTTTACTACGAGCTGCTGAGAGGGAGAGTGTTTAAGACTTTTAACTTGTGTTAACAGCAGTTCATGTTTTTAAGGGAAACAGTAACTTCTCAGTAGCTGAAAGTTCACCCAGCTCTAAAATCACAGTTCTGCTTTAACTGCCATAGAATTTTATTTTAATAATTAATGATTCAGAATGTTACAGTAATTACACTAGCACCACTTGTTTCCACAAAGTGTGAAAAAACGTATATTTTTAGTACAGTGTTACAAAATTGCTCCGGTCTTAAATGGTTTTTACATGTAGCTAAAAAAACAATCCCATTAATTTATTCTGTGAATGTTTCTTAAATTTGAGTGTTATACTTGATGGTTGTATTAGAGATCACGAACTTCATACACGTGTGTTAAACTACATTTCTGTAGTCCTAGTAACCTTTTCTTTCCCCTTATTCCATTGTAGATTGAAATTTCAAGACAAATTCTGTAAATGAATTTTTTTTTTTATTTCAGTGGATAGAAATCAGCTGCCAGCCAAAAGGTGGCAATAAAGCAATTAATATTGGGTCTACAAACTCTTAGGAAAGTCCATACAGGGACTACAAAGAATTGGCAGATTGGTTATGAGTCACTCACTCTTATCTATTAGAAATAGTTGGATAAAATGGGAAGTGAATCAATAATATTACCAAACTGCCTTCCCAGCATTATGTTAATATTCTGCTACTGATAGAATGATGTCTGTGCAGTTTGTGATGGCCCTGAAGGTGACATGGCCATTGAGATGGTCAAGGGCTCATCTGATGTTTTTTGCTACTAACACAGTTACCATTAGTGTTTTCCACACTTTATGGAAGTTCTGACATCCTTTGGAGAGTATTACCCATAAAGTGAGGTGGTTTGTGAAAAACAAGGTGTGTCCCATCTGTGGGAAATGCCAATTATGTCAATTATCATCTGCAAAATAAATAATTCTAGGTAAGGATTTAACATTAAAGAAAAATAATCTTAGAATTGGGGCTTGGTGTGGCATGAAATCACAATTTTACTGTTACTTTCTAACTCTCTTGTAAATACTGTGAATCTAGCTCATGTAAAGCAAACAGCTCACATATTGAAATGTATTTATAATTAAGCTGTTTAAACATAAGTCAAGGTAAATATCCAGTAATGTGCTTGCTTCCCAGCAAACCAGTATCCATATCTTGGGCTTCATCTGCTGCAGGTGAGGGGAGATTCTCCTACAGATACATCAGTAGTGAAAATAATTGAGCTTGGCTGCTCCACTGCCCATGTTTTGATGAAGTTTTAAAGTACCTGGTTGCATGACCTTTTTCATTAGTGTCCCTTTTCCATAAGACACATAATAAGTGTGCAATAACTGTTTTTGAACTTTTCATATTCTCAGCATCTTACTTTAAAACTGGCCTTACGACTCACTGTGTGAAATTGGAACCATTATTTTGAAGACCTACAGAATTATATGTTCAAAGCACAGGTCTAAATTTCTTAGTTTTGAATTAAAAAGTTTGCTGTTGCTACTGCAAATCAGAACTGGGGCCACCAGTTTAGAAAAAAATAAGGCACAGAGCATGAAGCTCATGATAACTGCTGAAAAATGTAGCTCAGAAGTGACAGAACCCATTACTCCATGGTTGCTCTTGGAACAATTTTTGCCATATATGACAGAGTCCTGTTAGGATATTTAGTCTTTAAAACCATTCCATCCTTAGTGCATTCTGAAAGTTGCCCTCTCACCTGTATTTCTGGGAGAATTTCAGGAGTGTGTAGAGTTATTTATATTTCTTATTGCCTAAACTTTGGAAGTTAATTACTATGTGATTCAGAAGAAACTGAAAAACATACTAATAAAGGCTCACCAATAAAAAGCCTACAGCTGTTATGTTGTTATTTTTAAAATGTCTTTTTAGGATCCAGCGTTATAAAAACTTCATAGAATTTGTTACAAAGCAAAAAAACCCTCAAACATTGCCAATATGAGATATAAAATATAGTTGTGAAAATAATAAAAAACCCCTTGTTCTATACTTTTTATTAAGTTCTTATATTACCAATCTGCAATGTTTATTTTGTAAAACTGCAGAAAGTGGTTTATAATTAGAACATAAAAATTGATTATTTTGAAAAATAGAGAGTTTTGAAGGACTTGAGAGCTTTTCAAGTGAAAGATGTAAAACTGTCTTCAGTCTTGCTAAAATAAAGGGTAGAAGAACACGTATGAGGAAACTTTGAACTAATTTCATAAGTATTTCAAGTGGACTCTCAGAATTAACCAAAGGTTTGCCTGTAATATAAGAAACTCTCTGGAAGTTAACCCATCATCTAAGGTCAAGAAATGTGATAAAATAAGAATTTCAAGAAGCGAAGCAAAGCAAGAACCCTTTCAAGGTGTATTTTAAGGTTTACAGTAAGTTCTTAACATAACTAGAAGAAAAAAAACAAAATTGAAACTACTATGCAGTCAGAAGGAACAGATAATTTAAGTACAGGTAAAAAGTGGATAAGAAACTGGCTTCCATTTAGGGGAAAAAAAAAAGGTAGCATTAAATCTGGAGGAAAGTCAATAAAGATAACGACAGTAAAAAGTACATATGTACAAAAATGAAGATATCAAATTACTGCAGAATAGAAAACGTTAGTAATGTAAGAAAAAGGTAATGGACTTCAGCTTATTTAAGGAAAAACAACTTTCTCCTTTCCTTTACTAAAGCAGATGGATTGATTTGATCACTCCAGGTTTAGAGCAGTTGGTGTGGGACTACATGAAACACTGTTAATGAAGCCAACAGCAGATTAATGTGGGAATCCTTAAACAGTGAGAAACTGGTTGTAGAGATAGAGCAAGATCATGGATACAGATAAAAAGGGGGAAATTAGAAAAGCCATTGTTAACCTCATCCTTAGCTTTGAACATACTAATGATTTATGTCACATTAAAATGTGATTTTGCTATAAAAAATTAGATGTGCTACTTGGGACAGATTAAGGACACTGAACAAGATCCACAGCAGATTTGTCTGAAAACAATTCTGGACACCAGAATTCAAGGGAAGAAGTTGAAACCAGATATTTCATGTGATATCTTTAGAGTTGTTAGGGAAAAGATACACCTTTGAGCAAAGATGAGTCCAGTCTGAGATGTGCTGTGACTGCAGTCTATAAATATGGTGGAGGTTAACTGTAGACCAGATAAAAAGCTTTTTAAGCCAAACTTTGCTGATAGGAATGTATATTAGCCATGAATACACTTTAACTGGGAATACAAACCAAATTTTTAACCCTAGAATGAGGAAATATATGTGTCAGAAACACTGATAATTTTAGATTTATCAGAATAAACAGGTGTGATATTTCTTCCCAAGCAGAGCTATAAACTGAGTGCCCTCAAATAAAAAAAAAGAAAAAAAAAGTTATCTGTTTTCTGAAGCAGGAAATTCATGTTAATCACTGGCTTCTTCAAAAATTATACAGAAATATTTCATATTTTTAAATTATTCTGTCTTCTTGGGAAATCACCCCTAAGCCAGATTGAATATGTCTTCAGTGTCAGAGGTTTTTCAGGTTAAGGCACTAGTGACAGCATGCACTGAAAATGTATTAACAATATCTTTGGCAATTCTGACATGATTTTTAGAAAGTAAGTTTCACTTTTTACAAGAATATCTCTATATTAAGCTTTATAATAACATATCATTTACTGTAACATTCCAGGGTAAGGAATATTTTTATTTCTGTTGTTGTTGTTGTTTTTAAAGCCTTTTAAAACAGATTGATAAATTATTACTCATCCTAGTTATGTCGTCTTAAATATTGTCAAATGTGAACAAAGGTTTATAAATTATGCCATAATTTCAAAACAAAATACTTCATATATTTATGATTTTTTTTTTCCAAAACAACAGTGATAATCCAAGCTCAGTGTTTACTGAAATGGGCATTTTTCACCCTGCAAAAGGAATATTTTGACCCTTCTGACCCCTGATCAATAGCTGTCCTAACCATTGCCATGGATCAGAAGAGGCCCAGGGAAACACATTACTCCTGGCTTATCAATAAGACTGGTATTAAAAAGATTTTGTTTATACTCTTGGGGGAAAAACCCCAACAGTATAAAATTGGATAACACAACGTTTTGGAAATTCTTGGTTTTCTTGCAAATAGCCTAGTGAATCATTTTCTGTCACATTAACAGTTGAACAATGTTTCTAAAGCTCCTTTTGAATGTGAACAAACAGCAAAATTATTATAAAAGTCAGATAAACAAATCGTGACTTTTTTTTTCCCCTACGTGTAGAATTGCCTTGTAGAAGTGAAAGCATCAGGAATAATGTACTGGAAAGTATTGTTATTACTATTATTGTTGTTATAAGGCAAGATGGAAAAACACTTAACTCTTAGAAATATATCATCTAAGCTGGTCAACAGAATTTAGGTCAAATTGGTAAATGAGCCTCCACCATGCAATTCCAGACATTTCTGATGAATACAAAATATATTTTGCTGCTACCTAGAACTGTCAGTCAATATTATTTCCAATGCTGATTTTACATTAGTGGAAAATGGAGGATAGATAGAATTATTTCAGTGTTATGGGAAGTCTGAGTGTTTGTACTGACTTGGATCTTTTGACGACTAGGTGCCTAAAAACCTTAATCTGTCCATTTTGCAACCTATTATTACTGATCTGATCAAACTGGAAAGGTTTCTCCAGCTGTCAAGGCTTCTAATAAAATGCTGCTGAAGAATCATGGAAATCTTTCCAGATATTTTTTAAAAGAACAAAAGATAGTTAAATCTTCTTGATGGCAAACTCCGACCAAAGCAAAGGAAAGCACAAAACTTTGCACCAACCTTCACAGCTGCACAAAATTGGGAGGGGACAGGGGGGACTTCATCTTAATCTCTACGTGGCAATCACTTTATGCTCTGAGGCAGGATAGCTAATGGCATTTCTTCACCAGTATTTTAGATGATGCCCAGTAGCAGATCCTGATTTTCTCAGAGGTAAATCTGAACCAGATATTGCTGACCCTCTCAGGGAACAGACAGCCCACCAGAATGTCCTGGTTTGTAGAGCTCTTAGTGGGGGCTTGTCTCTGGTGTGAGGAAGGTCAAGCATTGTAAATTCTCAATGCAATAGTTGTTGAAGACGAACAGGGCAAACAGTCCACAAACCAAAATTAAACCTAGATTTGCACAACCAGGGCATTTGTTCCCCTGTTTCCATTAGACTCTGGTCTTAGGGATGTGGTCAGTAACTAGAAGATCCAGACTCTGGTCTTAAACTGGTGTAACCTAAGTCAAACCTTTCATGAAAGGCTTTTTCTTTTTTAGAAAGTACTCCACAACCCTGTGCTGTATGGTATGGCTGAAACATTATGAAACACGCCGATAGGAGCTGGGAAAGGGGGAGGGAAAAAAAACTTAATTAATAGTTACAGAACTACAAGAAAAACAAGGATTAAAAAAAAAGAAAGAAGAAACAGATCTCTGAGAACAGCAGCATTACTTATCTTACAGCACTGCTGTTTGTTTTTTAGCAAATGTTTAGAGCTTTTAGTTCTCTCCAACGTTGTCAAAACCACTTACCAGCATCCTCTCTTCAAATTCACAGCACTTGTCACACACCCAACCCTAATATGAAATTTTAAACACATTAGGCTTCTCTCTGTTCTTGTGTAAGGGAAAGTTTTCCAGCTCCATTTGTCACATTTAATATCCATAACACAGAAAGGGGAGAAAATAAGGAGTCTGTTCTGAAGACATCATCCTGATGAGGTTAATCAGGAACAAGTTAGTCAGCAGTGTAAGAAATATTGACTGTTCATAACAACCTGGGCAATTAGAGGTGGTATAATCAGTGACTGGAAATCAGTACACAAGCAGCAAGCAGGAATGATCAAGGGAATATTTTTCTGTAGTCTTTACAATAATATTTCACCTTGAGTTCTTCCACATAATTTTTGGAAATCAAAACAAAAACTTCACTGGGGCCCAAAGGTTTTGGATTTAATCAAGGAGGTTGCTTAGGATGAGAGGAGTAAGTGAGCAATACTGTGTGTATGTATGTGTGCTTTTGTGTGTATGTGTGCATCTCTATGTGCAGTAAGTGGAACCTGTAAGGAATTGAAATAGATTGAGAAAATATATCCTGAGGATGCACTTCCAAAGAACAAAACTCTTTTTGTTTTCGTTTGGGTTTTTTTTGGTTGTTTGGTTTGGTTTGTTTTTTCTTATCAGAGACCATAAAAAAGTTATTTAACTGCCTTCTAGGGTTAGGCTCCCTCTTTTCTCTGAAAATTCTCATAGCCCTGCCTTTGACCCACTCCAAAGTTGAGGTCCTTCCTATGCTGTATACTCACAAACTTCAGAAAACATGAATGGAAATGAATTGTCCTGAAAAGTGTGTTACCATCCAGATAGTTCCTTCTATTCCTATACCATCCCTTTTAAGGTTAAAATATGTTTAATTAAGTATATATAAATTTTCAAAACCTAGGCTTTTTGCAGTCTTTAGGCTTCCATCTTCTGTTTGACATTCAGTTTTCAGAAATACAAAAAAAATAGCTTGGGTTTGTTCTTTTTTTCTTTTTCATTCCATAAATGTCTCCACAACCTCACTGTATGTATATTCTTTGTATTAAATTTTTTTGCACTATTGGCTACAGGATAACCAGCAGATGTAATGGAAAAACTGGAGAGACAGGACAAAAACCAGCTGCTGTGCATTCAAGAGCATTCATACAGTTTAGATTACAGAACAGTAATTTGGAGCAAACAGAAGATATACAGAGGGTTAAAACAAACTTCATGAAACTCACTGAAAACTGTGTTTAATCTACTTGCAGTGACTAATGATAATGAACTACATCTGAAGCAATTAGAAAGGCCCTTTAAGGTTTTGCTTTTCTGTCCAAAAACAACAAACAAGCAATATTTAGAACACCTTATGAACTGCAGGAGCACATTGGCAGGGAGTGGTGAGACCTTTACAGAGTGAATAGTAATGTGTCCATTGAATCTATCTAATACAGGAAAAAAGTATTACAGAAAAGGATTATTCATCCTCAACACTTGCTTTCTCCTTTAGTTTATTTTACCTCAAATTTACTCTCTTTTATGTTTCCATTTTAGTGCTTTGAGAGCTTTGTATTACATGAAGGCACAATGGAATCAATAAGTCTGAAATACTAGGATTAGAGACAGACTGTCTGGCTCTGGGTCCATGAGGCATTTTATTTGGATAAAAAAAAATAGTTCAGATTTATTGTAAATGTTCAGGTCTTTTGCAGAGTCACTTTAAATATGGCAATACACAGAGATGATCTGGGATCTGAGCACTGAGGCCTGAGCTTTCCTAGGCTAATATACCCAAATTTTTACTTGTACTGGCAAGTGGAACTTCTTCAAAGTAGCACAGTTATGGAGAAATGTAAACCACAGGAACCTGAATGAGGCAGAGATTCTGCTACTTTCTATTCCTAAATAACATTAAAATCTGTGTGTATCATCAGAAGCCACCAAAGAGGAAAATTTACACATACTCTTTTTCAAAGTATTATGGAGCATCAGCGAACACAGCAAGAACAGGACAATACAACCATGGAAAAATATACTTGTAAGCAAAGAAGACTTTAGGTAAAAAATCCAGTGGAAAATCAGACGATTTCTGGTTCATATACTGACTCACAAAAAAAAAAAAAATCCAAAAAAACCCTGATGGTAAAGGAGCAGGGAGAGACAGGAGAAAGTTTGAAGCTTTTGTTTGAAGAAGGTAAAGAAATAAGAAAACTAATTTTGGATGCTTAATTTAAACATGACAAGTGTTACTTAATTCGTTCATTATGAGCTTGAAGGCTGGAAAGTTTCCAATGCCTTTAGGATGAGATGGAAGAAAACAGAACTTAGAACATCAAGTAGCTCTTTCTTAGTCTGTGGTTAATGAAGAGGTGATAAAAACAGGTGTGAAGAATTCCTGAGGAAGGAGACGAATCTTCCAACAGGAGAATCCTGGGCTGGAAGGGACACCAAGTATCATCTGGTCCAAATTTTATGGGCAAAAAACATGATATAAGCCAGATGGCCCAGCACCTGTCCACGTGAATATTAAAAGGGCACAATGTTGGAGAAGCCACCACTACTCTGGGGACATTTTTCTCATGGTGATATTAAATGCTCAGTCCTTAGTCAGCAAGAATCTTTCAAAATCTTCACTGGTGAGCAGAGTAGTCCTTTGAAATATTCATTCTTTCACAGTGCTGATGGTATTCATATACCCACGGTACATTCATGTATGAGATCAAATATAGAAAATATATGGAAAATTAATGGTTAGATTCTTTCTGATGTGTTAAGACCTACTTTCTTTAAAATAAAGAAGTCAAGAGAGGCACTCCAGCTCATTATTTTTAAATGTCTTAAATACAAGTAAAATTTAAACCGTGGTTGAAACTGTAAAATATGGGTAAGTACTGACTTCATCTCTTACTGGCAAGAGAAGAACTCAAGAGTCAGCTTTGAGTACTTCCCTGATGATCTAAAAGATAAAAGGAGAAAGAATAGAGAAACACATCATACTTCACATTTTTTACCCTGAAATTTATGGAAACTTCTTTTGTGAAGTCCTTTTATAACAGGGAAACACAATTTTTTTTATGTTATAACCTTAGCAGATATAGAGATATGTAGATACTGTTCAGTGTCTTGCATTGAGTAGAACAGAATCTCTTAGGAATGCTAAGTCAACATTTACAAATATTTGGTATGCAATTGGCACCAACCTCTGTACCACTGTCTGAGCTATGTTGATAAAAGTTTAAATTGATAGATGTGACAGAATTTTGGCTATAAATGTTTGTGATGTTTCATGGCGTAGCAGAATTTTATGTGATGGAATTCTTGAAGCACAAACTTCAACACCTTTGCACAAAATTAAGAAATCAGATATGCAGTAGCATCTAAAGACGAACTGAGCTGACAGACTCATTTAAGTCACACCAGCAGACTCCCACATTTCATGTTTACTGCAATCTCTTTTATGTTCTTTAGCCATAGGAACTTTTTCATTTTATTAAGCAAATTATTAAAATTGAGGGACACCAGTAATATTCCAGTGCAACCCATGGGTTAATGCAGTTTATTTTAAACAAATACAAAGCATTGGCACTCTCTCACACTGTTTTTATTCTTCATGTTTACGTATTTGATCCATGGCCTACACCAGAAACTCAGCTGGAAAAGCCCTTTGTATAGATTATGTGAGTGACTGCTGCATTTGCTGCTCAGTCAAGCACTGGAATGTACACCCTTAAAACAGATTCATCAAACCCACGATTATTCAGTCCACCAAAGTGCAGGAGACAGAGCAATAAAAATATGTGGGAGAGATCTAAATCTCAGCAAATATCAATCCAACCTTATGTAATAGAAAGTAATTTCAGTATGATGAACTAAAGATAAACCACAAGACATATCCAACCTTTACAGATAAAATAAAAATATTTCAATATTATTTTTCTGAAAAAGGAATTGCCAACCTACACTCCCCCCCCCAAAAAAAAAATCCCAAAAACTTTTATTTCTGTGATATTCTTGCACCCTTCACATCCCTCCAAATATGAATAAGTAAATGCACATTTATTTTGAGAGGAAAAAAAGATACACTAATGTTTTATGGCAGTGTCACTATAAGGTTTTTGTCTGCTTAAAATAACTGAGATTTCCATGCTTGAGCTCATAGAATGTTATATTTTGGTATGGTAAATGTTAAAAGATTCAGTTTCTGAAATGTTGAAACTGAAGGTTCTGTAAAGTTTCAGAGCACAGGTCAATAAGGAGACTTTCTACTCATGTTTTTTAAAGTATCATAGAAACAGTACAGGTAAAAAAACTTGAGCAAAAAAACTTGAAGAGTAACAGGTTTCTCTGAATGAGAAAATATTTGAAAATTCCATAACAATTATGGCACTTGTGCATACAGTGTGCTCAGCTGTGTGGATATCAGAATAACTTCTGTACCAGAGCAGGCTTTTCCTGAAACATTTTTTCAGACATATTGCTGCTGATAGGGACACATCCAGAGTACTACAACAAATGATGTACAGTCTAAAGTTATGGACTATCTATTGAAAGTTGTGATTGACAGGAATTATTTACGTATTTTTAATACAGGTTTTAAATGTACCTTAAATTTTGGTATACTCCAAATTATATCAAAATATCTAAATTCTACTTTTCAGTGCAGGGAAAGAATGCTCTTAAAAATAATGTCAAGATAAAGGACCACTGCTAATTAATTTATAACCTTACATAGATGTAAACAGCTTGACAGCATTTTCTATAATTAACATCAGTAAGTTTCAGAGGCTTATTTTTTTCTATTGAGGGGCAAACATATGAAAATGAAACAACAAATCTGGGACTAAAAGATTGTAGTTATATTTAATTTAAACGTCGTAACAGCTGCCACATCTGAAAGGCCCAGAGCATGAACTAAGTGACTTTCAGGGGCTGCAGATTTGGTAAAGATGAGTAAACTTTGCAAGGTAAATACTGAAGTGGGCTAAGCTTTTATACAACCAGAGCATGAAACACAGACTTAGTTTCAGGCATATCTTTCTTAAAACTGATGTCTCACTGGACTGTTTAAATAGCTAGAAATATACATTCTTCATTTGCTTGGAAGCTGGAAATCCATAGGCTACCATGTGTCTAGACTAAACAAAATTGCTTTAAAATGACAAATTAAGATAAAAATAATAATTTTAATGTGGAATACAGTATTGTTAATAATGGCAACAAGCTCTGAAGAATTTATATTATTTATACTTATGTTATTTATATTATTATATTAATCGTATTATATATTTATAATATATAATATATTACAGTATATATTTATAGTATATATTTAGATATTTATGTTATATATTTCATATATAATATATAATGTTTATATTACTATTTATATCATTATTTATATTATTATCACATGCACTGTACTGGGTTTTTGGAACAACCTTCTAACATGTCACAATACAGATCATGTGTCAGTCAGACCAGATGATGAATCAACCAGAACCAGAAACAGATTTATTTTTCCATCCACAGGTTTCTTACTCAAAGTCCAAGACTGATTCAAGCACTAAAATCAGCTATGTAAGGCTCACACTGATATAACAAAGAACAGACTTTCTCTTTGTTGCAACAACCATGACACAGGAAAAAAGATATCTCTTGAGAGCTGTAAATCAGCATTTCTGGCTGCGAAATTAAAGGTAAGAGGCAAAATCGTGCTTTGATTGATTATTCTGGAAATTCCACCAGACACCTGCTAATTATATTTACAGACAAGGTCATGATGGTCTGGTGTTGCTAAAGCAGGAATTAACTTCTTGTAGAACAGAACAGCTCTTTCATGGCTCCAAAATTTACCTGTTATCTGCAGAAAGAGGTTTTTCTTAATCTCTAAGATTAAGTCCATCAAGTTAAGATGATCTATCTGACAGAAAATGACTCAGTGCTGTCCAGAAAACCTGGAACTATTTAAATCAATGAGAATTTTGCCCATATGAACAAGATTTTATGACAAGTGTACATTGTGATCCCATCTGAAATGCGTTCAGTCCTTCAAGCCCAGCAGCCACAGGGTGCTCCTCCTCTATCAAACTTGCAGAGTTTAAAAAGAAATCTGATTCTTTTGCTTCCTGAACTCAAATGCAATTTAACCTTTTTCCTTCTCCTTTTTCTCACCTACAGGTAGAGCCATCTGTGAAAGTCCTGGTACATCCCATTCCAGAGTTTTGGATTACTTTGACCTTCTCGATATTCTGTACTTGAATTGGTCAAGCCATTCTGTAGTTACCCTACAGGTTAGCTGTCTGCAAATACTTGAAGGGTAAAGTATTTACGGGTGGCAAGGAGCATTCTATAGTATTTTTGAACCCTGCAAAAGTCAAAGCTGTAGAGAGCACTCTTAAGCATCAGAGAATGTGTAAGGCAACAAAATCCCCCTGCTGTGTTCACCTGGTAAATGCTGTGATGTGGAGAGAAAATTTCACCATATTAGTATCCTATGGCAATCATTAAGATAATTGTAATTAATTTTTATGTTCCTAATGTGGTTAAAATTTCGTGGGGTTTTCTTTTGGTTTTGTTTTTTTATTCTCCTCGTGGAAGTCATTGAATCTGAGGAGCAGCTGAGTAAAAAGGCTGGTAGAAAAATGAGACTAAAGTATTGGGTAATTAATACTGCCTTAACCTACATGAAGATTTTAAAGACCAGTTTCTAAAGGGTAAACTCAATAAGCGTGCTGTGAAATCCATTGGTAATGGTATTATACTATTAATCTTTGTGCAAAAATACTCTTAGGACACCTTTCACTGAATCAGTCCCTTGTTGCTCTCTAGAACATTCTCACAGTCTCTTTTTTTTCCCTTCTTAGGTAGTGAAAGGACAATATTTTTACCTTCTTCCTGCAAATTGCACATTTCTGCTTGTACTGCTGGAACTGCCCTATTTTAAAAATGTCTCATTCAATATAGCATTATGTGATAATTCACACTGCAGTATTATAGCTAAAAGCGTCTCCTTACATGTAACTTTATAACTTTTTACTTTCATCAAAGCACAGGTATAGGAAATGTGGATACACGACTTCCCAAGAGTCATAAATATTACAAGGAATCCAGCCCTTGACTGGATAGACTTCATATCTATGAAACAGCAACAGTAAAAACATCTTTGCAATTTCTTAATATTAAGAATTCTATTGGAAAAAGTATTTATCAAGGAATATCAGGTACAGTGTTCAATTTTGGATATTAGATTGAATAAATAAGCATAAAGATGAACAAGTTAAGTGTTATAAACTGAACAGATTAAGTTCAATAAGGCATGAACAGAAGTAGCTCTCAAGGGTCTTGATGCATCATAATTAATTTTTAAAGTGCATTATGCTGTTTTCCTACTGGATACCTTGATAAAGTGGAAGATGACACTCATATGAAATAAAATTTAAAAAAAAAGAAAGAGGATTTTAGTTTTTCTGCAGTTGAAGAATTTGACATGGGCTGTAAATTTAAGCTTGGAGAGACAATTCAGCCATTGCTTGGAACAAGTTTCTGTCCTCAGATTCATGTTACTTGGTAATGAGAAGTAGCTGAGAATAAGTCTAGTGAATATTTGGATGTATGGCAGTCACAAACTATGGATAGTTCATTCCCAATAGACCTGGTGGGAGGTTTACCTTATTTTGTCTTTTCGCTTTCCTGAAAGAGAATATTTCACTCCTAGGTTCAAAACAAAAAAGCAGTCAGAAAAACAAGCAACCAAAAAAACAGCTTCTCTTTGTGAAATGGATTGTTTTTTTTAATAAGAAAAATATTTCCAAAAGAAAAAAAATCAAAATATATAGAAACCCTTAAAAAGCTTTTTAAAAATTTTGAAATTTAAAAGTTCAGAAGTATGCTGGTACAACACAAGGGTTGTACCCTTGCACAAGGGTCTTTAAGGGTTCTAATAAACCAAAAACACTTCTATGGAAAAAAAGAAAGAAAGAAATCAAAAAGTTAATATGAAATTATTTTAAAATTAAAACAGAGTGGTCTAATTAGAAATTATTTAGAAAAGGTAAGGGTTCTTTACATTTTTTTAAAAAAATATTCTTAAATTTAGAGCTTTGCAAGAACTGGTTTCCTGTAGATGATTCTCATCTCATCTCAACAAAACAAGGCTGATAAAAGGTACTCCAGACCTTGTCCAACATCTTTTTAATTCCTCACAGGCATTACCATAGTGGGATTAAAGAAGTATTCATCCCTCATTGAAGATTTCACGCTTCTCCTCAAACATAGTTTCTAGCATGGTGGTATTGTTTTCCCTATAGATGAAAAATATTAAAAAATATAGTCATAAAATAAATGCAGAGCTGTTCTAATATGAGACTGATTTTTTCAAGAAGGACCCAGAACAACAATGAAAGGTTTGCAGTGTCATTTCTATGTGAAATCTCTTTATTTAACTCGGAAAGTGCAGAACTGTGTGAACTCAACCAAAATATCATGTGAATGTCCTCTAAGAAACCTCAAATCTTTTCATCTTGTACAACATTGACTTTTTATTTTCTATTTTTCTTCTTTTGTTTCAAATCTTCTTCTTTCTTCAGAAAGGTGAAGGTAGCATGAGAGAGCTTTGATATTTCTTAGGTCAGATGGGAATTTCTCAGAGTGTCTATAGCAAGATATGAATACACTTGCAAAAACACACAAATAATATTAAATCTCAGTTTTTTAGCTGCTTATCACAAGCATTGTCTGAAACACTCTGAAACACTGGACAAACATTTGGATGAATGGCATTTCTGAGCCATTGTGATCTTTCTTATTTTGTCCTGCCTTAATTATTCTTGGAGACACCTGGATATTTTCACTTTCCACATTCCAATATGTCTTACATATTCTGATTGTCTACATGCCACCCTTCTTTGGTTGTGTTTTTGCGGGGAGGGATTTTGGTGTTTTGCTTTGGTTTTGGTTTGGTTTGAGGTTTTATTTGGCTTTTGTTTGTTTTGTTTTTTTTCAGATAAATAACATTCTTTCATTGTTATGGTACACAATATACTACTAATCTATCTACTATGACATTATCTTCTGACCTCAAAACTTTACAAAAATAACTATTTCAACCCTTACATCACTTTCTGAAACTTTCAATCATTGCTGTTGGAAACAACAAATTTTCAGTGTACAGGATGCCACTGAAAGAGTTGATTCAAGTCAGTGGGAGATACTGACACTTTTCTAGCACCATCATAATACCTTTACTAAGATAAAATAGTTGAATTTCTGTGAAAATATGCTAGCGGGCCACACAGGACAGATAGCATCATTAAGTGTTGGAAAAACATACAAGAAGTATAAATGCAATACAAAACCTCTGTACAAATATTAGCTGATGCATTTTGTCATATTAACTTTGCAAATATCCTCAGATAATCAGCTTGGCAATCACATCATGTAGCACCTTGATTTTGTTTAGTTTTTCTTCTCTTGCCACATATTTCCATTTAAATACTGTTTTACAAGTCAGAGCTCTTATTTCCACTGTGAAATAATATAAAGAATACAAAATGTATAAAAATATAAGCAATATAAATATGCTTTTCCATTACAGCAATCAGCAGTGTATGCCTGCCCTCTCACTCTTTGTGCTCCTGCATGAATCTTCTAGAAAATGTGGATGTGACTCCATTAAAAGGTGCCTTATCCAGCCCCTCTGGGGGAAAAAAATACAGATTACAGGTATCTGTCAAATCAAACTAGGAAAGAATTATTTCAAAATCATTATTTATTTGTGTACTGTTGTTACTGTTATTGCTGTTGTTACCAGTAATAATAAAAACAGCAACAATAATAAAAATATTCTAAAACTAATATTAACATGAGAAGAAAAAAAAACCCTGTCAGATGTACACCAGGCCAAAAGGAAAATATCTGTGAGGATGTTTGTTTGCTTTAAAAAGTAACAATGGTCCTCTGAGAGAAATGATCTTGAAATTGACTTAAAATACAAATTTTTTTTTCAAATTTTATATAATGCAGTTTGAGCACAGTCTCTATCTGGAAGAATGAAGCCAAAGTTTCAAAAAGGCTTATATAGACAATTTTTGAGCTCATTACCTAAACTGGGGATAAAAAAAAAAAAAAAAAAAAA